>OZ010578.1:72740713-72813213 GCA_963932145.1 Acanthosepion lycidas
AAGTAGGAAAAAGAAAGAGAATACTAGAATAAGAAGATTTTAGGAACAAAATAAGAAGAATAATCGAATAAGAATAATAAAAATATAGAAAAAGAAAAAAAAAGGAATATTAGAATAAGATGATTTTAGGAACAAAATAAGAAGAATAAAAGAATAAGAATATAGAAGAAGAAAGAAAAAGAAAGGAATATTAGAATAAGTAGATTTTAGGAACGAAATAAGGAGAATAGAAGAATAAGAATAATAAGAATATAGAAGAAGAAAGAAAAAGAAAGGAATATTAGAATAAGAAGATGTTAGAAACAAAGTAAGAAGAATAAACGAATAAGAATAATAAGAATATAGAAGAATAAAGAAAGACAAAGGAATATTAGAATAGGTAGATTTTAGGAACAAAATAAGAATAAAATAATAAGAATAATAAGAATATAGAAGAAGAAAGAAAAAGACACGAATTTTAGAATAAGAAGATTTTAGAAATGAAATCAGTAGAATAAATGAATAAGAATAATAAGAATATAGAAAGAGAAAGAAAAAGTAGAATAAGTAGATTTTAGGAACAAAATAAGAAGAATAAAAGAAAAATAAGATTATAGAAGAAGAAAGAAAAAGAAAGGAATATTAGAATAAGAAGATTTTAGGAATAAAATAAGAAGAATAAAAGAATAATAAAAATATAGAAGAAGAAAGAAAAAGAAAGGATTATTAGGAAAAGTAGATTTTAGGAACGAAATAAGAAGTATAAAAGAATAGGAATAATAAGAATATAGAACAAGAACAAAAAAGAAAGGATTATTAGAATAAGTAGATTTTAAGAACGAAATGAGAAGAATAATCTAATAAAAATAATAGGAATATAGAAGAAGAAAGTAAAAGAAAGGATTTTTAGAATAAGTAGATTTTAGGAACAAAATAAGAAGAATAAAAGAATAATAAGATTATAGAAGAAGAAAGAAAAAGAAAGGAATATTAGAATAAGAAGATTTTTGGAACAAAATAAGAAGAATGAAAGAATAAGAAGAATAAGAATATAGAAGAAGAAAGAAAAAGAAAGGAATTATAGAATGAGGAGATGTTAGGAACAAAATAAGAAGAATAAACGAATAAGAATAATAAGAATATAGAAGAAGAAAGAAAAATAAAATAAAATATTACAATACGAAGTTTTTAGGAACAAAATAAGAAGAATAAGAGAATAAGAATAATAAGAATATAGAAGAAGAAAGAAAAAGAAAGGATTATTAGAAAAAGTAGATTTTAGGAACGAATTAAGAAGTATAAAAGAATAGGAAAAATAAGAATATAGAAGAAGAAAGAAAAAGAAAGGATTATTAGAATAAGTAGATTTTAGGAACAAAATAAGAAGAATAAAAGAATAATAAAAATATAGAAGAAGAAAGAAAAAGAACGGAATAATAGAAAAAGAAGATTTCAGGAACAAAATAAGAAGAATAAAAGAATAATAAGATTATAGAAGAAAAAAAAGAAAGGAATTTTAGAATAAGAAGATTTTAGGAACGAAATAAGAAGAATAAAAGAATAAGAATAATAAGAATATAGAAAAAGAAAGAAAAAGAAAGGAATATTAGAATAAGAAGATTTTAGGAAAAAATGAGAAGAATAAAAGAATAAGAATAATAAGAATGTAGAAGATGAAAGAAAAAGAAACGAATTTTAGAATAAGAAGATTTTAGGAATGAAATCAGTAGAATAAATAAATAAGAATAATAAGAATATAGAAGGAGAAAGAAAAAGAAAGGATTATTAGAATACGTAGATTTTAGGAACAAAATAAGAAGAATAATCGAATAAAAATAATAGGAATATAGAAGAAGAAAGTAAAAGAAAGGATTTTTAGAATAAGTAGATTTTAGGAACAAAATAAGAAGAATAAAAGAAAAATAAGATTATAGAAGAAGAAAGAAAAAGAAAGGAATATTAGAATAAGAAGATTTTAGGAATAAAATAAGAAGAATAAACGAATAAGAATAATAAGAATATAGAAGAAGAAAGAAAAAGATAGGAATATTACAATACGAAGGTTTTAGGAAAAATAAGACGAATAAAAGAATAAGAATAATAAGAATATAGAAAAAGAAAGAAAAAGAAAGGATTATTAGAATAAGTAGATTTTAGGAACAAAATAAAACAATAAAAGAATAAAAAAAATAAGTATATAGAAGAAGAAAGAAAAAGAAAGGATTATTAGAAAAAGTAGATTTTAGGAACGAAATAAGAAGTATAAAAGAATAGGAATAATAAGAATATAGAAGAAGAACAAAAAAGAAAGGATTATTAGAATAAGTAGATTTTAAGAACGAAATGAGAAGAATAATCTAATAAAAATAATAAGAATATAGAAGAAAGTAAAAGAAATGATTTTTAGAATAAGTATATTTTAGGAACAAAATAAGAAGAATAAAAGAAAAATAAAAATATAGAAGAAGAAAGAAAAAGAAAGGAATAATAGAATAAGAAGATTTTAGGAACGAAATAAGAAGAATAAAAGAATAAGAATAATAACAATATAGAAGAAGAAAGAAAAAGAAAGGATTAGTAGAATAAGTAGATTTTATGAACGAAATAAGAAGTAGAAAATAATAAGAATAATAAGAGTATAGATGAAGAAAGAAAAAGAAAGGATTATTAGAATAAGTAGATTTTAAGAACGAAATGAGAAGAATAATCGAATAAAAATAATAGGAATATAGAAGAAGAAAGTAAAAGAAAGGATTTTTAGAATAAGTAGATTTTAGGAACAAAATAAGAAGAATAAAAGAATAATAAGATTATAGAAGAAGAAAGAAAAAGAAAGGAATATTAGAATAAGAAGATTTTTGGAACAAAATAAGAAGAATGAAAGAATAAGAAGAATAAGAATATAGAAGAAGAAAGAAAAAGAAAGGAATTATAGAATGAGGAGATGTTAGGAACAAAATAAGAAGAATAAACGAATAAGAATAATAAGAATATAGAAGAAGAAAGAAAAATAAAATAAAATATTACAATACGAAGTTTTTAGGAACAAAATAAGAAGAATAAGAGAATAAGAATAATAAGAATATAGAAGAAGAAAGAAAAAGAAAGGATTATTAGAAAAAGTAGATTTTAGGAACGAATTAAGAAGTATAAAAGAATAGGAAAAATAAGAATATAGAAGAAGAAAGAAAAAGAAAGGATTATTAGAATAAGTAGATTTTAGGAACAAAATAAGAAGAATAAAAGAATAATAAAAATATAGAAGAAGAAAGAAAAAGAACGGAATAATAGAAAAAGAAGATTTCAGGAACAAAATAAGAAGAATAAAAGAATAATAAGATTATAGAAGAAAAAAAAGAAAGGAATTTTAGAATAAGAAGATTTTAGGAACGAAATAAGAAGAATAAAAGAATAAGAATAATAAGAATATAGAAAAAGAAAGAAAAAGAAAGGAATATTAGAATAAGAAGATTTTAGGAAAAAATGAGAAGAATAAAAGAATAAGAATAATAAGAATGTAGAAGATGAAAGAAAAAGAAACGAATTTTAGAATAAGAAGATTTTAGGAATGAAATCAGTAGAATAAATAAATAAGAATAATAAGAATATAGAAGGAGAAAGAAAAAGAAAGGATTATTAGAATACGTAGATTTTAGGAACAAAATAAGAAGAATAATCGAATAAAAATAATAGGAATATAGAAGAAGAAAGTAAAAGAAAGGATTTTTAGAATAAGTAGATTTTAGGAACAAAATAAGAAGAATAAAAGAAAAATAAGATTATAGAAGAAGAAAGAAAAAGAAAGGAATATTAGAATAAGAAGATTTTAGGAATAAAATAAGAAGAATAAACGAATAAGAATAATAAGAATATAGAAGAAGAAAGAAAAAGATAGGAATATTACAATACGAAGGTTTTAGGAAAAATAAGACGAATAAAAGAATAAGAATAATAAGAATATAGAAAAAGAAAGAAAAAGAAAGGATTATTAGAATAAGTAGATTTTAGGAACAAAATAAAACAATAAAAGAATAAAAAAAATAAGTATATAGAAGAAGAAAGAAAAAGAAAGGATTATTAGAAAAAGTAGATTTTAGGAACGAAATAAGAAGTATAAAAGAATAGGAATAATAAGAATATAGAAGAAGAACAAAAAAGAAAGGATTATTAGAATAAGTAGATTTTAAGAACGAAATGAGAAGAATAATCTAATAAAAATAATAAGAATATAGAAGAAGAAAATAAAAGAAAGGATTTTTAGAATAAGTAGATTTTAGGAACAAAATAAGAAGAATAAAAGAATAATAAAAATATAGAAGAAGAAAGAAAAAGAAAGGAATAATAGAATAAGAAGATTTTAGGAACAAAATAAGAAGAATAAAAGAATAATAAGATTATAGAAGAAGAAAGAAAAAGAAAGGAATATTAGAATAAGAAGATTTTAGGAACGAAATAAGAAGAATAAAATAATAAGAATAATAAGAATATAGAAAAAGAATGAAAAAGAATGGAATATTAGAATAAGAAGATTTTAGGAACAAAATAAGTAGAATAAAAGAATAATAAGAATATAGAAGAAGAAAGAAAAAGAAACGATTATTAGAAATAGAAAATTTTAGGAACAAAATAAGAAGAATAAAAGAATAAGAATCATAAGTATATAGAAGAAAAATGAAAAAGTACGAAATATTAGAATAAGTAGATGTTAGTAACAAAATAAGAAGAATAAAAGAATAAGAGTAATAAGAATATAGAAAAAGAATGAAAAAGAAAGAAATATTAGAATAAGTAGATTTTGGGAACAAAATAAGTAGAATAAAAGAATAATAAGAATATAGAAGAAGAAAGAAAAAAAAGGTATATTAGAATAATAAGATTTTACGAACGAAAAAAGAAGAATAACAGAATAAGAATAATAAGAATATAGAAGAAGAAAGAAAAAAAAGGTATATTAGAATAATAAGATTTTACGAACGAAAAAAGAAGAATAAAAGAATAAGAATAATAAGAATATAGAAGAAGAAAGAAAAAGAAAGGATTATTAGAATAAGAAGATTTTAGGAACAAAATAAGAAGAATAAAAGAATAAGAATAATAAGAATATAGAAGAAGAAGGAAAAAGAACGAAATATTTGAATAAGTAGATTTTAGGAACAGAATAATAAGAATAAAATAATAAGAATATTAAGAATATATAAAAAGAATGAAAAATAATGGAATATTAGAAACAAAATAAGAAGAATTTAAAAATAATAAGAATATAGAAGAAGAAAGAAAAAGAAAGGATTATTAGAAATAGAAAATTTTAGGAACAAAATAAGAAGAATATTCGAATAAGAATAATAAGAATATTGAAGAAGAATGAAAAAGAAAGGATTATTAGAATACGAAGATTTTAGGAACAAAATAAGAAGAATAAAACAATAAGAATCATAAGAATATAGAACAAGAAAGAAAAAGAAAGGATTATTAGAATAAGTAGATTTTAGGAACAAAATATGAAGAATAAAAGAATAATAAGAATATAGAGAAAAAAGAAAAAGAAAGGAATATTAGAATAAGAAGATTTTAGGAACAAAATCAGAAGAATAATCGAATAAGAATAATAAGAATATAGACGAAGAAAGGAAAAGAAAGGATGATTAGAATAAGTAGATTTTTGGAACAAAATACGAAGAATAAATAATAATAATATTATAGAGAAGAAAGAAAAAGAAAGGAATATTAGAATAAGAAGATTTTACGAACAAAATAAGAAGAACAATAGAATAAGAATAATAAGAATATAGAAGAAGAAAGAAAAGGAAAGGAATTTTAGAATAAGGAGATTTTAGGAACAAAATAAGAAGAATAAAAGAATAAGAATCGTTAGAATATAGAACAAGAAAGAAAAAGAAAGGATTATTACAATAAGTAGATTTTAAGAACAAAATAAGAAGAATAATCGAATAAGAATAATAAGATTTTAGGAAAGAAATAGAAGAATAAACGAATAAGAATATAGAAGAAAAAAGAAATGAATATTAGAATAAGTTGATTTTAGGAACAAAATAAGAAGAATAATAGAATAAGAATAAAAAGAATATAGAAGAAGAAAGAAAAAGAAAGGAATTTTAGAATAAGAAGATTTTAGGATCAAAATAAGAAGAATACAAGAATAAGAATAATAAGAATATAGAAAAAAAAGAAAAGGAACGGAATATTTGAATAAGAAGATTTTAGGAACCGAATAAGAAGAATAAAAGAATAATAAGATTATAGAAGTAGAAAGAAAAAGAAAGGATTTTTAGTATAAGAAGATTTTAGGAACAAAATAAGAAGAATAAAAGAATAAGAATAATTAGAATATAGAAGAAGAAAGAAAAAGTACGGAACAATTGAATGAGAAGATTTTAGCAACAGAATAAGAATAAAATTATAAGAATATAGAAAAAGAATGAAAAAGAATGGAATATTAGAATTCGAAGATTTTAGGAACAAATAAGTAGAATAAAAGAATAATAAGAATATAAAGAAGAAAGAAAAGGAATGGATTATTAGAATATGTCGATTTTAGGAAAAAAATAAGAAGAATACAAGAATAATAAGAATATAGAAGAAGAAAGAAAAAGAACGGAATATTTGAATAAGAAGATTTAAGAACAGAATAAGAAGAATAAAATAATAAGAATAATAAGAATATAGAAAAAGAATGAAAAAGTATGGAATATTAGAATAAGAAGACTTTAGGAACAAAATAAGAAGAATAAAAATAAGAATATAGAAGAAGAAAGAAAAAGTATGGATTATTAGAATAAGTAGATTTTAGGAACAAAGTAAGAAGAATAAAAGAATAAGTATATTGAAGAATAAAGAAAAAGAACGGAATATTAGAATAAGTAAATGTTAGGAACAAAATAAGTAGAATAAAAGAATAAGAATAATAAGAATATAGAAAAAAAATTAAAAAGAAATAAATATTAGAATAGGAAGATTTTAGGAACAAAATAAGAAGAATAAAAGAATAATAAGAATATAGAAGAAGAAAGAAAAAGAAAGGATTATTAGAATAAGTAGATTTTAGGAACAAAATATGAAGAATAAAAGAATAATATGAATATAGAAGAAGAAAGAAAAAGAACGGTATATTAGAATAAGTAGATATTAGGAACAGAATAAGAAGAATAAACGAATAAGAATAATATCAATATAGTAGAAGAAAGAAAAAGAAAGGAATATTAGAATAAGTTGATTTTATGAACAAAATACGAAGAATAAAAGAATAATAAGAATATAGAAGAAATAAAATGCTTGGAATATTAGAATCAGTAGATTTTAGGAACAAAATAAGAAGAATAAATTTTGAGAATGATAAGAATATAGAAGATGAAAATACACGGAATGGGAGAATAAATAACAGGAACTAGAATAAGAAGAATAAAAGAATAAGAATAATAAGAGAATAAAAATAATAAGAATGTACGAGAAGGCCGAAAAGAAAAGAAGTTAATAAAAAACATAAGAAGCAAATTAAAATAATAAGAATATTAGAGTAGAGGAGGAGAGAATATGAAGCTTACAAGAAAATGTTTAGAAGAATTAGTGAAAAATATTAACGATATAAAACAATGAAAGAATAAGGAATATGAATAAGAGAATAAGAATTATAAGAATTTATTCTTTAGTAAACGCTATAATTAGTTGGTGAACGTTTTTGAGTAGACATCGTGAAATTAATGTCTACGCACTGGGCACTGTTTAAAAAACTGGGATGTCTAGTGAAACCTGTACCCCCTAAATATAACGTTTATAGAAATAAGAAATATTATCAGATTAAGAATATTCATTAAGTGCTTTAAAATCATTTAAATATGAGAGAAATTTGAGAAGAAAAATGGAATAGACTAGGAAAATATGAATCATAAAAATAAATCTGTTTTTCGTGTTCAGGGAAATATATATATATATATATATATATATATATATATATGTATGTATATATATATATATATATTTGGTCATCAACATGACAGACTATTTCGGTGTATCACAGCTCTTCATTGTGGCTATGTTTTCGTGTATCAACCTTTCCTGGACGCCATTATTTAACACATTGACTTATCTTGTTGTTTGCAGTTTTTATTATAACTCCACACCGAATTATCTCGTTTATGTGGTCTTGCCATTAATGCACGAGGTTTTATTGTTTTTGTTCTTTTTACACAAATACTAGTACTTGTCGTCTAAGTAGGAATGAAATCCCGGCAACTAAAAGCAATTTTTTTTTTAATAAAAATTATTGAAGATACAAACCAAACATTTGAAAAGAAGCAGAAGTGTTCAATGACTAAATGCTCTAATGAGGATTTTAATACAATCAATAACGCATAAGGGCAGTTTGTCTTCACAAACGGCACAAAATTACCGTCTTTCACACTGTACTGTTTTTTGTTGTTTTTTTTTGTTTTTTTTTTTGCACAAGCTCTGTAGGGGCTGGGTTAACGTTTTTTCTTATTCTTTTTATTGCCTAAGTTGCTTATTATAAAGTTGGCGCTTAAACTTTCGATTTCCTAATTCACCTCCGACAGTCAACTTGTTAAGGAATGTATTTTCTCGTTGTTTTGACATGCTTTAACTCGCCAGCGACTAGCGTTGCTAACTGAAAATCCTGCACCCCAGCAAACAAGCTGCATCGCCAGAACTCAAACTCAAACGATGTATCGACTGGAATAAACCTTCATCCCATACATTACACTTTGATGAGATCTTATTTCTGACCTAACCTTAAGACATATTGGAAGGCTCAAAAGACAAATGCATATTAAACGCACTTGAATATTCACGAAAAAGATTTCTAGTGTATTGAAACATATAATGTAAAACAGACATTACAAAAACACTTTCACTATAGCAAAAAACATTGCCGTATATAGAAAGAAAGCTATTTACATTATTCGGATTATGTCCCCATCTTTGTTGCCATATTTATCACAAAGTTTCGGCCTTCTTCAGGTGGTTGGAATGTCGAACTGAACCCGTTATTTCGCTCGCTGGGGTAGACTGTTCTAGTTCCACATGCCATGTTTAATGGATGTCAGTAATCAGTTATCTCCTGTTAATTCACCTCTCCAAGTTCTCCACTGCCTTAACCAGCTATTGAACTCACACTCTTTGGGTTCTGTCACTAGATCTAACCAACGCCTTTATCCACTGCGCTATCAGTGTATGAATTTCTGGGACTTATAAACTTAATGTCTTCGGCAATCATTTTTTTACCAGTGCTCATATTGCAATTTTTCCTGTTATCATAGCATGTTTTTTACCACTGTTGTTTTACTAGAACAGTCTACCCCCAATAGTCCGAATAATGTAAATAATGTACATAATACCTCATCCCAGAAATATAGACAGATAAAAAGTAAGCTAGAACTAAAGCTGAACACAAAACAAGAAATCACAGTAGCCAAATATCTGCCATTCTTATTTGGTAGCTTCGTATAAAGACACATAATTGCTCTTGACCTTAATGTTATGTCTCCCGGGTAGTTTATCATTACAGGTATCTCCTATCAGTTACGTATCATTCGTCTATAGGATATTGTTTATTTAGGGATATTATTTGGTTGGCTTTCTTTGATGGCATATACGAACCGAGGTAAACTTAATGCAGGGACCTCATACATATACATGTAAGCAAATGGACGCGTAGCTGAGTGGTTAGAACGTAAGCCTTTCGACAAGGAGATCCAGGTTTTAATCTTGTCACGGTTGGTTTGGCAAAGTGGAGACGTCTTGATTATATCGGACAAAGGAGACGATTCCAGTGAGTAGTAGGGTTAAGAAGTGTCTGAAGAACCACACATGTTGATACAACTCTTATGAGTGAAATTGGTAGCTACGAATAGAAACTGTTCGAATGCCGTCAGTGACTTGCAGCTTTTTTGGTAGCGTACTAACTTTATCCAACTACTTAATCACGCAAAGTCACACGCTCTCCCAGAAAATATAAGTAAAGTCTGTTTAAAATAGTTGGACTATAAATCCCAGATTGGTTCTGTGGCCGTGGAACAAACAAAAATGTGCCAGAGCAGACATTTCAAGAAGGATTAGCACTCGACCCTAACAGGACCTACGGACGATAATGGGTATGTCCCCATTCAGTGGTAAATACTGTATCTTGGCCTGTAGTCGGAGATTCGTCTCCAGCTGGTCAAACACTCGTCCTCCGGGTAGAGAGGATTCCCAGACGAGGCTTTGTCAAATGGCAGAGTCTCGTTTCGGGAAACAGCTACCCGACCCCGTTTTATATGGGTCTACGCGAAATTTTTGGCCGAGCCTACCGACTCGGATACCCCACATTAAATTCGGCCTTGTGCTGCATCTGACCGCGTGGGGCGGTTGGTAGATATCCTGCAGTTGGAGATTCTTTGTGGAATTCACTTGACTCACTTTTAACAGTTGACTACTTCTTCTACACGCCGCTGGAGAATCTTATGTGTTGTTCATGTCCTAAGTATTATAGTTCATTACCAACCTTCGTTTAATTATTCTATTCAGTAACCTTCCCTAGGTTACAATAAATGGTATATTCGGAAACAAGTAACCCGCCATTACGTGTAAGCAAAAACAAACATTATCGAATACGCGCGATCTTTTCTGGAAAGTACAAGAGGGGAGGTGCTGCTCTGCAATTGGGACTCAACAAGGATCAGGTTCGTTTGCTTTTTACTTGTTTGCCTCGACTTCGCACCAAATTGTCTTCATCAGTAAAAGAAATAAAGTAAGAAATTGTATTCCAAACGTGACGTGGTTCTGCCTTAGAAGCCATTACGATTTTAGAAAAGAAACTAGCGGAAACTTTACGCTTGAGCAAACAAGTAGAAATATATGGTTTCCGCTGAATCACAGGCAAGTATTTTATGTTCGCCTATGGCGGGAAATATTTTTTAATTGAAATAAAGCGAGATAAATCTATAACCTTTTAACTGTGGAAAACAAAGACACAGTTCGTTTGAAAATTTATATGAATATGATGGATGAGTTTCGTGGTTAAAACGTAAGCTATCAAACAACTGTTGCATTACATCTTGCTCATCTTTATTTATGTATATGTTAGCAAAATGAACGGATAATTTACGTCCTGTCATCCATTAGTTGAAAATGATGTAAGCTAAGGGGAGATGACTCTGTTTACATTGTACTGTGGTATGCTTCTTTATGGCCTTTAAAGAATGCTCATATGGAATTTATATTAAATAACGATCAACGGGTAAAATATTGAATATACGACTGTTTGCTACCAAAATAAAGCTATCGTCGTCACTTATAAGCTATTTTCTGGACGCTGATAGTGCTCAACACCAGAGTGACATGCAACCTTTTATGAATTGCTTGCCGAAGGCACGCAGCTCTATGTGCCTGACGATTATCTTGAAAAAAACTTCCGTACTGTATCAAGTTGCTCTGGATAAAGACTACTCTGAGCCAAGCATCTATAGTGATTTTTTTTCTAAGCACATTTTGCATGTGGCACAAGTACGGGGCACCCAGTGAGGATCGAACTCGCTATTCAATCGTAAGTGAGCTAACGAGACAAACTTGCTAACCATTGCACCATGTCGAAGTACCCAATAATGATTTTCTAAGCGCAGCTCATATGTGGTACAAGGCCGAAAGTGTGGGACACCCAGTGAGGATCGAATTCACTACTCAGGTGTAATTGATGTAGCAAGTCATGAGCCTAGCATTTATTGCAAGTTCGAGTATTTAGGCAGTACTCTAAATATGACAAATACTCTTGATGGTAAAATCCCCCCCTCTCCTCCGGAATCAAGAAGGGTAAAAATGCTTTTGGAAAATAGCAGGGACATTATGGTCTCAGGACGGAAATCCGATTGAGATAAAGTTGAACGTTTACAATACATGTAATTTGTTTTTCTTTTTGCATGCATGTGAGATCACTTTAGGTCACTTACCCGAAACACATGAAAAGGCTGCAGCGATTCATCAACAGTGTCGTCGCTGCATATGGGGTATCAGGTGGCAATGCATGTGAGTGACGTTGGTATCTTCGAACGCGGTCAGTCTACCAGGATAGAGTCTCTGGCACTCCAGTGCTGGCCAGAGTGGCCAGGTTGATAGACGATAGTATCCGTAAGCAGTTGCTATACGTTGAAAAATACCAACGCACAAGCTGGATTTGAGGCTTAAAGATTGCATCAAGAAAAAGGCTGAAGAAGGCCAACATTTTGGAGAATGACAGGGAAAACCAAGCTCGAAATTGTTCACTCTGAAGAAATTCACTAAAATGGGAAGAGAGAGACTTTGAATAAAATTGTGATGCGCTTGAAATCTTCAAATGGGATGTTCGTAAGCGTTTTGATGTCAAATTGCCTGAAATTTTTGCCAAAGAATTTAATCTAACGTGTAATGAGTGATATGGCGTCTGTTTTAGTGGCACATGCCTAAAATATCACCAACAACGATAGAAGCCATTTATTACACGTTATATGGTATTTATGTAACAATAATGGCAGAAGAAGGCGAACGTTGTCACATCGGCACAAGACAATGCAAGATTATAGCAAGTCAAAACTGATACATACGCGCTGCCAATATTTGAGGATGAGCCAACCAATGCCGTTGCTCGAAAACGAGTCGCAGATATAATTAGCAAAATTCACAAGTTTATCAATAGGAATATTCTGACGTCTGCATCAAGCTCGTGGAGTAGACGGGTCACTTTTTATCCTTACTCACAAGTATGCGTGAAGTACCCTACGGTAAATTGATTTTGTATCTTATTCTTATTACTATGTATAGTATCAGTGTGCAGTTACACCTCACCACCATATATATATATATATATATATATGCCATACGCGTTATTTTAGCGGGTATACGCGTTTGAATTGACATCCGTATTTTGTTCTTCATAAGAAGGGAAATTAAAATAATTCGTACGCATGTTGGAAAGAGGAAATAATGTTTCGATTCCTGTTGGGCGAAGCGCCTTTTCTCTTGTAAGATCTTTGGATCTAGGCCGGGTGATATTAATTTCATTTTTTCAGAAAATAAAACGAAAAACAGAGATGTCAAGTCAATTACCTACTAGAAATAACATTTAAAGTAATACGAAATAATTTCAGATGAAGGAGTATATATATATATATATATATATATATATATATATATATATATATATATATATATATATGCGCCCGCTTGTGTGTGTGTGTGTGTGTGTTCTTCGTCTGCCACCTTCTAAATATCTGGCCGAACATCAGATTTTCTCTTATCCCTTTTTAACTGGGTTGGGAATAAGGGAGTAATTAGAATGGGTTCGCTTGAGAACACTCGGTATGTAAGCAACAGCACAGGTCATTATCGTGAAATGATTCAAGCATTAACGACCAGCGAGTGTCTTACCCTCAAACTACTGGAATCTTATGCAGCACAGGACATCTCAAATTATCTAGACCAATTCTTGTCATTGTATCAAGGTCAGTGTTGCACAAGCTATGAACAACCGCGCAGGTACAATAGGGCTCCCGGAGTATGGTGGGTAATCCTCGCTACTACCACGTTTGCTAGTTGTCCTCGTAAAGCGTATAATAGCCAGAAGTCTTATCATCGAGACATGTTTCAGGCATTAACGACCTCATCAGTGCCTTATCGTCAAATTACTGGAATTGTATGCGGCACGGCAATATCTTGACAGCTTCTTGTTATTTAATCAAGGCCGGGCAGATACTGAGAGATCACATAGTGCTGCGCAAGCTATGAATGGCTATGAACAATCGCGCAGGTATCCTTGGGCTTCCGGTATATTATAGGTAGAGGAAAAGCCTCATGTGCAACAGCCTGTTTTGTAGTTGTCCTTGTAAAGCGTGTATATATATATATATATATATATATATATATATATATATATATATATATAATTATTTATTTAAAAATATGATTCCAACTCCCTACATAAGAGGTCTCATGTTTCAAAACAAGAGCCGAAAACTTCAAAATAATATTTGAATTAACTTGAGTTAAAGTAGGCTCTGTTCCATCTTCAAGCGAATTTTTTTTGGGAATGACATATTTAGAAATAAGTCATTCCCAAAAAAATTTCGCTTGAAGATTGAGCCTACATTAACTCAAGTTAATTCAAATATTATTTTGAAGTTTTCGGCTCTTGTTTTGAAACATGAGACCTCTTATGTAGCGAGTTGGAATCATATTTTTAAATAAATAATTATATTTATGCTCTACTTTCGTATCGAGCACTTTTTTTAAAAAATAATAACAAAAATACTAAGGAACTTTGGATTATTTACCAAACCAGTTTCTTTCCTATTTTCTACAATATTTTCACATATATATATATATATATATATATATATATATATATATATATATATATATATATATATATATATATATATAAAACGGCCTGTTTAGTAGTTGTCATCGTAATTTCATCCTAATTTATGGGTAATGCGTTTCCTGAACTTCTTTATGTTCTCCGATGGAATCTGGAATCGTTTAGCCCACCCAAACTTCTGTCAAATTTAATCAGGAATTTGCCTTGTAATATTTTAAATGTAAGCTGAATTTCTTTGTCGCAGGTTTGTGACTTGTTTTATTTGAGATCTTAGTTAAAACTTAGAAGAAAAGTAACAGTGGCACTAAACAAGGCTGTTCAAATCTACAAAGCATCGCAGACTTATTGAAAACTAAAAAATACTGGTGGAAAAAAAAAACTTGGTTGCTAATTATATTAGCAAACAAATTTAGAAATCATTAGGTTGGTGCAAAAATAATGACGTAATAATGTCGTTTTTTGACGTTAAAAAATACGTCAAAAAACGACATTATTACGTCATTATTATTGCACCAACCAAATAAGGATATTAGAATGAAAAACAACGTAAAATTCATGATTTAGCAGAATATCTAATGTAAAAAGGTTCATGCTTCCACTCTTCAGGGGCTGTTTGATCATTAACCCAACGGCCCTGAAGAGTGAAAGCATATTACTGCAATGCGCTCTTGAAACTTCGAAGTTGGCATAACTGTTCCAAAACAACTCAGTTAAGTGAAGTTTCTCCACGTTAATTCTATTAGGTTGGTTCAAAAATAATGTCGTCTTCTCACATATGTTACTATGTGAGAAAAAGACATTATTTTTGCACCAACCTAATATTAATGATCTCTCCTTACCTTTTGATATTATGACAAAACCTGTCTACTTAAAATGCTTTCCCACCAATAAACTACGGATAAGAAGCAGCAATTTTGGTCCCGAAAAACTCTTATAACTTAATGCAATATATATATATATATATATATATATATATATATATATGAAAAAAATGAAAAATGTGCCGGTGAAAGCATGTTTTTTTCTAATAAGATTTCTCAAATATTTAGGCTGGTAGATGAAAATAAATACTGTTTAATAAATAAACGGAACGTCTATTTAAATACGAGTATCCAATAAAAATAAAAAATGGAAGGAATATTTTAAAAGAGAACTTTTATCCAGGTGCTGATGTCATACGATCTAACATTCTTTTTTATCAAACATAGTTTTGTTTTTCTACTGGGTTATACCATCTTTTGCCAGCTTATTAGACGTATGGTTTTTTTTTTAGGGTATTTGTATTTTTCTCTGCGGCCTTGTGGGTAATGAACTATTTTCAACCCTACAAATCCTTTCCTACAAACGATACGTTGCAAGCCTCTCGCTGCTCTATCGTTTATTTCCATGGAAAGTGCTCAGATGAACTACATTCCTTAGTTCTACCAGCTCCAAACTTCACGGCTAAGAACCGCCATACCACATACATTTTAGCAAACTATTCATCGTTATCGTCCCTTCATATCCTCATAAACTGTGCTCTTTACTTCTTACTATGTAACCCTCTGCCTTGAATGGCAGTAATAAAAAAATTGCCGGATTAATAAATCCATTTCTTTCTTTCTTTATATATATATATATATATATATATATATTATTTAAGTAGGGAAATTAAGTTATATGAGAAGCCATCGAGCACTGAACAACTACAAAATGGTATTAAGTGCTGAGAATTCATGTCATCGCAGAAAAGTTTGAAAGTCAGCTGGTAGGTTGAAAAGACATGCAAACAGTCACAATACAGACCTAATTTTCTCATGTCTACCTCTACCAACTTTGTGTCATAGATTTTTACATTTTGTCCGGTTTAAAGAGACCAAACTAGGTTTTACAATGATGTCTTGTGATGGTATACCAAAAACGAGGTATGAGCCATTAGATAGATAGATAGATAGATAGATAGATAGATAGATAGATAGATAGATAATGACCAGACTGAGATAGATATGGATGGACTGAAATAGATAGATAGATAGATAGATAGATAGATAGATAGATAGATAGATAGATGCTGTTGTTTTTTATTTATTAAGAGAAACATCAAAACCGTACATAGACGACGAAAACTGTTGAAAGCTATAATAAAGCGCAATGAAAATTTGTAAAAACGTATTTAAATTACTAAGAAAAAAAAAACAAAAACAGCCAAGGCACTCCCAACACGTGAATTTTCTCAAAATTAAAGAAAAGAAAAAAAATATGAGGGGAAAACCGAAATGTTGAATAAACGGTAAATAAATAAACTAGAAAAAAAAAAAGACACAAAGAAAAACTATTACTATCACCCGATTCCAGACTTTCTGTGTGAAGAAAACGCAATGAAAGTCAGGCTAATCTGTTTGCGGAAGAAAAGCTGTACCATGTCATGTGTGAGAAGCAAATATATGGCAAGTCTATGGGCAAATTCATCTGCTCATTTTACACAATTGGATTTTGCTTCGTTTTTAAATATAAAGTTGCCCACAAGTAGTTGATACTTATTTGAGTTGCACTGCATAATATTTTAAGAAAATAGACTTTGAGACAAATATTTAAGTTTAAGGCGAGAATGAACTGAAAAGCGAATAAGAAACGAATGTGCGAGTTGCTACTATGAAGTATATAAACAAAGAGGTGAAATGATGCTTTCTTTGGGTCATCAGGAAATAAAATCAAGATATTCAGAAGTAGCGTGAAATCAACTAAAACAGGCTAATTTCTCAGTCACTGAGGTTTATGAATAAATAAATAATAATTACAATAAGTAGTAGTAATAATAATAATAATAATTATAATAATAATGCTCCCAATGCTACACTAGACAAGACTTTAGTGGTCTTTCTTCGGGATTGAAATACTTTTCCGCTTTATTACAGCTTTCAACAGTTTTCGTATTCAATGTACGTTTTTAATGTTTCTCTTAATAAATAAAAACAACAGTATGTATGTATGTATGTATGTATGTATCTATCTATCTATCTATCTATCTATCTATCTATCTATCTATCTCAGTCTCTTTACATCTATCTATCTATCTATCTATCTAAATCTCTTTATATCTATCTATCTATCCATCTAAGTCTCTTTATATCTATCTATCTATCTATCTACTATCTATCTATCTATCTCAGTCTCTTTATGTCTATCTATCTATCTATCTATATATATATATATATATATATATATATATATATATATATATATATATATATATCAGTCTCTTTATATCTATCTATCTATCTATCTAAGTCTCTTTATATCTATCTATCTCAGTCTCTTTATATCTATCTATCTATCTATCTATCTATCTATCTAAGTCTCTTTATATATATCCATCTATCTAAGTCTCTTTATATCTATCTATCTATCTATCTATCTATCTCTATCTCTCTCTTTCTCTCTCTCTCTCTCTATATATATATATACATATATATATATATATATATATATATATCCTTGTTTGGTAGTGCTAACACGTACTGTGCATCTCTTTTCATGAGCGGCAATGGGGCGGCAGCTTCATAGCCGGGGGTGAGGCGTGTTGCTTTTTAAGTTTGTGGCAGTCAAGGCGACTTGGGAGTCACGTCTAGATACCCGGGAACACCCTCAATCGGAAATCACCTGAGCGGATTAGGTTACCCAACCTGAAGGTATGTCTAAGTGGGTCCCACCTGTATGGTTATTTGCTATTTTTATCAAAACCTGCCACCGTACCTCGCGCATTTGGCTCTAATGGATGTATCTGATATGTCATGATGGATATATTTTTGATTTTTATATTTGTACCCCAGAGTCACTTTTTGGCGAACTACACTTTCACTCAATAATAAGAACAACAACAACAATATCAACTTCAACAACAATAAATAAAATGTTTAACATTCTCTAATTATTATTATTATTATTATTATTATTTGTTACTGAGCCATTGTAATTAAAAACATTGTTTGTCTAAAAACATGATCTTCCATTAATACAATGGTCGACCTCTTTTGGAGGAAACATTATTTTTGTTATAACAAAGGTGACTATAGTTGTAGTAGTCATTTGTATATTTTATTAGCTTGTTTTCTATTCTCCGTTATTAATCTGATAGGATAAACCTGAACAGAAATCTTACACTTAATCGTGTGCTTCGTATTTCATCTAATATGGAGAAAGCCAAAAGTATAGGTCACCCATTGAGAATCAGTCATAATGATTTACGTGTCCAGCTTTCTGGTCGTGCGATGATATTGCCTGGTTTCTCGTTTACGAGTACATCCATCTGCTAAGCTGTTTAGTTAATCCCTGTTTCAGACACCCACTCAGGCACATTTGTTTTGTTTTTTCCAACGCCCACATATTACAAATATCCTGAGCGGATCTTAGTTACAGTTTCTGGTGGAGAGCACATAACAATTTTGAACAAGGTTATTACGCGTCACTGTGGCGTGACTTCGGGCTAGCCCAACCATCGTCGGCTACTGAATAGTTTCATCGACAAATTTAATTCACAGGGCTTGCGTCAATACATTCTGTGGTTTTCAGACATTTTCCGACGATTCTATACGTTGGAGCCCTTTCCCCAGATAGATATCAAAATGTCCCCTTGATAAATCAGCAATGGCGTGATTCGAACTCGTGGTCGGAATACTAACGCTCTAACCACTCGGTCACAAGCCCTTATAGCAAGAATTAAGTACCGTAAAATACTAAACATAGCATATTTTGGCGCCTGATCACAAATATTGATCACCTAGTGAGAATCGAACATATTTGATCGTTGAGATTAGCTCACTAATCATGACTCAAAGACGAGGCACCCATATAAGAACATGGATGAGTTGCCGTCAGTATTATTTTATTTTACAATAATGTTCATCCTTAAAAAGGCCTAGGTGCCATTCAAGGCAGAGGGTTACATAGTAAGAAGTAAAGAGCACAGTTTATGAGGATATGAAGGGAAGATAACGATGAATAGTTTGCTAAAATGTATGTGGTATGGCGGTTCTTAGCCGTGAAGTTTGGAGCTGGTAGAACTAAGGAATGTAGTTCATCTGAGCACTTTCCATGGAAATAAACGATAGAGCAGCGAGAGGCTTGCAACGTATCGTTTGTAGGAAAGGATTTGTAGGGTTGAAAATAGTTCATTACCCACAAGGCCGCAGAGAAAAATACAAATACACTTGAAAAAAAAAACATGCGTCTAATAAGCTGGCAAAAGATAGTATAACCCAGTAGAAAAACAAAACTATGTTTGATAAGAAAGGGTGTTAGATTGTATGACATCAGCACCTGGATAAAAGTTCTCTTTTAAAATATTCCTTTCTTTGATTTTGAATGAAAACCTCGTTCATCCTTAGAATAACGAATATGTGGGTACATCAATAAATCCGTAACCCAATTTTGAAAAAAATGTATTTATTTTGCATGACAAGAATTCAGTTTTCAGCAACATCACCTTCTTTGCTAACGCATATTTCACCCAACGCTTCTTAATCGGTTAAATATATCGAACATTACAGGTTGAAAATTTCAGATGAAAATTCAGTAAACTATTGTATCGGGATAAGAACTATTCTCGGATACCACATTTTTTACTCGCAATGTTCAATCTCGCGAATAAGGTATTCACTCGAAACTCCGAGTAAGGACAGATAAGTTAAACATTTTGATTTGTTATTTGCGGCTTATGAAGCATTTTGCAGGTTATTTTAAAAACCATAAAACCATAAAATATAAATTTAAAGCCATAAAATATTTTTATATTGTAAGAACTTTGTGGAGATGATAAGGATTTACTGATATACTAGTGGGAGACACGGTGGAGTAATGGATAGCGGCTCGGATTGAGGAATCAGAGAGCCGAGTTCGAATTCCCGTCAAATCCGTTCCATTCACTTTCGTGCTAATAATACCCTTGGGAATGGTATGAATCCACTTCTCCTCCCCAACTCCATAGCTGGTAGGGGAGAAGAAGAGGATTCATAATGGATTCTTTAGGCTTGGATGGCAACTTGTCTGCCGCAGAAAGAAATGGCAACCCACTGCGGGAAATAATCTTTCGATACATGACTGATATAAGTCTTATTAAATAGCTGGAGGTAGACGAAGGGAATTGACATATTTTCCAATGGTATTTGTAAGTGTCATAAGCAAATATAACAAACCCGACCGAAATTGAAACTTGGCTCTTCAATTCCAAGTCGTAATCCTTTATACCACACACACATCTAAGCTGATGTTCCCAAGATGTCACCCATCTGACTTTTCTTACGGCTTAGCAACCCTTTGCATGTTATTTAAAGCCAGGAAATATTTTTAGATAATAAGATTTCTTTTTCGGGGGAAATAATAGAGTTTTAGTGATACAAGGCTTACCAATTAACCCATAGCTGCGAGGATAAGAGGCGGGTTCATACCTTTCTCAACGGTATTTACGTGAAGTGAATATAACTCACCGAACGGGAATTGGAACTCGGCACTCCGATTAAGAATTCCGAGCCATTATCCATTGGAACACCCGCACATCCAAGCTTACAGCACCTGATAAACCCAAGCGGTCACCCATCTAGGTACCAACCAGGATCGACGTGATATGGCCGTTATTTTTCTTTGTTACTATTAATGCACCGTATCTTGATGGTGAGCACTTTAACTGCAATGACTGCTTGCCTTTAAAAAAGTTTTTTTTTTATTTTTACAGAAATACCCTTATCGACCGTTCTTCTCTTTATTTTTTGCGAAACAAAATGTTACATATATATATATATATATATATATATATATATATATATATATATATATATATATATGACAAAAGAGAGAGAAAAAAAAGAGACGATTATGTACATGAAACGCCTTATTCCCAAGGGGTTTAATTCCGTACTTCCTGTTTCTCAGTAACTTGTTCACTTTACAACTGAACCAATAAAAAAAAAAATCTCCACTTCTTTTGACTTTAACAGCCACAATCTTCCGGGAGTGCGGCCCCAGATCCCCCAGGGTGCATTTCGTACCAAATCGCCAGGTGAGGCGCAGCCTTGTTGGCGGGGCGGTCGGTAGAAAGGACAGGAATGGAATGAATATGTTTTGACTAAATTCGGCATGAAAGAAACGGATTTCGGCTCTTAGCTTGAAAGACGCTGTCTTAAAAAAAAAATTCACTGGACGGTTCTTCGTCTTCATCAATGTCCTCTTCTTTTTCTTTGACTTTCGTAAAGTCTTTACACCAGTTGATCCACTAAGATATCCCGATGTTAAGGAGGGACTATCGACTAACATCCTCTTATTAACTATTTGGAATCAGCCCACTTAGCTATGCACTAGTTTACCAAGGATAAAACTCTTATTTCAGCCATGTAAGGTATCAGAAGTCGGCGATTGCCATTACTAGTCAATAAAGATTGTATAGCGCATCATCATCATTTTCATCATCATTTATCTAAACATGGGATGCGAACTACGTAATTCGAAATGTCAAGTACAGAAGTTTAAATATCTGGGAAGTGTTATAGCAGAACGAATTTCGGATTAGTGAAATCTGCATTCCAAAAACCTAAACAAAGAAACAGGAACATTTCGTTCGAAAGAAAATAGTGCTGAATTTTGACGACACTTCGCAGATATCTCTCCCTAGTAAGACCCCCCCCCATAAAGGAGAACATGACTAAAGACTGTGTGTACGCTATCCCGTGCAGCTGCGTAAAGAAATATAAAGGGGAGACGGGCCGCCCCCTTAAGTTAAGGCTTCAAGAACACCAGATAGCTGTAACGCAAGGGGAAGTGGAAAAATCAGGCGTGGCTGACCACATATGGAGAGAAAAAGGAGATCACTGCTCTCTGTGGGATCAGGTTGAAATCATAGACAAAGAACATCATTGGAAAATTTGTAAACTTAAGGAATCAGCACATATGCTAGACCACAAAAATCTCCTGAGCCAACCAAGCATAGAAATGAATACAATATGGGAACCAGTAATAAGGAGAGCAAGAGAAAAGCGATAATAACAACGAAAATTGTAATATGAGCTCTGACAAAAACATGTAATGATAACAGCAAAAAATTGCAATATGAGCATTGGTAAAAATGGTTTATAAGTCCCAGAAATTCATACACCGATGTCCTTAAGGATACATGGCACAGTGGATAAATGCGTTGGTTAGATCTAGTGACAGGACCCAAAGAGTTGTGAGTTCAATACCAGGTAGTAGAGAGGTGAGTTAACAGGAAATAAATGATAATTGACATCCATTAGACATGGTACGAACAGAATACCCCAGCGAGCGAAATAAAGGGTTCAGTTCGAAGGCCAAAGCGCACATATTTGTGATAAATATGGCAACAAAGATGAGGACAATAACGTAAATAGGAACATTCCGTTAAAAAGAAAGAAAATAGTGCTGAATTGCGATGTGATATCAATCCTCTTGTATGGCAGTCGACGCTGGACAATAACACCACAGACGAAGATGAGACTGAAGAGAACAGAAATACCGCCCTACAGAAGGATACCGAGAATTCCATAGGCATAACAACTAAACAACAAGGAAGGTTTAAAGAAAATGGTAACATAGCGGACACCTATAATCAACCAGAAATATCTGAAATTTTTTGAACACGTAAAAAGGAATGGGGCTTGGAAAAGTTAACTCTCACAGGGTATATAGGAGAAGGCAGGGTCGAGATGCTTGCCAAAGGGAGAAATCCTGCTATGGGCCACAAGGAATAGAAAGTTTTGGAACGTCATGATCGTCCACGTCTTGAAGGAACACGGCACATAGAAGAAAATTTATTACACAAACCAAAGTTCTTAAGTTTGTTAATTTTCTGTTGTATTCAATAGTGTAGTTTATATACGTCAAAAGGATGCAAGTTTGGTGCACTTAGTGAGGATCGAACTCATTAATCTGAAAAAATTGATCTAGCGAGACAAGCTTGTTAAACATTACAGCACATCGAAGTGCTCCTGTTTTAATCAATATAGTTTATTTTATTTTTATTTTTCTCTCTAAATTTGATTATTACGCTAAGTCGTTTTACGGTCATATCACGTTGATACATTAGTTCTCGTACGAACTTCTTCTATGCGCCGTGTCCCTTTGGGATGTAAGCGATCATTGCTCTCCACAGTTTCCTGTCCTTTGTAGCTCTTAACAAATTTTGTCTTTTAAAACCTAGTTCCGTCATCCATTCAATCAAGTTCACTAAGTATGTTATACATTGTTTTCCTTTGTACCTCTTGCCTTCAATCTGCCCTGTAAGTCTCAAATTTTCCAAGCCTTCTTACCTCATTATGTGCCTTTAAAATTTCAACTGTATAAGTTTCTTATTTTGCTTCTATTTTCTCTAAAACTTCGTCGTTACTCACAGGTTCGGTCCATGATATCTTCAGCATCATTCTGTAGGACCACATTTCTGCTGCTTCAAGTCTCTTCTTCATCTTTGAGGAGATTGTCCAGCATTCCCTGATATATAGGAGGACTTATCTCACGTAACAGTTCAGTAGTCTTTTCTTTGTTTGTAATGAATTTTTTCTCTTTCTTTTTGTTTCCATTTTCTCTAAAACTGTCGTTGCTCACAGGTTCGATCTCCGAAGTTAAATAATGTTAACCCTGGTCAGTAATCGACTGACTGCATACCAGATGGTGTAAGCTACGTGACCGGCCTAGAAAGCCGGCAATGGATATCATCTCGCTTCTTATACTTACAGAAGTCGCAATAGCTAAACTGTAGCTAGGTGAGAAGGTTGAATCATAAACATTTCTAATTTGTTTATCAACTTATTCTTCAGAAAATGAAGTACAATTACATTCTATTCAAATTCGATTATATATTTACTATTATTTGAAATAATAGTAGTCACTCATTGGACAATTCTTCAATAGCTCTTGTGTAAAATTAATCAAGTTAAAATTATTCAGGTTACAGTCTTCGATGAACTCTTGAACTAATTTTTATTTCAGAAAATCTTCCCCGTGGAAGCGTTTTGCAGCGTTCGAAAATGGTAATAATCGGTTGCTGTAAGATCAGTTGACGGGTTGGGTAAAAGAAACCGACTGAGTAGCAAAATTTCTCCTGTGTTATTCTCACTCTCTGTGGTCTTCGTCACGGAGGTGAAGAACATTTTCCGCATATGCTGTCACTGCTGTGCAAATCTAAGTTCCAAATTTATTTGTAACTACAACGTATGTTTCGTAGTTAATGTAATCTCTCTAGCCGTCCTGGGTATGACGATAAACTACATCCGGCAGCAAGGCCTCTAATCAGGCGGTTTTGAGGAGCATGGAACCACCTGCTGTTGTTCCAAGGTCCACTCTGACACTGGGTGGTAGCACTTGATAGGGTCAAAGCTATGGGCGAATAGTTAACCCCCTAAACTGGGGCCAAAACACTATGAAAGTATCAAATTATTGTAAAAATACCAGTAATACATTTTCATAGTAAAAAAAAAAAATTACTAGCAATACATTTTTGTAAAAAAACATTATCGGTAATACAATTCATTTTTGTTAAAAAAAATACCAGCAATATATATTTTTAAATGAAATCAAACTGTGTTTCAAAATACAACTTCAACAAAATTACACCATAAAAAACACATATCACCGTTTCTAGTAATTATGTCTATACAAACATGCATATGTACAAAAGCTAAGTATCGTCTACCATGTATTCGATTGCGAAAGCAGAATAATATATATCATATTTTTATTACTTCCAAGCCACCAGGCAAATTAAATTTTGGTATTGAATGAACCATAAGGAGTTGAGATGCCGTTAAACAAACAAATCAATCAATAAATCATTACACAACGCGCACATTCAGGGTTACTGCACCCGGTCACCAAGTGGTCACGTATATAGGTACTGACTAGGCCCGACCTTACTTCAGTGATCGCAAACCTTAGTTTCAGCGTGTATATTAATTAAGATATTGATATTAATTTGCTTTGGGAATATTCAGGTTTTATTAAGCAAACTTAGAAATAATAATAAAACATCTAGGCTATAGAAATTAGACACAAATATATAGGTTATAGAAATACAGGGTGTCCCGAAATAATGTACAGTGTAACCCGGATATAAGAGAGTTGTTGGGACCGGAGAAAAAAGTATCTTATATCTGGGTTTCTCTTATATCCGAGTTTGGTCTATTTTGTTTAGGTAAGTATGGCTCTAATTTGGGACTAGAGAAAATATCTCTTATATCCTAGTTTCTCTTATATCCGGGTCTATCTTATATCCGGGTTACACTGTATACACTCTTTAAAATATTAATAGTTAATAATACATTACCGTGATGTGAGAACTTATATAGATGAAAATATGCAAAACAGATGGATTGGAAGAAGAGGGTCAGTTGAATACCCACCTAGATCACCAGATTTGACACCCTTGGATTTCATTTTGTTAGGGTTTCTAAAAGACAAAGTTTACAGCAGGAAACCTGAAACAATTTATATTAATTTCATTTACAAGTCAAAATACATAAATTGATAATTTGCCTCAAAAACAAAACTGCTCTCTATTAATCACCACAGAGATCCTTCCCTGCCCTCCATTAGAATGTCTGACGCTCAACTTCTCAAGAGCACCTCTCTGCGGCTGCTCGGTCTCACGTTGACTGCTGACCTGAGATAGAACAAATACATTGAGTCAATTGCTTCGTCCACCGCAAGGAAAGTTGGCTCCCTGTGCCACGCCAGGAAATTTTTCTCCCCGGAATCGATCCTCCAGATCTACTAATCATTGTTGCATGGAGTATTGCTGCCATATATGGTCTGGAGCCCCTTCTGTTTCCCTCGGGAATCTTGATAGGCTCCAGAGGCGGATATGCAATATAATTGGCCCTGTTCTGGCATCTCGTCTACAGTCGTTCTCTCACAGACGCGCCGTCGCCTCTCTCTGTCTTTTTTACAAATACTTTCATGGTAATTGCTCCGAGGAGCTGCATTCGCTGGTTTCCAGACTTCATGAGTTCAAGCGCCCTACGAGGCTGGCATCCCGCTCTCACCTTTTCACGGTCGAAACTCTTAAATGTGGCCGTCTCTTCTACTCCAATAGCTTCATGTCTCGCACCTCTCGCCTGTGGAACTCCCTTCCCTATTCCAGTTTCCCTGAGAGCTATAATCTCCAACTATTCAAATGCAATGTCAATCGACATCTCCAGTTGCCTTGATCTATCCACTATCCTTCTCCTCATCTTTTCCTCTATCACTCCTATCTGATCTTGCTCCAAAATTTCTCTAACCCCTTGCGTCCTAGTGGCTTCCCGCCTTGCTTGGGATGAAACGCTTAAAAAAAAAAAAAGAAAAAGAACAAAGTTATAACGATTCAAAGAGTGTATACATTATTTTAGGACACCCTGTATATATTTCCTTATCAGAATTTCTTTTCTATATATGCCTGAACAAATTATTTTATTATTTCTCTTATAGGCTCTTTAGCATCCTATAAACTTAATCTGTCTTTCTTTCATTTAGTTAAGCATAACCATCTTTCGATTTGCAGCAGTCTTTATTGCTTCATCGATATCTTGTCTGCTTGAATATTATTTTCTTCTCAAATATATATCTCTTTTTAAGTTTTCTATCTAGAGATAGCTGTGGGTTAAATAGCAGAACAGACTGGATTCTTTAGTCTTGCTAGTCTACCAAGTCTACCGGAGAAAGAACTGCGGGAAAATCTTCTGCTTCGTGATTTATGCATCGAAAGATAGATGATCGCCCAAACTGTATCACGTGTGGCACTTAACTGACTTATCTAGAGAGATTGCGGGGTCATTCCATTGAGTTAGTGTGTTTGAAAACTTTTTTTATTTACCAAGGTAGGCAATAATCAGTTTTGCAGAATGTGTATGTGCATTGTCTTAGATGAATATGCTTTTAGCTTCTTGCTTGTAACCTGTAGCAGTCAAGAAACGATTTTCCAAGGATTTCTAGTATTTATAGTAAAATAATCTCCTTTCAATATAAAATCTATCGTCTACAATTACTTCACTTCAACCGGTTGTCTTATAATTTGTGCTGGTTAACTATTTTTATGAAGAACTCAACTTCTGGAATAGCCATCAATGGTGTTTCATCATTTACGTGCACCCCCACCCCCGTATATATTTGCATATATATTGAAAAGCAAAAAAAGAGAAGAGTAGTTTTAGCTTTTATAAGGAATTTGTGATATTACTTTTCTTGCATTTCTCACTTCCGGTTTGCTTTCCAATCAAGTTTGATCATCAAAAATGTAAATTCAATGTCAATCGTTATCGTCTGTCTTCTTAATTCCTGTTCTTTTATTATTCTCTCTCATTAATAGTATTTTCTTTTTCTCATATTCTTCCACGCTCGGTAAGCCTTTGCGTCTTAGTGGCTTTATTGTCTTACTGATATAATTTAAAAAATTAAGTAATTTTCAAAGATTTTGTTGGATGCAATGCGTTCGGAGTAAATTTATCAAAATATTTTATTTTGTTTTCCGTCTTTTTTACTGTTGTTCACCCAATCCAAATCCAAGAGCCACTCAAGGTAGAGGGTTAATGAATTAATTTGTTTTAAAGGTGTAACGGGAGGAAGAAGTGCATATTATGAGGATATGTAGGATAGACAACGATTGAGCCTAGACTTGAAGAGGTTAAGATTGTAGTAGTCGAAGAAGCATCCTCTCCAGTGTATGTCCTGAGGAATAAGCTGTGGACGTTCTTTCTTACTAATGAAATACGAAGAGATTGATAATGGTTTTGCCACATTTAACATAGCAGGTCCGAGCTGTGTAGGTCTGAACTGGCGCAACTAAGAAATCTAACCCGTCTGAACATTTGCCATCGAAATAACGAGAGAGCAGCGAGAGGTTGCAGGGTGGCAATTAATTCTTCTTCCACAAGGTACCTCCCCCAAAATGATTTTTATTTAATCCTGCCAATAATTTTGGAGATCACTGTAGATTAAACGCTAGAGCAATGATGACCAGCTCTCTGTTTAGGCTCCCCATCTATTTGCGCTTTGTGTCAGGCTTTCTATAATTCAAACATTGTTCTTGGATGTGTTTCTAAGAATACTTCATTTAAGTAAACTTTGTCTCTAAACTTGAACTTTATTCTCCTACCATCGATTCTCCCACTGAGCTATACCAACATGAATCTAAAGAAAAAAAAGTTTCCTTAAGAACTGCTATTTTTGAGAATTGTTCGGCTCAAAGTAATTTTTTACGAAATAGAGATGGTGTAATGACGTACACACAGACATACACACACACAGAGGGAGAGAGCAAGAGTTGCATATTATAAGGAAATGTGAGAAAGATAGCAGTTGACCTTGAAGAGGTCAAGATTGTAATTGTCTGGGAAATATCGCCTCGGTGGTCAGTTCCATATTGCAACACTTATGAGGAAGACGATGTTTACTCCTCACCATTTTAATATGAAGAGCAAGACGATTGGTCGACTCAATGTACACAGCATTGAAGTGAAGGTTTGAACTGGTAGAACCTAGGAACGGAGTTCGCCCGAACAACTGCTATGAAACTAGCGATAGAACTCCAGAAAGTTACTGACGTGGGAAACAATTCATCACCCACAAGTCAGCGCAAACACTTCTGAACTCAGTCGAGACTAGAGGTTTAGTCAACTGCGTGTTATTTTCTTATGCAAAGATATTCATCCTTTTTGTAATGATCTTAATAATTGAAGCAGAATAATAAAGCGTTCCAAGTGCTTCTCCGTTGTGCACTTGTTTACCAAGCGACAAGAAAAGATATTTATCAGATGATGAGATGTCTGCGAAACATGTAAGCCGAGACAAACAATTCCTTGCCAAATTTTGGTTTACTTATCTTATGCTACCCAGCATGGAACCAAATAGTATCCAGAGAATTAAAAACGCAAACTATTTTGTGATTTACTCAAGCACAATGTTTACAGACTTCATAAAATTGTCATAGATAGGGAAATATTTTTTCTTAACGAATCAAATACAGACAAACATTTTCATTATTCACATTAAACTTTATGATATAGGAGTTGTTCCACCTCTTGCTATATTGATTATCGTATTCTTTTTCTAAAAGGATGCATAGTTAAACCGCTCCTCCCGTATCACTTTGTAAACAGTCTGAGTAAGTAAAGGTAAGACGTATGCATAAACAGGGCGAAAAAGTATTGATTGGGACGGTACGCCTCCTGACAGAACATCTGAGCGGCGAATGTTTGTGGAAGGACTAAGGAAAACAACGTCGAAGTGCTACAATATGGCGTTTATTCTATTAGGTACAATGTTTCGTCGATACTGTAACGGAACAAGCAATAAATATAACACGATATAAGATGCTGTTACATTTGACGAAGATGGATTTGCAATACGATCGACGTCGGTCTACATTAGATCACTAGGAACAAATTATTTGAGTGTCAAAGTCCTGTTTTAAGGAGCCTCTAAAGCAATGGTCCTCAAACCGTGCGGCGAGCCTCATATGTGCTGCTCGCTTCATAAGTGAGGCGCGACTCAAAGATGCGGCGAGCCTCATATGTGCTGCTCGCTTCATAAGTGAGGCGCGACTCAAAGATGCGGCGAGCCTCATATGTGCTGCTCGCTTCATAAGTGAGGCGCGACTCAAAGATGCGGCGAGCCTCTCAGGTGTGACACGTCTCATAGGTGCGGTGATTATGGATTAGTATTATTATGTAACTGCCTGCATGAGACCCAGTATAAATAGTGAAAAATAATTATCGACGGATTTTATCATTGTGATAGTTTTGCATTATGACAAGTATTAAGAATACCGTGATTAGGATCCTCAATTTGGAGGAGAGAGCCTGCCAAATGTTTGTCTGTCTGCTTTTATGATTCTGACGCATCCCAAACCTATGTCAGCTTTATTTTTTACTCTGACGCATACAAAACGTATATCTGACTTTTGACTCTAATGCAAACCAAATCTATGCCTGTCTTCTTTTTTTTTTTTACTCTAATGTAAATTAAACCTATGTCTGCCTTTTTGAATCTGACAAAACTTATGCTTGCCATTTTGACTCTGACACAACCAAAATGTATGTCTGATTAAAACTATATAAATTCTGCATTAAATAACCTGGAAAAGTTTTGCCTTAAACCAAACAAAACTTTCCTTGCCGTAGTGATTTCATAAGCTGCTGAGACTAAACACAAATTCACAATGTCAATATCGAAGGCAGTTCATCGGTGTTCGCGGTATGTGATTAATTTCCAGAATACATCATCGTATATTTTAAATAAATTCGCATACAAGTGGAATTAAGATTGATTCATACTGTTTTCTAACTGTGCATATAGTCAGAATAACCTTTTCAAAGTGTGTACATTCTGCTACCCATTCTTGCAACTTGTATCCAATGATAATGTTCTGACTTCAAATCGGGAGTTACCCCCCACCAACCCTCTTTCTGTTTTTTTTTATTTTTAAATTTACTTTTTATCACATAAAATTCGATAAGGAGCGAGCAAATTTTAATTCCGAAAATACGGCTTTGAAAAATAAATTGTTTGAGAACTACTGCTCAAGACAATGGGAGTAAATCAAGAATTCAATTTCTATTGTTTTCAAGTCCAGATTCCTTTCAATGAAATTCTATTATGTTAGTCTCTAGCTAGTATAATTGTTAAATCGGTCGAGCTAGCGCGTCTAATCTCTTAATGCCTCATACAAGTAAAATCCCACAACAGAAGGAATTTTCTAACTTGTCATTGACCCTGTCAGTTAGGATCAGGAATACACGAACTGCATCTCCGTGCATTGAGGTAAACCCTTAAAAAAGAGACCATCTGTTTACCATATTTGCGCATGCCACATTTTAAGGTCTCCCTTTTTAATCACTTATAAACTAAATTTATATCTGCCTTTTTGAGACTGATGCAAACTAAACCTATATGCCATTTTTAATCTGACGCAAACTATGTCTTTTTTTAATCTGACACAAGACAAAAACATGTATTCCTTTCTGAAACTGACGCAAACCAAACCTATGTCTCCCCTTTTTTTATTCTGACGCAAAAAAAATATGTCTGTCTTTTTAACTCTGACGTAAATCAAACTTATGTCAGCCTTTTTTATTCTGACGTAAACCAAACCAATGTCTGTTTTTTGAATCTGACGCAAACCAAACATATATTTATATATCTGCCAAACCAAATCTATGTCCGCATTTTTTATTTTGAGGAAAACCATACCGACTTGTTCCTTTTTGACGCTGACGCAAACCACACCTATGTCTACCTTTTTGATTCTGACGCAAACCAAATCTATGTCTGCCTTTTTTACTCCGACGCATACAAAACGTATGTCTGACTTTTGACTCTGATGGAAACCTAATTTATGTCTAACTTTTTAACTCTGACGCAAACGAAACCTATGTCTGCCATTTTGATTGTGAGACAAACCAAACCTATTTCTTCCTTTTTAGCTCTGGCGCAAACCAAATCTGCCTGCCTTTATGATTCTGACGCATCCCAAACCTATGTCAGCTTTTTTTTTTACTCTGACGCAAACCAAATCTATGCCTGTCTTCTTTTTTTTTTTTACTCTAATGTGAATTAAACCTATGTCTGCCTTTTTGATTCTGACAAAACTTATGCCTGCCATTTTGACTCTGACACAACCAAAATGTATGTCTGATTAAAACTATATAAATTCTGCATTAAATAACCTGGAAAAGTTTTGCCTTAAACCAAACAAAACTTGCCTTGCCGTAATGATTTCATAAACTGCTGAGACTAGACACAAATTCACAATGTCAATATCGAAGGCAGTTCATCGGTGTTCGCGGTATGTGATTAATTTCCAGAATACATCATCGTATATTTTAAATAAATTCGCATACAAGTGGAATTAAGATTGATTCATACTGTTTTCTAACTGTGCATATAGTCAGAATAACCTTTTCAAAGTGTGTACATTCTGCTACGCGTTCTTGCAACCTGTATCCAAACCTCAGAAACATGCCCGTAGGATGGTTTCGGTTAAATTCAATAATTATTTGTCTTAATTTCTGGGGTGAGTAGTTGACGTCATTTACATTTGAACTAACAATCTCAACGTTTCGATTGCTATGCCTTCCAGCCTTCATCAGGTATCTCTCGATCCGGGTAACCTTCGGGAAATTTAGAACCTAACCATTATCCCACTGAACATTTGTTTAGATTTAAGCGTTGTCTTATGCATTTGATGGCATAGTCATTTTGAGTTCAATCCCTTGGCCCAGTAGTATTGATTCAAATAACATGGGAACAGGACGATAAATAACTGAGCTGTACTTAAAAAGGACATGATGTGATATCACTAGGTATGGACAGCATGAATCTCTACCCTCATAGATTAAATAAAGGGTTCAGTTCGAAATATCTTAAACGTTACCCGAGTTCATTGTTGATAGTGTCAATATTTATTAAATTTGAATTATAAAAGCAGATGTTTACCTCATTGAAGACAGAGTCTTCTCATTAGTAGCCATTTCCCTAAAAACATTTATTAATTTTATTCTTACCACTAGTTGTTTAATAATGAAGCTCGTTTTTTTTTTTTCTTCCAGTTGTTTCACTCTTTTGAGGAAAAGGCTGAAGTTTATAACTAAATTCTCAGCAAGATTTCGATATTTGGAGCTAATTACAACCAACCACTAAAAGGTTTTAGAAAAAAAAATTGTTGATCGAAAGAATTCAGACAAAAATAATGATTTGTTATTTCCTCCAAATTACATCTTAGAGAAAGTTTTCAATGGCTGTTTATTTATTATTGTCTTCTTCTTATCGAAGTTAAGCAAGTCCCAACGAATTTCAAAAGAATAACAAGAATTTATAAATTATAAACAAAATGAAAATTCAAATTTTGAAAAAAAATTTTTTATTATAAATTAACTTGTATTAATGAATTTCATCAACATTTGAGTCTTTCATTCCTTGAACATTGCTACCCGGTTTTTTGAACAGGTGAGGAGGTTTATCACTTGTTTAGGATTGGGTTTCCGGTTCCTTCTAAGGTCTACTTAAACTCTATACATCTGATGTCCCGAAAAATCTGAAATTTTTACTTTTTTTTCCTCATTAGGAGTAAATAGTTTCGCCTATCGCCCGGTTCGCACGCCTCTCCGGTTTTTTGAATAAGAGTAGATGTTTATCCCTAGTTTCCTCTTTAGGCATGGGTTTCCGGCTCCTTCCAAATTTTACAACAAATCTTTACTTCCAACGTCTACGGCTAAACTCTGAAACTTTATTTACTATTTATTTATTTTTTCTTCAATAGGAGTAGATAGTTTCCTCTGTTGTCCGGTTCACATTCCTCCTCGTTTTTTTAACAGGAGTAGATATTTATCTCTTTTTTCCTGTCTAGGATTGAATTTCCAGTACCTTCTAAAATATTTTTAATTATCTTTCGAGTAGTATATTTTTAATTCGAGTAGTATATTTTTAATTATCTTTCAAGTAGCCCCTTGCATCTTAGTGGCCTTATCGCCTTACTTACAGTGAATTAATTAAAATTTAAACACATCTTTTCGTGCTTGTAGCCAGTATTTATGTGCCGCCATATTGTTTGTGTACAAACTTTAAGAAAATTATATGGAATTATATAGATATCAGTTTTGAAAGAAAATAATCTACCCTTTTTTTCCCGTAACTGGTAATATTCATATATATATATATATATATATATATATATATATATATATATATATATATATATATATATAAGAAATTAAATATAAGCGAAATAAGACTACTTCCGGTTTCATGGACACAACAGATGTAAACGGCAATATGCAATAGAATCGAAATTTATATTTTATAAGAACTAGAATTAAAAGTGGAAATTGGGGTAGTGTAATGGATATTAGCGTGGAAACTGGAACCGACGAGTCAGGTTCGAATTCTATCGCACTCTGTTGCGTTCAGATTCGCACATAACTGTTAAATAATACGAGGCAACAATCTAATAAGGAAAATTCTGAATTCCAAATCTTGTAGAAGACAATGGGAAACCACTCCACTATCTTTCCCGAGAATATTTGGTAATTTACAGATAATAAATGCAAAAAATGCGTGGAGAGTCATGTGTTTGTTAGTTTCTGTTTATATTTCTGAGATGAGGTATTATGTACACTATTTACATTATACGGACTATTGTCCTCGTCTTTGTCACCATATTTATTACAATGTTTCGGCTGTTGTACGCTCTGGCCTTCTTCAGGTGTCGAACTGAACCCTTTATTTCGCTCGCTGGGGTAGACTGTTCTAGTTCCACGTGCCATGTCTAACGGATGTCTGTTATCAGTTATCTCCTGTTAATTCCCCTCTCCAAGTTCTCCACTACCTTAACCGGGTATTGAACTCACACTCTTTGAGTTCTGTCACTGGATCTAACTAACGCCCTTGTCCACTGTGCCATGTGTCCTTGAGGCGACAAAGATGAGGACAATAGTCCAAATAATGTAAATAGTGTTTGTTTATTTGTTTGCTTAGCGGCATATCAACTCCTTATGGGTCATTTTATATCGAAATTTAATTTTCTTGGAAGTATTAGTAATTTAGTTTTAAAATGTATTACTCGTATTTTTTTTTTTAATATATTTCTTATATTATTTTTAACTATGAAAATGTATTGCTGGTATTTTTACTATAAAAAAAAATGTATATTTATACTTTCATAGTGTTTTGACACCAGTTTGGTGGTTTTATTATTTTCCCATAGATGCAACTCTAACAAGTGCTACCACTCCGGGTCAGGATGGACCTGCGAACAATAGCAATTCAAAGGTGGTTCCACGCTTTCCAAAACCTCCCAATCTGAGGCCTTGTTGCCGGATGTAGTTCATCGTCATACCCGGGACGAAGAATCGTGCATGCCTATGTCTTGAAGAGACATAGCATTATAAGAAGATTCAAAACTTGAAAACTTTTATAAGTATCTTAATTCAGACGAAATATCAGACCTTAAAATACTCAGTCTGCGGTTATAACGACTAAGCTACATTCTTAAGTGCTTTTGAAGATAGTTGTGGTATTTATATGGTTCTTTGAGCGTGCGCATGTGTTTGTGTCAACGTCGGGTGCAGAGAGGAGAACCTTTTCTAAATTATAGAAGCAAACTTAAAACATGCCAGGGCAGTTATAATAATAAACTTTAAGCTTTCTCTTGTTGTTTGCTCTGAAATCTCTTTACCAGTCAACAGAAAAAACGGATTTTAGTTCCCAACAAGCAGATGCTATTCTTGGGAAAATGCAATGCACCAACCAACATTCCTCTTCTCTCAGTCGTATGCTGGTTTTATTAAGAACATTTAAAGTGCCTTGAATCACATGCCAGTGGATTTTGAGATGTGAACACCGTGGATATTGCGCGGATGGGGGGAAATTATCAATACTTGATTCTCGCAGCAAACTCGATTTCAACTGCTTAAAATATTAATTACAACTTAAAAAGGTTTTTAATCGCTATAATTTGGAAATGTTATTTATTTATTAGATTGAGCCATAAGTAATTTCTGTTTTGGGAAACCACTTGTAAGGATGAATATATCATCCTTACTACTGATTATACGAGTCATTTAAGAATAAATCTGATGTACAGAAACAGACGTTAGTTTCTGTCCGCCAGTGATACTGCACACAGTGCATTCAAAAATGTTGTTCCCTTCCATTATGTGACAACCTAGGGTCACATACATCAAGAATGGCGGTCTGTTCTATCTCACCTATCATATTCACCTGACCTTGCACCAACCTTTAAGTCTTTTTCGATCACTTCAAAATGTTTTGAGCGGAAAACATTCTCCAATGAAAACCAGATTCAAATGTTGATCGAAAACTTTTTCACATGAAAACTGGCGAAATTTTGCTTAAAATTTATCGATAAGCTGCCGAATAAGTGGTAAGAAGTTATTGCAAATGGCGATGAAAATAAAACGGAATAAAATCTAATTGTACTTTATTTTTTAAGAATAAAGTTGAAAAACAAAAAATGGAAATTATTTATAATCCCACATAATATTAATTTATCGGGGGATTTTTGTTTCGTTTTGTGTAATGACAAATGTACGCAGGTGTAGGCTTTAAGAAAACGTTATTCAACTGAAAATACAAAGTTCGCATATAGTGCCCTTTTATAGTCCCAGTAAACAAAAATAGCTCTCTCAAAGAGGAGAGTTAAAAACATAACAAGGGGAGACCTCTCTTGATTATTCATGACATTTTGTTTGTTTTTTTTTTTTGTTTATTTGATATCGTTTTTGTTTTGTTTTGCTTTTTTTGTTTTGTTTTTGTTCGTAATAGATCTAACCAAAACGGTTTTTATATCACAAAAGAATAACAAGAATTTATAAATTATAGACAGATTGATAAATCAAAATTTACCTTTTGAAAAAAAAAAAAATAAAGAAGTTTTCCTGCATCTTAAATTAATTTGTATTAACGAGTTTTATTAATCTTGCATCTGAGTCTTTCTTCCCTCTAACCGGTTCCGCACGATCAATGTTAAGCAAGGTCGAGCTTGGTCAGTAACTAGATGGGTGACGGCTTGGGAATACCAGGTGCTGTGATTTTGGATTTGTGGCTGGTGTTATGTTTAATGGTTTCAAACTGGAAAATAGTAGAGACGAATTCCAATTCCCGTTAGATTTCGTTATATTCACTTACGAGCAAATACTCTTGGGAAAGGTATGAATCCACCTCTTCTCCTCCCAGCTATCGGTTAATTAGTAAAGCTTGTATCACTAACCCATTATTATCTGAAAAATGTTTACAATCTAAAAATATTTTTTGGCTCTAAATAACCTGCAATGTGTTGATAAGCTGTAAAAAAACGAACCAATCAACAGAGTGCTTCTCACGCGGGGTCCATATGAGCCCCGGGGACCCATATAGCATTAGTGGTAGACTACACAAAAATAGCAAATTGAGTATCCACGGTAATATTTTAGTGGCACACAGAGCAATTTCACTTCGAAACGGTTGTTACAACTGATAATTGGAATTTCTGTAGTAATTCACTCCATATTAAAATAATAAAAATAGAAAAAACAAATGTATTAGGTTGGTGCAAAAATAATGACGTAATAATGTCGTTTTTTGACGTTAAAAAATACATCAAAAAACGACATTACTACGTCATTATTTTTGCACCAACCTAATAAAACTAACAGAAAACAAGATCAAGCGATGTAATTTAGCGTCCCTTTTACTTTACCGGATGTTTTGATTGTAAAAGTTGAATAAAAACTGAGAAGGATATATAAAGGAAGGATTATATATGTATATAAATGAAAATTATATAAAAATTATAATTTATTATATAAATTAATTTAATATATTAATAATATTAGGTTGGTGCAAAAATAATGACGTAATAATGTCGTTTTTTAACGTCAAAAAACGACATTATTACGTCATTATTTTTGCACCAACCTAATAAATAATAATATTAATTTTAAATATTAGTAAAATAAAATATTAACATATTAATATAAATTAATTAATATAAACTATTAAAAAATAAAACATTAATAATTAAATTAATATATGAATTATATAAGGATTATATATAAAGGAACAATATACGTTTACTATTTTATAATACAATTCCTAAACTTATCTATTAGTAAAAAATAAAAAATGCTTTTTTCATCGAATGATTATGGGGGTTCCTAAAAAATTTAAGAATAAAAGCGGACCATTGGTAAAATAAAAGTTGGTAACCACTATTTTAACATATTCCTTCATACTTATAGTCAATATTTTTATCGTGTTTATATGCAGCCTGTGTCAAAGGAAATGCATTTGAATAAAATTATATGGAATTAACGGTATATTTGCTTTGTCAGAAAATAATGTATTCTTTTTTCTCTTACTGGCAACATTCAGATATATATACCATTCCAAATGGTAACGTTTTATATGTTTGACTTTTTCAGGACATGAATACTGTTGCTTTCGACGAATTTACTGCTTTTTACCATTAAGTAACATTTAAAGATCATTATGTGTATTTAACAACTAGAGAAAGTAAGAAAGGAAAGTGGAAGAAAAAAGGATTGATCCATTAGCAATAAGAAGACAAAATATATGGTTTTCACCAGAAATGGCAACCAAAGGCGTGAATCAGACTCGAGCAGATACAGAAATTTAATTATCTGGGTAGTGTAGCAACAGACAATGGAAAATGTGGCACAGAGATCCGAAGGAACATCGTGTTAACACATTAGGAATATATATATGACAAAGTGGAAAAGATTTCGTGTGCCAAGTTACGTCTTTTAGGGTTTATGCTTACTTTGATGCGACTACACGTGCGCACGAACGAGAGACGCTGGGAATTTTAAATTTAAAGATTCATTTTTGGGGGTATAAAATCTAGCCGATTTCATTTAGATTCTTTTATCTTTTTGTCTGGGTTTCCATCACTTTTGTTATTAAACATTATACACTGTGATAAGAGAAGATCTTCTAAGAAAGGTGAAATGTTGTAAGAATCTGAATGTAAATCTACTGCGGATGATCTAGCGATTAAAGCACTTTCTATACATTTTCGTCTCTAAATTGTTTTATCTTTTAATTAGAGTAGCATTTTTTATATCAATATTGTGTCTGATTAGTCTGATCAACTAATGCATTTAATGCATTGTTTTGTAAAAGATCCCTTTTATGTTCTTATTAAACACAAAAAAAATCTTTAAATTTTCCAGTGTTGTTCCTTCGTGTGCGTGTATAGCCTCATTAACGTAAACAAACCTAGTCTGATCAAGTCTTAAAGAACGAAACGCATCTTCATTAGCTTTTTGCCTCGGAAAATAAATTGGCTATATAGATACTGTTGGATCCAGCCTTCTATTCGCTTTTCATCGACCTTTTTCGCTTCTTGTTTCAGATTCTTTCGTTATTTTCAAGATTTAACTTGAATTCTCTTTCGTATTTATGGACTTCTTTTGATACAAAATAAAGCTTTACTAAGATGAACATGTTTTAAGTCTAAGTGAATTAAAATCTGCTAAGGTAAATATCCCGTTCGGTACAATAGATTTGCATATCAGTTTACTGACCAAAACCATTTCAGGATATTCCCTAGTGGCTGATGTACTATCTTATTCATGAGCGATAGTAGTAAGTGGGAGCATACTGGCCAGATATTGAGAAGGTTGTCATTTTTTAAAAATTTGAATGATAAGGCAGCCAAGGTGACTTGGGAGTCACATTCCGATACTTAGGAACACCCTCCATCGAAGACCGTCTGAGCATGTTGGGTTAAAGATATTTCTAGGTGGGCCCCACCTGGATGGTTATGCGCTGCTTTTACCCAAATCTATCACGATATTAACACATTTGGCTGTGATGCATGTGCTTGATGTACACTTATCAGCCATGATACCCACTTCAAGACAATAACTTTCTACATAGGCACCAATGCAGATGAGAGGCTATTTTATCATGGCGATGCCTGTGTTCTTTCTGCGTAAACGTTGCAAAAGCGCTATTGATGTGGGTGATATTTTCCGCCTCCATGCCACACACCCTTCTCTTGCCCGAATCCACTTGGTTATAGATTTCTTCCGGATAGGATTAATATACCGGGTTTGGTCTTGCGCAGCTATCAGTGGGTTTTGCCACGCGTTTCAATTCGTCTTTCGTCTTTCGTCAACGTATCCCTGTTTTAATTGCCTCGGTGTCCCTCTCAAACTGTCTATGTTGTGGCATTGCCTGTCTTGCTTTTAATTTCTCTTTCAATAACCAATTCCTGTATTCATCTTTGTTCCTAAACTTTGGAATTTCGCCACGTACTAAAGTGTCTCTTTACTGTTTACCAAGAACAAGTCTAAAACCCAATGTCACTGGCTACACATTCTTTAATACCAATAAGTTTTATGGGCTCTTAATTTCTTTTTCAGTACCCTATTCCAGTACCCTATTCTTTGTTCCTAGACTTTGGGATTTCGCCACGTACTAAAGTCCAACAACCAATGTCACTGGTTACACATTCTTCAATACCCTCCTTTTCATACCTTCTTCTTTTCCGAACATGTAAAATCTTATCACATTTCACTTTTGGTGCCGGGCACAATTCAAAAAAAGTAGTGCTCTTGCCTTTCTACCCAGAGTTTGCAACTCCTTCTTTATCTTCTCAAAGACTCTTACACTATACCTTACATTAATGGTAGTTCTAAGATTACGGGCATTCAACTTTGACTTCAGACCCCATAACCTTTTCATGTATATTTTTGTAATCAGTTCTTTCATCTGTCTTCGGATGATTTCATCCAACGCCAGAATACCAAAGTATTTGCATGCAGTTTCTTCTTAGTCAGCGATGGGTTCTCTTGTTGAATATTATTATTATTATTATTATTATTATTATTATTATTATTATTATTATTATCGAGTGAGAGAGTAGTAGGTCAACAAAGTGGTACTGAGATACAAATATGTCAAGCCCAAAATACTCATCATGGTACCCAGGCTGATAAGAGGAATACGGGGCATATGTATTACAATTGTTTAAGGTCAACCAAATGACAAGCAAATTTGTGGTACTGAATATATTTAATATATCCTACCTTTATTCACCAATACAAAACATATACAGGTTGAGAATACTTTATTCGAAATTCTTTGGACCGGGAGAGCTTCAGTTTTCAGATGATTTCGGATTTTGGAATACAGGCTATTTAAGTTGTATATAGCATCTATAAAATAGGTCAACTTGGAATGGAAACCAAGCATAAACTCGATATTTCAATATTAAAAAAACTGTTTTTAATATACAGTAAGGTTCACCCTGTACAAGGCCCGGGGTGCAATCAAGGTAGAAGGTTACGATAAGGGTTATTTTATATGGATAGGAGGAGAATATAACAGTTGACTCTAGACTTGGACAGGGTAAGATTGTAGTAATCGGAAAATATCCTCTAGGGAGTCTGTTCCATTGGGCAATGGTTCGCGGGCAGAAGCTGTTTGAGTGGAATTTACTTCACGCCGATGGAATACAGAGGGAATGTGGGTGGTTTGTTAGTATGTAAGTGGTAATATCTGACCTGATGAAGCCAGGAGATGCAATTCGCCCGAGCAGTTTCCATGAGAGTAAAGATAGAGCAATGAGAGACTCGCCACATCCCGCCTGTGAGAGAGAGAGGTTGGAGAGTGGAAAATGGGTCTTCTTCCACACGGACTCAGAGACGCTTTTGAACTCTGGAAAGTGACTTCTGAGCAGCTCCTGCCCAAATATGGCAACAGTACTCAATTTTCGACCTGATCTGGGTCTTATAAAGGTAGAGGATAGCATGAGGTGTCAGATACTTACTGGAGCGGCACAGGGAGCCAATCATTTTACCTGCATCTTTAGCGATGGATCGTATATAGGAATTCTACTTGAGGTCGAGGGTGAGTTTGAGGCCCAGTTTCCTTTCAAGGTACGGAGCCTGCTCGAGGGAACATCCGTTCATCTTGACTGGCGGTTGTTCCGGGGTTTAATAGGCAGTGATGAAATGTAACCAGTGTGGTTTTAGAGGGCATTGAATAGATAGAAGGGGAAGATAACGGAAGAAAAATAAAAAAAAAACATATTAATCTTTTTAATTTTTGTGTTGTTTATTGGTTAAGCAGACTTAATGTGCAGTTGCCTTTTTAAGTATTAGGTTGGTGCAAAAATAATGTCGTTTTCTTACATATGTGAGAAAACGACATTATTTTTGCACCAACCTAATAGTATTCGTGGGTGTAAGTTTTTTTTGTTTTTTTTCCCAACTGGGAAGTTAGCATTAGATTAGAAGAGAGGTCAGCTGCTAACCTCTGATTGTCAAGACTTATAGAGGTGCGTCCGTTTATCGTCCTATCATCGGCATTTACAAATGATCGGAGTATATTCTTAGATCATTTATGTAAACCAAAATGAGGGTTAGTCCGTGAAATGACCCCTGTGGGTCACCTGAATTGATCGCCTCAGATTACTGGCCGTTAACGACTACACTCAGCGTTCTACCTGCTAGGAAGGATTTTATAATAGAGAAAACATTTTCAGTAATTCCATAGCTGGAGACTTTGTATAGCAAATCTTTGTGCTCCATCTTGTCGAATGCCTTCGAGATTTCTAATGCTATGGTCTTTGCAGTATGTATGTTGTCAAGGGCCTCACAAATTCTGTGTGTAATGGTAGTTAGGACATCAGCAGTGGATCAGGCTGATTGAAAGCTATACTGCTCGTCACACAAGAGGTTGTTCCTATTCAGGGGCCTAACGACCTTCATGTTGATTAAGGCCTGAAAAAGCTTTCTCTCTTTACATTTCATAACACAGCTTATACATATACACTGGAAGTAGTTTTATATAAATAACATATACACCGTGAAAGTAGTTTTCTTTTATAAAATTTAATAAATCTTGTGTACTTACAGATACAGGCAATGACGCTATTCATGTAATGCTCACAGGAGTTTTAAGTGGTGAAATTAAGATTTCACGTAAACATAATGCTTTGCAGAGTTTGTGTACAAAAAGGTTGATCACTATATTACAAATATATATATATATATATATATATATATATATATATATATATATATATATATATATATATATATATATATATATATGTATATATGTTTGTTTCTTTGTTTGGGTTTTATGGCATATCAACCACTGTGGGTTATTTAATGCCAAATACAGTTTATATAAATTTTAAATGCCTATTTTGTCCTGGCAACATTATTGTTTCCAAAAAGGTATAGCTGGCAACATTATTTTTTTTCCAAAAAAACGTATAGCTGGCAACATTATTCTTCTGAAAACACTATCTGAGGCCTTCCTTGCTGTTGGACGTAGTTTATCGTCATACCCAGGATGCGGATGTAGTTTATCGTCATACCCAGGACGCATTTATATATATATATATATATGTGTGTGTGTGTGTGTATATGTGTGTGTGTGTAACACCAAACACTTCTACACCAGGTGTGAGAAAACTGGAGAGAGAGGTTACATCATTGATAACATCACTGTGAATGTGAGAAGGAAAATTCGATAAGCTATCAGATATTGTATTTTGATTAAAATGTTACAAAACATTCAGTTACAGTATTTATATAAAAACGAAATATCGATTCCGATGACAGTTAAATTTTTTTTAAAGTCAGCATTTTATTCGTAACGCTGCAACTCAATAATCCTGTTACGCGTAGCCATCTTGCTTTCTAAAACTTTACATTTATGTTAACTGATATCAGAACTTGAAAAAAAATCTGATTTTGAAATTTCGGATAAAGGATTCTTGATCTGTATATGTTAACAATTCCTACCAGAACCCATTAAACCAATGAGTAGTATTACTTGAAGGTATTATTATTATTATTATTATTATTATTATTATTATTATTATTATTATTATGCTTGTTCGTTAGTTAGTTAACACGTACGAGATGAAAAATGGGCCATGCTTATTTTATTGCGATCATAGAAGCAATGTTTGACTGTAGAAAAAGAAAGAAAGAAATGGAAGACAGAAGAGGCGATAACACGCTCTAGTGTTTAACGCCTGCTCCAGTAAAATGGAAAATCTCGTCAATTTTGAAATTTTCATTTGTACCCACTTACATCTGTAAATAATGACTTACATTCATATTTTATGCTCGTTATCACAACATTTTCTTAAAGCCGTTAATCTTAAATATTTAACGGGGCAATAGGAACATTTCTATGGGTAGTTGTGAAACTAGCAAGGACTTTATTCAATCATTAATTAAGATTCATCAGCAAATTCAAATAGGCAAACTGACATTTCACGGGTATTTCTATTTATCTTTATTATTATTATTATTATTATTATTATTATTATTATTATTATTATTATTATTTTCTTTGCTTTCTGGCGTTTACACATTTCTTTCCGGGTCCCACCCAGAGACCTAAGGTTAGAAATGGCATCATGACACTTTTCACTGACAAAAAAAAATAAAATAAAATAAAAATTACATAGATAAAGCCCTTCGTAAAGTGTGGGCTGTACTTGTCAGAACAATTTTTTGTATCTCCTTGAGGCATGGGCTTCCAGGAATCCCTGCAATTAGTCTACTGGAATCTTTTCCAACCAGTCCTAGGGTTCCAACTACAACAGGGATTGTTAATGTTCCCATATGCCACATTTTCGAGATTTCTATTTCAAGGTCCTTGTATTTTGACAGCTTTTTTTTTATTTTTTTTATTATTATTATTATTATTATTATTATTATTATTATTATTATTATTATCATTATTATTATTAGGTTGGTGCAAAAATAATGACGTAATAATGTCGTTTTTTGACGTATTTTTAACGTCAAAAAACGACATTATTGCACCAACCTAATATTAATATTTGTTATATAGGAATAAAGTGTCGCTGCTGACACTTGAGTTTGAACATAAATCGCCAGTGAGCAAACACAGGCGATTCCACTATTTGATTAAGTAGACCATGTTACCATAGAGGAAACGCATAAGTAGGAATTAGCTTGGCGTCTAATTGGTCACCATTTCTAATCTATCCTCTATTACTATACGGCTCGCTATTCTCTACTCTATTCACTATACTATTTCTCTATTCGGATCACTCTGCGGATTACTTTTCGAGCGAGTATTATCGAGCAAGTACTATTAGTGGTACATTATTCGAAGGCGTGTGTGACTCCAGTATTGTTCAACGGCGTACTATAGTCGTATCTTCAATTACAAAGTCTCTACTACAACGAGCATTACAAAAGTGGCAACGAGTGTTCGTCGACATCACAAAATTATTAATATCCGTTATTTATTTATTTATTTATTTTATTTTTTATTTTTTTATTTTTTGGTGGGGTCGGGGGTTATGTTAATCTGCTCATTACCTAATCCTTTTATCATATAAAAAAAGAAAGAAAAAAAGAAAAGGAAGATGGAGAAGGCGATAACGTTTTCAGTAATTTAACGTCTGCTTCACTGAAATAGAAAACCTTATCAATCAAAAATATTTTCATTTGAACGCACTTCTTTCAGTAACGGCTTTCATTGACACTTACAACTTTCTGTTAAAGTTCTTAAGCTCAAATGTTAGCTCTTATTTTATGTGCCGTGTCCCTTCAGGACGTAGACAATCATGGCTCTCCACTTCCTCCTATCCCTTTTAGTTCTCAATATGTTTTGTCCTTTTGCTACTTCTCCCAAACCCTGTTCTGTCATCATACCTGCTAGGTATGTCACGCGTTGCCTTCCCTTGTCTCTCTTTCCCTCTATCCGCCATGTGAGTATCAGATTCTCCAAGCCCTCCTTCCTCATTACGTGTCCTAGAAATTTCAACTGTCGCTTCCAGATGCTAAGTATAAGCTTCCTCCTTGTTTGCATCCTCTCCAAAACCTCATCGTTGCTCACAAGGTTCGGTCCATGGTATCCTCAGCATCCTACTGTAGAACCATACCTCCATTGCCTTGAGTCGCTTTTTCATGTTTAATGATACAATAAGGAAAATTCTACTAGGGTTTTTTACTCGCAAGAAGAATTATGCTTAATCGGAAAATTCAAATTGGAAAACCGTTAAATTTCCACGGGTATTGCTAGTAGTAATATAAATTCAGTAATAGTCGTTATTAATAGTCATTATTAATACTGCTGCTAACATTGGCTGGTATATAACTGACATTTTCCCCCTGACTCGGTCATGACAAATCTTACTACATCTTAAAGTTCCGCTGCCGGCGCTTATGTTAATGTGTTTTCCTTTCTGCTGACTTCGCACCGGCCGGCCATTCTTCATCAACCGTCGCATCCCTTGTCTCGCTTATCCAAATATTAGTGGTGCCTCTGTTTACTGCTTGTTTTGATTCGCTCGTAAGAGCCGTAATTCCAGTGACTGGCTAATGACAGTCGCAGGACACAACAACAACATATAGCACCCACCAAACTCACCGGCCGCTTCGAGGGGTGCGGTCGGGGCTCGTCTTGTTTACGAACTAAAATAGACTGGGAGAAACACGGCCCGAGGCCAAAAACGAGGCGTGTGCGGTGAATTATGGGATATCACTTTCGACAACAAACACATAAAGACTCAATGAACGGAACTTTATGCGTCCTGCCCACCACGCCATTCCACAAGCCCTGCTGGAAGGAAAACAGAAACGAAAAAAATATGGGAAGTGAAGAATAAAAGAAAGAATAATGACATGCGATGAAATGGTAAATGACTTAATTTTGCTTCTTTTTTTTTCCTTTTTTATTCACAAAAAAATTCCCTTTTAAATAACTTAAACAGAAAAAAAAATTCATTTTTTCAACAGGTTTTATATTTAGAATACGCTATCCGCAAAAAGGTCAACAACTTATAATTTTATTTGATTTTTATATTAAATTTCACCCGCTACATGGCTCGAGAGTCCCTTAAGGTAGAATATAACTGTTAAAATGGTTATAGTAAATGAGATGCATCATATGAATGGAAGGGTGGTTTCGGTTTACGGCATGTCAACCCCTTGGGTTATTCAATGCCGAAATTGAATGTTTTTTAAAAAAAAATCTTGTATTTAAAAATTCAAAAAAGTTTTCTTTTAAATAATAAGACTCATGTAATGGTTTATTTTTTTTCCTTATATTTTTGAAATCAATTTAAATTTTCTTAGGAATTGAAATATGTAAAATGAATCAGTATTTTGGGAAGGGTAGGTGGTAGAAAGTGAAGATTATGAGGATAAGGAGTATAGACAAAGAAGTAGAGTGCAGTGTTCAGGGAAGCATCCTCACGGGAGTTGGCTCTACGAAATAGCAGTTCTTAGAAAAAATCTGAGTGAACATTCCCCTTTTTATGAATCTGGTTTGTAATAATAGTTTACGGAATAAAAATCTTGATTTATTAATACGGGCCTGCTTTTTGCGCGTTCTCTAGACGGTAAAAGACAATCTGTTTTTCGGCAAAGTTTAACCTTCACTCATGCAAAAACAAAAAAGCGGTATGCAAAGGGACGATTTCTCTCATGACACCCGCTATAACTGTATACTTCATCAACTCTTTTGTCAACATTTAGTGTTGTAAAAAAGCTATGATCAGAATTTTGATAACAACTAAAAATGTTACACATTATTTAGTTATTAGATTATTTATTTTTATTTACAAGATTGAGTTAAAGAACAAATGCAGATCAAATATGGATAGGAATCAGGATGATAAAATAAAGAGCAAATAAGAAACGTATATAAATCTAACATGTTTCATTTTTATTAAAGCTTCATCAGAGATTGAGAGAAAACAGAGAAAAAAGACTCAAATACTTTCAATTTTGTTTGGGTCAGTTCTCATTGGTCAGACACGTGTCACGCGCATTAAAACCGTAGACAATTCTATGTGTATGTAAGTTTGGGAAGATTCTTGTATATCTAAGAGGGCATCGGGTGGTAATGTGTATTTGTAATTGTGCATGTGTATCTGTCTAGTGGGAGTTCTAATGCCTTTACCTTTGTACGGTCATATCTGAGCTATTTAAGCATGCATTCTTTGTATTAAATAGATATAAGAACTGAGAATGCTGATGCTGAGAATACCTATGCAATGATTGTAGTGGTATATAATATGAATGCGATATTGTATCGAATGGATTTTAAAAATATATATATTTATAGGATGATAGGATAAGGAACAAATAGGAAACCTTTATAAATCTAGCATGTTTCGCCTTTATTAAAGCTTCATCAGATAATAAGATACGGAGAAAAAGAAACAAAGATAAAAAAAAATTGGTATTTTTATTTTTTGTGTTGTTTATTGGTTAAGCAGACTTAATGTGCATATGTCTTGATAAGTAGTGTTCATGGGTGTAAAGGTATCATGATTCTAGTTTGTCTATGCGGAACCCGGATGATAATGTATATTCGTTTGGGTGGGTGTGTGTGCTTAAGAGTATATATAGCAAACAGTAATTCTAATTACCACCACCACCCTGAAACCCCACAGCAGTATTTCGGGCATTGCAATTCAAAAATTACTACAATTATCTCCTGATAGATCACTACTTTCTAATGTACGTATTACATTACCAATCATACTTCTAAATATTTGACAGATCATGAGAAATGAGAATAGGTGAACGAAGTTCAAATTCTGGCCTAGTCTATCGCGTTCACTTTCGTATTACGGCCCTTGGGAAATGCATAAATCCCATATATTCTCTCCGTATCTATGGGTTAAATAGTATGATAAACCAGGCACTTGAGCTTTGGATGACACTCGGGCTAGAAAGGTTACTCTGAATTTAAAACTGCGAAAACCACCCCAATATCTTTCCCAAAAAGAAAAAGCAATATACGATTAATACAAACATCGTCGTCTACTTTTGAAGGAACATGGCATTTAAAAATAAAAAAGAAGCTTTGTTTTTCATTAGTCATTAACTGAAATTAGTATGCTATAAGGCCACAAGTGCAGAGCTCTCACTGACGATCGAACTCCCTAAATTTACCTTAGCATACATCATGATTGGCCATAAGATCTATCGGTTGGTCATTAAACAAAACCAAGAATAGATATGATTGATTGAAGCAATGTTTACTGGACGAGGTTGTTTTATGGGCGTAGAAGATGGGGTGGGAGTAAGAAGTGCAGATTATGAAGATAAGTAAGATACATAACGGTTGACCCTAGACTTGAAGAGGTTAAGAGTGTACTGATCGTAGGGGAATTAACTTGGGAGTCTCTTTCACAAAGTAGCGGCTCCTGGAAAGCTCTCCAAACAGAACTTCTTCCTTACTGGTGGAATGTGAAGGTAAGGCAGCTGATTCGAATCTGTGTACATAGCATGGCCGTTCTTAGCTGTAAACGTTTGATATGGTAGAACTAATGTCTGTAGCACTTTTTATTTCAAACATATCGTCATCAACTAAACTACTGCTTAAGACGCCTCGTCCTGGGTATGACGATAAACTATTAGGTTGGCGCAAAATTAATGACGTAATAATGTCGTTTTTTGACGTATTTTTAACGTAAAAAACTACATTATTACGTCATCATTTTTGCACCAACCTAATACATCCGGCAGCAAAACCTCTGATCGGCAAGTTTTGAGGCGCGTGAAACCACCTCTTAATTGTTTTTGTTCCCAGGTCCACATTGACCTGGGGTGGTACACCTGTTAGGGTCCCAACTATGGACAAATAGTGGATCTCCAAACTAGGGAAAAAAAAAAAAAAAACTGAAAGTATAGATTTAAAAAAAAATAATACCAGCAATAGATTTTTGTAAAAAAAAAAAATTACTAAATCTCCCAAGAAAATTAAATTTCGGCGCTAAATGACGCGTAAGGTGTTGATATACCGTTAAACAAAAACCAAACATAGGACGCCAATGTAATAACTTGCTTCAATGAAAGTCGATATAATCTCTGAGACACGCTTCAAAACACCTCGACTTTTAAGATTACTGAGTTCACAATTTAGTTAAGTAGAATGAGAGTTTGAATGTAATATTTTTATTTCATTACATCTTTCAGTTCATCTGACCCATCCTCTCTCCGTCGGGGTTCCACGGAATCGTAGGCTCCTGCGAAACGTCGTTAGGGGTCATGCAAAGATAATTACTGGGTTGAAACAAAAGTATGTATCGTTTTTAATCGGTGACATTTGAATACATGATTTCGTTTCGCAGATGACCTTTGGCATATCTACATATTCTGAAATGGAACATTTCAAAACGTCTTTACATATAGTCTGCGAATCGTGAAATGGTTTTCATTAGAAATGAAAATGGAGGAAAATGAGATGCGTTTTCGACATTTGATGATCTATTCTTTCAGGGAAAGGAAAAACCATTATACAAAAAGAAAAAAAGATAAACTCCGTTTATGGAGAAGGTGTCATAGCTGAGAGAACTATTCGTGCGCGATTTGCTAGTTTCAGAATAGAAATTATGATTTGGAAGACCGAGAACATTCCAGCAGTTTAGTCATCGTTAAGGATGAACAAATCCAAACGCTGATTGAATATAATCCAGGTCCCACGACACGGGGCATCACAGAGATACTGCTCATATCTTTGTAAGGCATTTGAAAACACTTGTGTACAATGTTTGAGTGCCACCCGATTTAAAGGGAAAAAATTAAAAGATCATATTTCCGCCTGCAATTATACCCTCAAACGTGAAAAAAAAAACAACGCTTTTTGGACAAGAAAGTCAAAATGAATTGTTTACAAAAAATATGGCGCGAAAAAGGTCGAGGGTAAAACGAAAATATATTCAAGAAGGTGATGCTGTGTGTTTGGTGGTACTGGAAGTACATCATGTATTACAAGCTCCTTCTGCAAAATCAAATGTTGAATTCAGTCTGTTCCCAAAATGGTCTGATTACGGCGAATGAAGTAAAGCGTTCGCAATTGGTCAATCGGAAGGATGTTGTTTTCCATCCGGCTTTGCTAGCCCGGCAAAAAATGGTAGATCTTGGCTGGTATGCCCTACAACCATCATCGTACTCATCTGATTTTGCACCTTTGGATTATCGCTTATTTCGATCCTTATAAAGTTCTTTTACACTATTTACATTATTCGGACAATTGTCCTCATCTTTGTTGCCATATTTATCACAACGTTTCGGCCATTGTACGCTCCTGCCTTCTTCATACACAGATGTCCTCAAGTGGATAAAGGCGTTAGTTAGATCCAGTGACAGGATCCAAAGAGTGTGAGTTCAATACGTCGTTAAGGCGGTGGAGAACTTAGAATTAACAGGAGATAACTGATAACTCTAATCATTACACGTGGACATTCCAGCCACCTGAAGAAAGCCACAGCGTACAACGGCCGAAACGTTGTGATAAATATGGCTACAAAGATGAGGACAATAGTCCGAATAATGTGAATAGTGTACATAATACCTCATCTCAGTAATATAGAGAGAAAGTTCTTTAATGAGAATAACTTTAATTCTTTAGAAGCTTGTAAAAACCACTTAGACCAGTTCATCACCCAGAAAGATCGGAAATTTAGGAGGATGGAATCATGAAGTTGCTTAAAAGATGGCGAAAGGTTGTGGGAACAAAATACTACATATTTTGTTGAATATATCTATACACAAATATCTAAATGTTGTATTTATTATTCGCGTAAATCTTTTGTTCGATCCTATTAGAAACAATGTTTATCAATGTATTTATCAACATTTAACAATGTATTTGCATCCGTGCCGAGTTTTATTTTTTTTTATTTTTTTATTTTTTTTTTTAAACCGGAAATTCTGACATTGCTACAAAATGCCGTCGTCTTCACTGAGAGAAAGCAAAACAGCCAAAAAGAACAATCTAACCTCGTAGATCAAATAAAAGGTTCACTTCAAAATTAACTAACAAACACCTGAACATTGCCGTAGGGTACAACGGCCGAAACGTTTTGATAATAACAACAAAGGTGAGGATAAAAATAACATTATATATACATATACATTTGCGTAAAACCAAAATTGGCCACTGTCCCTGCATCTTTAAAATCCTGATGCCCTCCCCACACCGGCTCCTGATATTTCTTATCATTCAAAAAGTGTAGGTGGAAGAAGCGTAAAAGGGTTAACTTTCCGTAAGAACTTGAGATTGTATATATGCAATATGATCATTTAATTTTAGAATTATACAATATTTATAAAAATAATCTGTTACTAATATAAATACATATATATTATATAAGGTACATTATTCTGTGTCATTAAATGCATGCTCAGTTTGCGTTGATCCGTGTTGGGTTTATCGAATTCAGTGGTCCCCAGCCATTTTTTTTTTTTTTTGGCCATACCCCACTTAAGTATCTCCAAAATACTGATGCCTCCAACCACCAAAAATTTCTCTGACATATAATTCTTATCATTCAAAAAGTGAAGTCCAATTTCCGTGGAGGAAGCCTAAAACCCGATTGACTTGGTCTAAACAATCTTCCAAAGAACATGGCATCCATGAAAGAGAAAAATAAAAGAACGAAAGTTCAGTTGAAGTACTGAAGAAAAATGACTATATATATATATATATATATATATATATAATCATCAGGGCTGAGCAATTTCTCACATCTATCAGGTCATTCCATAAGTTCTGTCCGAATTTTAACTTTTTGTTAAAATGAACGAAATTTAAAGAGTATTTTATAATGTCTAATGGAGCTGGACATTATTTTTATGTTTAGATGCATTTAAACTGATCAAATTTTATTTCAGAGAACAATAAAATTAAATTTTGTTTCATTAAAACCCTGCTAACATGGAAGTACCCAAGAATCATTTGAGGCACATAATGCTTTATGAGTTCAAGAAAGGAAACTCAGCAGCCGAAGTGGCTAGAAACATTCGCTCAGTTTATGGAGAGGAATGTGTGAATCAAAGAACTTGCAGAAGATGGTTTGCAAATTTCAGAGGTGGAGATTTCACCCTTGAAGATGAAGATCGAACCGGATGTCCAGTTGAGTTTGATGAAAAGGTTTTTGAAGCAGCCCTTGAAGAAAATCCTGCTTTATCAGTTGAGAAATTGGCAGTGGTTCTCAGTTCAAACCATACAACTGTTCATCGTCATCTCCAACAATTTGGAAAAGTTCCTAAACTTGGAAAATGGGTGCCTCATGAATTGTCTGAAAACAACCTCAAATCCCGAGTTGACATCTGCTCTTCTCTCCATTCTCGCCAACTTGTTTTAAGTTTTTGGATAGACTTGTGACTGGAGACGAAAAATGGATCTTTTATCGAAATGTTAAGCGTCGTAGACAGTGTCTTGGTAAAGGGGAAGTACCACAGCCACTTTGAATTTTTACCACCTAATGCAACAATTAATGCTCAGATATACTGTCAGCAATTAGAGCGTTTGAACCAAGCTTTGAGGAAAAAAAGACCTGCTCTAGTGAATCGAAAAGTGGTGATGTTTCATCAGGACAATGCGCGACCCCACACAGCAAGAATCACGTCGAAGAACTTGGTTGGGAGAAAATTTCTCATCCACCTTATTCTCCCGATCTTGCTCCTTCAGACTACCATTCTGTAACACAGGAAGAGGTTAAAACTGACATTTGTGAGTTCTTCGATTCAAAGCCAAAAGAATTTTACAGTAATGGAATTAGTAAGCTTGTTAATAGATGGAAGGAAGTCATAGATAATCAGGAAAAATACATTGTTGACTGAATCTGTAATTAAATGTAACATTTGGTCACTTGTTTTCTTTATTCAAAATTCGGCAGAACGTATGGGATGACCTGATATATCTACACAACTATGCACAAAAGCTGAGTATTATCTACCATGTATTCAATTGTGAAAGTAGAATAACATATATCATATTTTTATTACTTCCAAAATTCCAAGAGGATTAAATTTCGGCATTAAATGACTTATAAGAAGTTCATATGCCGTTAAACAAACAAAAAAAAACGCGGTTCAAAAAAGGAATGGAGACACTCTGACTCAGTGGAAATAGCATTATTAGTGACTGAGCAGTAATAAAAAAAAATCAGCAAGATATCCCTAGAAATTTCTTAGAGTTTAACTAACCTATCTAAGAATGTGAAACTTCGAAAATCCGGTTAAATTTCTAAAACTATTCTCACGGGAAAATACCCTAGAGCTCTGATTCTCAACCAACGTGCCGCGGCATCCTAGTGTGCCGCGGCATCCTAGTGTGCCGCGCGATCCTCTTTTGTGTGCCGCACGAAATGTTGTCACAGCATATATATATATATATATATATATATATATATATATATATATATATATATATATGTGTGTGTGTGTTTATGGAAGCAGTAATAAATACAGCGTTAGTATTTGAATAAATGAATAAGTATTAAACCTTTTCTTTTCAAATAATTCTTTTCACTCTTCTTCGATTATGTTATTTTAAATACTTTTGTCGTATCGTCAATGTGAATGATACACACAGAAGAATGAGTGCATAATATATTTATTCAGCAACAGCATCCGGTGCTAACGGACACATACAAAAAGAACACAGAACAATAAGTTACAAAACAATTAACAAGACAACTTACAAGGAATAGAGGAGGCTCAAATGCTGTATAGCCAAACGAAGTAAGATCAGTCCTAATATTAATCAGCTTAGTATCAACTTATTAATCAACTGTTGAAGTCCTTAATCGTAGACTATTTAAGGCTATGAGCCAGGTCATATGGTAGAGTGCTGAAGTGGTACTAGCTACTCTACAACAACTTTGTTTTAATATTTATTTTTTTTAAAGTATTTTATATTTTTAATTTAAAATTTTCCTTTATTTAGATAAATGAATATTAACCTTTTTTTTCATAGAATTGTATTCAACATTACTTGTTTAATTCAAAATTTTTACAAAGTTTTATTGAATTATGATTTGGTATTGTCGAACCATTTGATTTAATAATTTTCCAATTTTTTAAAAGTATATTACTCTAAAATTTATATAAAATGAAAAAGACATTAATTGTTTCGAAATTGTTATTTTTTTCATAGTAATATTTTATTGCCCTTTCGCGCACCCCTAATTTGAAATGAAGCGCAGATAAGTTCAAGGGAAGACAATCAGCGTATATATTTTTTTAATTATGGTTTTATTTCATAGCATTTAAACGTATACCCTTCGAAAATTTTTCTGTGCTGTGATATTTTCATTTGCCTCTAGGTGTGCCGTTGCTTAAAAAGTTTGAGAAACATTACTCTAGAGAAATTGAGATACCAATATTCAGACTCTGTGAAAACAGAGCGAGCAATAAACGAACAGAACTAAAAAGGAAAAAAGGAGACGCTGTTTCCCTATACATTGAACAGCGGAACGAAAATAATATTTGCCTTATATAAAATAAAGTGTTTAGTTCAAAATTCCCTGAAGTTTACTTGTATGACAGCCACCTGAAGAAGACTAAAGTATACAATGGTCGAAACGTTGTCATAATAACAGATGAGGACAATAGTCAGAAAGTAAATAATGTAAATAATGATAATTGTTCAGCCGAGAAAATAAGACAAAAAGATTTTAATATCATAAAACTTCACCTTTTTCAAAACTCTAAAACAGTTTGCAAACTTCTTTTTTTTTTATCTGGGCCGCATTTTCGGAATGAAAATTTGCTCGCTTCTCACCAAATTTTATGTGATAAAAAGTAGATTTAAATTTTAAGAAATCAGAGAGAGGATTAAAAAGAGATAACTGCGGACTCGAAATCAGAACATTATCACTGATGAATCTCTCCTCCAATTTGCGGACCCTAATTACTATATTCATAATACTTGATATAATGCAAAAATATAAGAATGATAAAATCGGTTAATAAATATTTATAGCTATTTATACTGTGAATCATGCATGCAATTAAAAGTAATCCGCAATAATATTTAAAATTTTGAAATCATTTATTTTTGGCATATGAATTTTTTGAAACTGTTTCTAAATCTTTGATTGTCTTTCAATCATTCCGCCTCACCTGCTATCCTCTTCTGCTGCACCTATGAGGTGCGCCGCACCGTTTGGGAGCCACTGTTTAAAGTATATCAGCCCATTATTCCAGAAAATTCAAACAGAATCTGCGTGAGTTTCGATTTGACTGAATGCTTAAGATGAGAAATTTATGAGACGAAGCAACAGAAATATGGTTCTACAGAAGTATGCTGAGAATACCATATAACAAACATGTAAGCAACGACGATGTTTTAGAGAAAATGGAAACAAAAAGACGCTTATATGTTACATCAAGAAGAAACATTTGAAATTTTATAGGCGCATAATGAGGAAAGGGAGACTGGAAATTTTGATGATCACAGGACAGATTGATGGGAACAGGAACAGAGTAAAAAATGTATAACCTACCCAGAGAGATTGACTAAATGGATGGCGAAGTAGGGTTTAGAAGAGATAATAAAAAGACAAAATTTATTAAAAGTTACAAAGGAATGGAAATTGTAGAGAGTCATAATCTCTAAAGTCCTGAAGGGGCACGGCGCATAGAAGAAGATTGGATCCCTTTGGGAAATGAGTATCCTGTTATCCTGATTGCATTTCTACAGTTTTCATCTTCGTAATCCTTGTGAAAAAAAATGCTTTCTTCTTTAACCAGAACAGAAAACGTTTTATTTCAAATTATTAGGTTGGCGCAAAAATAATGTCGTTTTCTCACATAGTAACATATGTGAGAAAACATTATTTTTGCACCAACCTAATAAATTTGTTTGAAGAATGCTATCTTATTGCACACTGTATAATAGTAATTATTACCTTTTAGATTAGAATACATATAATTCTTATATTATACTGTCGTTAGCTATATATACCAAGCTTATTTAAACTATTTAACTATTTATATTCAAACAATTGTCCCCATCTTTGTTGTTATCGCAAAGCTTGGGTCGTTATAAGCTCCGGCCTTCCTCTGGAGTATATCGATCTGGGTTACCTACAGGGAATACTGAATTGTATCCTTTATTTAATCTACGGGGCAAGTCTGTTCCCATTCCCCTGTTCATGTCTAGGGATATCTAATCTTACATTCTTTTTAACACTGCTCTGATTTTCATAGAGTCTGGTTATGTACTATCCAGCCCCCAAATCCACAAGGCCGGCCATTGTCCTACGAAACAATGTGTGTGTATGTGTGCGTGCGTGGGCGCGTGCATGTGTGTGTGCATGTGTGCGTGTGTGTGCGTGTGTGTGTAAGGGCTTATCCAGTACAAGAAGCTACTCCTGAAAGCAAGACACAAGGCAAATCTTATTCCCTCTGCTCTTGCTTGCTACCTTCCACCTCTCTAGCTTTCTTATAACTGATTCTATTGAAGTTCAAATCTGTATAGTCAAATGTTGAATCCTCCTGACTGATTCCGACGTGGCCAAATGCCTTCTTTTATCAAAGTAGTTAATTACACATATACTTAAATTTACTTGACCTGATACCACTTTGTTTTCGTATGACACCAAGCCATAACGGAATATAAACAAAAAATAAAATATAATGTGATAAGCACTAAAGATCCGCTCCCACAGGCCATACATCTCCTTAGCTTAGGGTAAATCTTTTAATGTTCACAAAATGCGTGAAGGAGCTGGAGCAATGTTCACCATTGGTTCTATATAGGCTTGAGACTCACATTTTAAACCTGATTTTGTGCCATTCGAGTAGACCTACTTTTAGATATTTACATCTTTATTGTCATATTCCCGACGTTTCGGTCGTTCTAAGCTCCGGCCTTCTTCAGGTGATATACGTTGGAATTTCGAACTGAACCCTTTATTTAGTCCACGATGGTAGACTATTCTAGTTCCACGTGTCATGCTTTTTCTGGATGTTTTAGTTTCAGTTAATTCCCTTTAGTAACACAAATCTGCAAGTTTATGCTCACCTCTGCTGTGTTCAGGTATTGAACCCACAACTCTTTGGGTCAAGTCAATATTACTGTAACCAACGCTTTTATCCACTGGGCCATGTGTCCTTTGGAACTACTTTTAGCTTTCATCATGTAATTTACATCAGTATTTTCCGATGTTTATTACTGAAGGTGAAGTTATAAGATTTATTGGATCGTCTCTTTCTGATGAGAATCAAGCAATCTGCTTTCTTATGATTAATAGTTAGTCCTTTCTTTTTGCTTTCCTCGTCTAAATCTACATTTTAAATACCGTCTGATACTTTCAATCCTGCTTTTAAGATTTTTCGAAATAAATAGAAAATAAGACGAATATTAGTTTGGAATCCAGTCTACCGCAGAAAGAAATGGCAACCTACTATTCTGCCTAGACTATCAGAAGAAGACATGATCGCCAAGGCGTGCATCACGTATAGCGCTTAAATGACTAACTGAAATTAATAATATCCTGACGATCAGTTATGTGCCGTACGGGATACATGCTTAGGTGATCATGTATCTTTCGATACATGACTGAGAGATAATTTCCCGCATTAGGTTGCTATTTCTTTCTGCGGTAAATCAGTTGCTATCCACAGCTATCCTGTTATTTACCCATAGCTTGGGGGAGAATAACAGGATTCATGCCTTTTCCAAGGGTATTATTAGCACGTAAGTGAATGTAATGGATTCGACTGGAATCGGCTCTCCGATTCCTCAATCCGAGCCGCTATCCATTACTCAACCATGCCTACCACTTCACTTTTCTTTCCCGGAGCTCCATTTTTGGGTGCCGGTTAGGCAGATTTAGCCATGTCAATTCATTGATTTTGCGTTGAGCATTCTCGGAGGTTAGTGCACCTCAGATTTATTTTAACTGAGATATATAGTTAGGACTATACATTCGACATTACTGTTATTCCCCCCAAAAAGAGAATTACTTATAAATCAGCCCAATATCTGTCGCGTTTAGAAGATTAATACTATTTGTAAAACCTCAAAATACACTAGATAGAGCTATCGTAACTCTGTATGTCTTCATATGGCTTATACCACCAAAACGACTGTTAAATAAAGATTCTTGTCTTTCACTGCTCTCATCCTTATAATTTCTTTTTATCGTCTCTTCATCTAGTTTCTCCGTTCATTTCTGCAAACTTGTCAAGTAATTTACACGCTGTTTGCTTTTGCATCTCACACCTTAATTATAAAAACACTTTGTGAGTAAAAAAGGATCGACAACATGGGAGAATTAAAACATCTTAGCTATAAATAATGTCGTTATAAGATTTCCGGCGCGTTTATAAATGAGAGCTTAGGAAATAACTCAAGGAATGTGCAGGTGGTGCAACGTCTAGGTACTCGGAAAAGCGACTTCAGCGAGCTGGGTTTGAATTGCGGTCGAGTTATTTACATTTTCTTTTGGAAAAAAATTTTGATCTTCTCCCGCTCTCAGCTATGGGTTAAATAGCAGAGCTGACAGAGCTCTTTTTTTCTGTTTTTAGCAACACCAAATCAACATATAAACATTTCAATCAATTTCCCATGAGAAGACATCACAAAATAAAAAAATAGTTTCAAAGCGTCTTAGCCGTAACCAGCCTAGGAAGAAGGGAAAAAAAAGGAACTCTAAATTCAAAATTACTCTGAAGAGGGATGGACTCCGTCAGGATGCATAAAACTGCTGCCATGACTGGTCTATGATGCACTTATGACCCTAATAGTTTATGGGGACTTGTGACGTTACACCTTTTACCAAAGATGTTATCGTCACTGTTTTGTTACGTGTCGTTTTTTGTTTTTGTTTTTTTTTTGTTGTTGCTGTTTTGTTTTTTTTGGTGTTTTTTTTTTTTTTACTTTTGATCAAATGAATTTAATCCATTGTTTAGATGAATTCTTCACTATAGTACCTAGACTTTATGAATTTAAGCGGCAATGCTAGCATGGCAACAAGATTTCAGCAATTTACGGTTGAATTGGCTAGATGTTTTAACATTTTCTTTTCTCGCACTCAACAGTTTCTTTTCTCGCACTTCTTGCTTGTGAAAATCACTTCCAGCCCCATGCTTTCCGGCCAACTTTGATTTTCAAAAATTTAAATGTAATGTCAATTGTTATCTACTGTCTTCCTGATTACTCTTCTATTGTTATCGCTCCTACGTGTTTTCTGTTTTTCAATTCTTTTACACCCAGTAACCCCTTATGGCTTGCCCACCACCCACCTACAACGATGCAAATGAGTTAAGGGATTCCTAATTTGATAAAGACTCTCAACATTTCTATTTGTGAGTTTCAGATTGATTAACGAATAAATTCAATACTTCAATACCGCGTATCAATGACAATAGATGAGAAAGTGATGACAGGATTAAATTAAATGCCATATATTAGGTTGGTGCAAAAATAATGACGTAATAATGTCGTTTTTGGATGTATTTTGTAACGTCAAAAACGACATTATTACGTCATTATTTTTGCACCAACCTAATATATATATATATATATATATATATATATATATATATATATATATATATTGTAGGAAGAAATTGCTACAAAAATTAACATAGAAAATGAGGAAGAGCTATGATAAAAAGAGAAAATGCACGCATGAAAAATTAATTAATGTATAAAAGAAAGAAAGAAAATCGAACATTATGATGAAACGAAAGAAAAGAAAAGGAAAAAGAAAGAAAGTGAGAAAGAACTGATAAACACATAAAGGAAACGAAAAAGAAAGAAAGAAAGAAAGAAAGAAAGAAAGAAAGAAGTGTGAAAATTATGATAAAACTAAAGGAAAAAAGTAAATGTACGGTAGAAAGAATTGGTGAATTTATAAAAGAAAGAAAGAAAGAAAGAAAGAAAGAAAGAAAGAAAGAAAGATAAGCGACCATTGTGATAAAACGAAAGAAAAACCAAGGCAAATAGAAAGAATTGGTGAACATATAAAAGAAAGAAAGAAAGGATAAGTAGGAAAGGAGAGTGAGAAAGCGAAAAGAAAGAAATGCAACAAAGTGGGAGTGAAAATTTCCCTCTTGACTTTCGCCTCTTGAAATTGGCACTGGCATCAAAGCCATCCAGCAGCTGTCTTGAGACTCTTCATTAACAGGCAGACAGACAGATAAAAAAAAAAAAAAAAAAAAAAAAAAACAACTACCCAAAGAGTGAGAATTATCCCCGTTTGTGATATCTTCCATCACTGGGGGCCCGTGAAAAACTTGGTTAATAAAAATTTGAATACAGTTATGCCCACACAGTTCCATATTTATCTTTCATATTGTCTTTCTTTTATTTTTCTATCTTTATTATTCATCTTAACATTCCAATTTCAGGACAGCCCCACCCTCGTGTCATTTATTCATACAAAGTCGCACACATACGCACCCACATACTAATATATCCTTATGTACAGACACGACGCTTATATATATATATATATATATATATATATATATAAAGAGAGAGAGAGCGAGAGAGCATGGGGGAGAAATATACGCTTATTAATAGTGCTGATAATTTCTTTATTGGTTTAGGCAATAAAACTGACTTTTTTTTGCACTTCGCAATTCAGCTCTGAAAGAAGCTTACCTTCTACTATATCTAAAACATAGCATTCGTATGCACGGTCTTTTTGGTCTTTCTTGGCGTTTTTCAACATGAATTGTAGCCAGGACGTGAGCTGCGAACAAGCCAAAAATATATGCCGTATATTTTCGCGTATAAGGCGACCTTTAGATAAGACAAGGTCAAAAAATCTAGCAAATTTCCATTAATTTATCCCATACCTGTAGATGACTTCTTATTGATTATGTGAACATAAAGTTATTGAAAATATGGTTAATTACTGTATCCTTAGAAATTCAAAATAAACGAAGTAACAAAACCGCTTCTAAATCATGTTTTTACTACACACGCCTCCCTAAAAGGGAAACTATTGTTTTGCTTACATTTCATCACGTGATCTCTTGCGAATACTGATCCTTCTTTTACTTCGTCTTCTTTTCCTATATCTAAACAGTTACAAACAGCCTGGTGTACTAATGGCCATTTACTTATACTTCATCGACAATCACAAAATACCGTTAATAACAAACAGTACGATAATGTAAGATAATAGTAATTTCCACTTTCAGCATTTTTTATACACGCAATCATAACTCGATGTTTTTATATTCGCAATCATGACACAAGTTGATTTAATTGATATGGAATTATTCTTTGAATGGGCAATTTATTATGAAGTTATGCCAGGTAAGGTAGAAAATGTTTTTATTGCTTTTATTATCAGTTTATTTGATAATGTGACTCTTTTCATGGACGTTATTCGTTATCGCACGGAGGACAAGATTAGCCTACGGACAAACATCACTCAGAATTTAAGGTTTCTTTTTTAGAATTGCAGTATAAGACGACCCTCCAATTTTTAAGGCTTATTTTGGGGATTTAAAGGTCGTTTTATACGCGGAAATATACGGTAGCTCTTTTGTGGCGTTTGATGGCGACCATATTATTGCTGAAGGAACGATTCACATGCGCCGATTTGGGAGCCGCGAACAGGTAGGAAAAAAAACCTGTTGAAAAGGCCCTATTCGACATTTTGTCCAAAGAAAAGCAGTTTCCTTGCCAATATTTGACGCGGGTGATTGAGGAATTAAAATTCGAAGAGAACAGACAAACGTCCGCTTTAAAACTAGTCTTTATTTTGTGATGTCCTCTCCTGGGAAATTGCTTAAAATATTTATATGTTGATTTGGTGTTGCCAAAAACAAAAAAAAACATTTCACTTTCACGCACAAAAAATGTCATAGCACGATTTACAACCTGAACGTGATCCCGAGAAACATTCTGGTATATAATGACTTATGCGGTAATCAAGAATGTCTCACATCACCCAACCTATGATCAGATCTATAAAAATAATTAATATTCATATCCCTTTCATTTAACAATTTTTGTATATGTCAGTCCCGTTCTCATAGCTGTGTACACTAGAATATCAAATGCAAGCGCTCTCCTGAATGTAGAAAAATTTTCAACTTTCAGATGAGTGGAGTATTTTTATTCCTAGAACAAAATAATCGTGTTTCTGAGAAAATTATTTAACAAATAATAAGTGTGTCGCATGAAATAAGCCCATTATTTTAATAATTCTAATAGAAAAAAAAAACATAAGACGATACTATCAGCTGTTGTACTCTATGATAAATACTATACTGTTTAATCAATGGCAAATACTTCATTGGGCTGGTATTTGCAAGTTCAAAAATTGACAATAATATAGGAGGATGTCCCAGAATTCACTTTGGTATTTTAATATCTATCAATATCTTTTTTAGTATTCAAAAATAGTTTTATACAGAAAGAAACTTCAAACACTGGAATCGTATTCCTATTTTCTCGTGAAGAATTATATGATCTTAGTGTTTAATAAGTCAGTCTGCACGCTTGAGTTTCTGTATAGTTGTGACCTTTGACTTGTCTGTGGTCTATCGATGCGTACAGACTGTTTAAGGTATCGCGACCAAGGAAAATAATCGGGAGACGTCTGAAACCGGAAATTAGAAAAATTAGAAAAGATATTGAAGAAGTAAACAAAGAAAAATCAACAAAGAAATTTCGTTGGTTTTTAATCAAAGTTGCATAAATGAAAATTGATACACAAATTGATATACAACTAATTCAACTTATATTTAATGTATATGATACAATGAGCTCTCCCGTCGTTTTCGACGTATGAGACTCTTTCAGTTCAGTTTTTATGTTATATATATATATATATATATATATATATATATACATAGGTAGTAATCCGTTGGTATAATCCAGGCGTGTCACATTAACAAAACACAGAATTTGAAATATGTTAAAGCTGACTCACAAAAGAGCGCTCAATGCTTATTTTCATTAAATAGAGCAAATCTTCTTTACAATTGCAATTAAGATACCTTTAGTTAATGACTAATATATATATATTCTTACAACTCTTTCTCTTTCGCTATATATATATATATATATATATATATATATATATATATAGAGAGAGAGAGAGAGAGATAGAGAGAGAGAATGAGAATTCAAGCCTGGGCATAAAGATGTCTATAGTATTGTAGTTTTATCCAAAGCAGGAATTAATAGTCATCTAAGTGACGGTAAGCAAGTTCGTGCAGACGACGCTGACACGCATCCATAATGCCGGACAAGAAAATTATATTAGTTTTGTGACAAAATATGTGGGCCAGCCGCAAGTCATATGAGAGTACATAAAGAAAGGATAATGGTTCAAAACCATACCACAAGCCTTTCATATCTGGCATATATGTAGGAAAGCGTGCAAAAAGTTATACTTTTGAGTCATGTGCACAATGCCGAACAATCCAAAATTGAAGAGATGTTTTTCATCTTCTATGAAGTAGCAATCAGTATATATATATATATATGTGTGTTTAAGTAGACATCTTTAAAAAAAAACAGTGAAATAAATGTTATCGAGCCTAAAGAGCCAGAATTGCGTCACATTTTAGCCTAATAGAGCCTTACATTGTCCTGACGGCTTCTTGGAGCCTCATTGATGGAGAAAGAGTGTGCAGGTTAGATTTTCTTTTGTAGGACTTCCAGGTATCCGTGACAGTTAATTTCGCTGTTGAAATACGAGATGTCTGCTCAAGCTTTAAACCCACTAACTATAATGTTTACAGCAATATATATATATAATTGTGTGTGTTTGATTTACACATATAGAAGGCCATAGAAAAAGTATATATATATATATATATATATATATATATATATATATATATATATATATATATATATATAAACAAAAGAAAAAGTTATATTAGCTGACGCGTTCGTCCTCTGATGGACTTTATCAAGTCATATTTGAAATTTTAGACACACACACACACACACACACACATATATATATATATATATATATATATATATATATATATATATATATACACAAATAAAGAGAACGAATATACAGATTAAGAATCCACAGATTTTTAGCATTTACTTTTTTTTTTTTAAATGCTTGGTACAACGTGGAGCAAAATATTGTAATAATATTTTTATTTAAAAATATTTTACATCACTACATAAAAATTTCTATGTTTCGGAACTCAAAATTGTTCTATCATCAGGAAACTCATGATGTCAGGTAACTCATGATAAAAATGATTTACTTTTGAAAGCAGAAAACAAAACGGTAGTTTATTTAAAAGTTAAAAAGTGGGGAGAACAAGTTTTCAAAATTTTATGGGTATGTCTTGGTTAACCAATCAAAAGATTGATCAAGATTAAAGCAGAAAAGAGAAAAATATAGGTTGAAGGTTAAAAACTTAAGGAATTAAATATACATTATATGTACCATTATATATTAATAAAGTTATGTCTATATAATTGTAATACATAGATTTTTTATGAAAGATTCTATTAACTATATTTTAAAGTAAACATTATACGATGCTACAAATTACTGTTAATTAATTACGGTGATTTAGGAAATCATTATTTTTAGGAAACTTAATAATATGTAGCTTTTCATGTAGACACACGGGACATGGGCTATTTAAGGACTTGCAAATTGACGTTTTTTAATATTTTCCATTTTACTGAGTTTTTTTTATTTCTTTTAAATACCAAAATTATTTAGAGAGGGATGTTCAGTTACGGTACGCATTGTTCTTAAAAAAAGAAATATATTGATACCAACTTTGTTTAAACGGGTTTTTTGTGCTACCAATATAAAATTTCTTAACATCTGGTTTTTCAGTACATGAAATTGTGCATTGGTAAACAATAGATTCAGTAAGACATCTATATTGCCATGAAATATTTATGGGATTTCTAAAATTACATAATTTATTATCAGTATTATTAATTTCTGCTTAGGAATGACTATTATTATTTAGGTTTAAGTGTTTATTTAAAATTTTATTATTATGTTTTTTAATAATTTTTCTAGATTATCAGTACAACTACAACTTAATTTAAGCGTATTTTTATTGAAAATCTTGTTTAGGGGATTATTACTAACTTAACTTAATCATCGGTTAGGGCAAAAGTTTCTTACTTTGATTGAGAAACATTTTTGATGATGAAACATTTTTGATGATGAAACATTTTTAAGTTCCGAAACATAGACATTTTTATGTAGCAATGTAAAATATTTTTTTAAATAAAAATATTGCAATATATATATATATATATATATATATATATATATATATATATATATATATAGTCGCGTTACGTCTCTTAGGACTTCATTAGGCTAGGTTTGTTCATTTTAATGCAACTACACTGTGCACCAACGAGAGGCGCTGGTAATTTTAAATTTATAAAACAAATTTTCAAGGAGGAATTTATTGTATCACATGCAAGGATTGCTTGAAGGAATATGCTGAAAAAACTTCAAGTATTTTAGATAAAAATTTATATGAATAGAAAAGAGACATTTTAAAAACAATACTGAAAACGCTTTGGTAATTCACCGTAACGACACTAATCACAAATTTGACAAAAATACTACACTAACTAAAAGACAAAATAATTCACTGAGATGAAAATGTTTAGAAAGTGATTTAATCGCTAGTTCATTCACAGCACATTTGAGTCCAGGTTCTTAAAATATATCAACACTCATATTCATTAATATTGTAACGCTAACCGAAACTTTTTATCATCTGTGTATAATATTTTTATAGCTACAAGATCGAGTTTATAATTTTGGTGCACTTGCTTGCATTGCGGAAGGTTTATTGTTTTTTATTAGTTTTATTATATATATATATATATATATATATATATATATATATATATATATATATATATAAGTCGTGGCTCGTGGGTGCACAGTCCTATGGGTAATTTCTAGAGGCAATGAATTACTTTATTATAATTACATTATAAATGTAAATTTTGGAAGCTACCTTTCCATCAAACATCTTTCACTGAATACGGTCGACAGGGATAATTAATTTTTTTCTTAACTTCTTCCACCATCTTGCTATTAGGTTGGTGCAAAAATAATGTCGTTTTCTCACATAGTAACATATGTGAGAAAACGACATTATTTTTGCACAAACCTAATATATACATATATATATATATATATATATATATATATATATATATATATATATATATATATATATATATATGAAGAAATATAGTCTTACGGTGTGCTATATTTATGGGATAAAGTGCTCAATATCAGAGATAGAGCGTGTGTAAATATAAAAGTGAACATAGAAGTCTACACTTAGAGGCGACAGTCTGTTTCATGCTATATGCAATCATCAGGCCTGACGATTGCATATAGCATGAAACAGAATGTCGCCTCTTACCCTTACTTAGGTAGATGCTCCTTTTATTTTGAACCGTTATTTATTTCGTCTATCTGCCTAGACATTCGAGAAGTTAGCTCTATCACGGATATTGAACACTTTCCACTAAATTACACACACACACACACACACGTACATATATATATATATATATATATATATATATATATATATTCAGATTATCAGTGTATCTGTAAAGGAGACAATATAAATAAAAAGATACAAGGAAAAACAATTCTTAGGCGACGCGTTTCGTCTTCTGAGTGACATTATCAAGGCAGTGTCGTATTTATTTTGCTGCACATGTTTATGCACAAAGGCGAGGATGTCATTCGTTCATCAAGGCTTTTAAATTTGAGAACGTTCATAGATATTCATCAGGTGGTTGAAGGTTATGTAAAAGCATATCATCGAAAGGACAAGTAATTTACTCAGATGGAAAATTCCCGAGTGGAATCTTATCGAAATATAAATCTACGTCCCGGTTTTTACCAATCTCACCTTTCCTGAAAGAATTACTACTTTCCAAAACCAACATGTATAACCAGAAATATGTTGAAAAATCAATGGAAAACGGCTACATTCATTATTTCATGGCTTTAAAGATGTATGGCATATACATCCTTCTCACACCATAACAATCTAATCACAGTCTAAACAATATTTTTTTAAATTAAAAAAAAGTTCTTGAATATTACTCGATCACTGTATTTCGTGCCAGACTTGAATTATAAAACTTTGTGTCCTCCACATGCTTTGAATAAGCTTTCATCTATCTGATGAATATTCATGGCGTTCTCAAATTTAAAAGCTTTGATAAACCAATCACATCCTCGCCTTTGTATTAGATTGGTGCAAAAATAATATCGTTTTTTGACGTTAAAAAATACGTCAAAAACGATATTATTTTTGCACAAACCTAATATATATATATATATATATATATATATATATATATATATATATACGTGAAGCAAAATAAATTTTATATTGACTTTATAAAGTCACTCATAGGACGAAACGCGTCGGCTAAAATAGTTTTAATCTTGTCTCTTTTTATTCATGTATATATATATGTGTGTGTGTGTAAAACAAAACATGAGTTCAAATTCGTGCAACCTGAATGGCACATGTCCAACAGCTATAAAATATCCGTTATTTAAAATTTGCTTAATAGGCCAGAACTCATCTTGGATTCTCATTACACTATTCTACAAATGACTCAATCACATTAAAGACTCGTAAATAATAGATTTCCTAACTTATGTCGTTGACTGACAAATAAAACGATCCCAAAAGAAAGTCATTTTATATATCATAAAAACTAATAGAAAACAATAAACCATTCGCAATGCAAGCAAGTGCACCAAAATTATAAACTCGATCTTGTTGCTATAAAAATATTATACACAGATAATAAAAAGTTTCGGTTAGCGTTACAATTATTGCTGAGTAAAGTGAAATCGAGAAGCTGAGTTCAAATCCCAGACTAGTCAGTTTGCATTCACTTTCGCATTAACATTCTTGAAAAAGACATAAATCCACCTCTTTTCTCCCCAGCTATAGATTAAATAACAAGGTAAACTGGATCGAGAAACTACTCCGCTGTCTTTCCCTCGAAAATATGACAATACACAAATATTGAAAAAAAGGGAACTTGTGGAGAGACATGTTCGCCTATGTTCTGAAAGGCACATCTTTCGTCAAAAACGTGTCCTTAAAGAGGCTAAGTTTTTGCTTGCTGATAGAATGAGGGGCCATATAACCACTAACAAGTTTGGTTCTTGTGACTGCTGGCTGATCTGTAATAATAAGTTAAATAAAAGTAATTCTTCCATTCCGTCTCTCTTCACTCGAAAATAAAGCAGAATATTTTCCTCGTAAATTCTCTTCAAATTCTATACTTGATTCAGCCGGTGCATCATCCTGCTAGAAATACCCTGCTCGTCCGATTTATCGGGTTATGTTATCAATTGAAAACTCTTGCAGCATTTGTAAGTAAGCATTTGCCGTCACCATTGGTATGTAAACGCCTATATTATAAAAATTCCATTACATATCGACGTCTACGTTTTTTAGCCGCTTGGTTAAAATATTTATTTTTCATTTCTATGCTTCTGACGATTTTGATAATCTTCTTCAGTTTTGGCATAATAATTCTCCATCGATGCCTCTGGTTTGTTGCTCCGTCAAACTGCATACAAAGTCGAAAAACAAAGTAAGAGGAAATTAAATGATTGAATTAAGAGAAAGTCACTTTTCTTCTTTTTTTCCTACTTCTATGCAATGTAAGTTTTCGGGTGTGTGCGTGCGTACGTTCCGTTTCCCGTTTACGAGATTACAGAAAATAAATAGAATAAAATGTAATAAAACGCACAATAAAGCAACAGATAGAATTACTGAGCACAGAAAAAAGCCAAGTGTCTACTTATCGTCTGCATTTAAGCATTTTAACGAAAAATATGAAAACTATCGACGACCTGATTTCAGATTCTATTTTTTAGTCAAAAACTTTATAAAATCCCCAAGGCAGGCATTTAAAAACTTTACGTAAAATGATAATATTGGATTTAATATTTTATAAGTTTAGCTTAGTCTGAGAAAAGGCAACTTAAGCAGAACGGAAGCGATGGTTGCAGTAACAAAGATACTAAGGAACCTTCTTCACCAGGCAGATTGTGTTGTGCTAATCTCTCAAGTGGAGAGGACTTCTTCATCATCATCATCATCATCATCATCATCATCATCATCATCATCAGTCTCAGGTGGAGCCCTTCCATTTACAAGTCAAACCACAGCTGATGTCTTCCGATTTGAAGGTTCGCCTTGATCACGGACACGTGATCATTGCTCTGGTTGTTGACTTCAGAAGGAAAAATAATAAAACGGAAAAGACGATAAAGACTGAATAGATAAAATGCGAAAAAAATGAAATGGAAAAAAGATGACTAAAAAGAACAGACTGTATAAAAGAAAGAAAGAAAGAAAGAAAGAAAGAAAGAAAGAAAGAAAGAGGTAAACAAGGGGAAAAAGAAGACGATGAAAGAAAAGAAGAAAGATGGAAGGAAAAGAGGAGAAACCGGAAAAATGGAAAAAAGAGAGAAAGAAAATGAAGAGAGGGGATAAAGAAGAGGACAAAAAAGAATAGACGGTTAAAGAAAGAAAGAAAGAAAGAAAGAAAGAAAGAAAGAGGATGGAAAGAAGAAAGGGAGTTAAAGCGAGAAGCAAGGAAGGGAAGAAAAGAAAGAAAGAAAGAAAGAACGAAAGAAAGAAAGAAAGAAAGAAAGAAATAAAAGTTAAAAAAGGAAACATAAAAAGAAGACAAAGAAGGAACAGAGAAGTAAGAAGGAAAAAAGGGAAAAAAAAGAGAAAGAACGAAAAAGAAGGGAGAGAAAAAAAGAAGGGAACGAAAAAGAATTAACGGTAAAAGAGGAGAGAAAAGAGCGAAAGAGATCAGATAAAAAGGGAGACATAAAAAGAAGACAAAGAAGGAACAAAAAAGAAAAAGGAAGAAAAAAGAGAAAGGGAAAAACGGAAAAGAAGAGAGGGTAAAAGAAGAGAGGGAAAATAAAGAGGACGAAAAAGAATAGACGCTAAAAATTGGATTGGTTGATTGATGTAATTTTTTGGATTTTTCAAATGAGAAGTGCGATTGATTGATTGTTTTCTATGGCTTATCAATCTTATGCAGGTTATTTAAAGCCAGATATTATTTTTAGATTGTATGAATTTTGAGAGATGATAATGATTTACTGATACAAGTCCTACGAATAAATTTATAGCTGGTTTTAGAAGAGGTTGATTTATACAATCCCCAAAAGTATTTGTGCGTAAATGAAAATAATAAATGACTGAAATTGAAACTCGGCTCTCCCTATTTTCTACTTCCGGGCCGTTATCCATAATACAACTTTTACATACAAGCTTCAATCACCTGGTATTATTCCCAACGGGGCACCCATCAGGGTATCGACCAGTCTCGACGTTGCTTAACTTCTGTCATTAAAAGAATACTTATATATATATATATATATATATATATATATATATATATATATATATATATATATATATATATATATATATATATATTGATAATATTAGTGGTAAATATACACATACATATGCAAAATATATAAATATATATACATAGGTGCATACACATACATATATATTTTGTATAAAAAAATTCCAAGAGGATAGAATCCAGGTAGAACTCAATGTCCAGGACAGAGTAAGGATATAATAAAAAGGCTTAAACACTAATATTCCATGGTCATCATTTATTCCATTGGAATCGTAAATACGATCCAATTCATCAGACCTACAAATTCAAAAAGAAAAAACAAAAAACAACTCCAGAAATAAAAAATAAAATTTAGAGAGAGTGTAAGTATGAGAGTGTGGGACGAATGTTAAAGCTAAAGAGAGGAGTAACAGAAGAGAGAAGATGGGGGATTAAAATTTAATAGAGAGAAGTTTTAAAGAGGTGAGTCAAAGACGGTTTAAGTGAGAGAAATATGAATGTTCTCTGATTTCTAATACATTAAAGATGTAACCGGAAAGGATACATTTTGTGATGACATACACACACAATGGAATATAAGTGTTTAAGCCTTTTTATTATTATATTTTATTATATATATATATATATATATATATATATATATATATATATTATCATCAAATGTAGATAGTCTAACCCCGCATCTACGAACATAATAGAGACCTACGTTTAAACTCGCTCATAACACATAGAAATAAAACAGGCCATAACTTCGATTTAATAAATCCCACCCTAATGATAAAAGAAAATAATTTATTACGTAGAAATTAAAGGAAGTTCTGATAAATAGTTTTCCATCTATAAACACACATCGGAAACACTTCTTAAGCAACTTTTATAACATTCATACTTAAACAAATTTAAGAACTCTATACCCACAGCCACAACCACAACCAGTGCGACTTAAATTCTTTCAATCTCAAACAAAACAACCGCCAGTCAATATGCTGAAAACTACCAGACATAGATGGGAATGAACACTAGACGTTCAAACGCATGCCCAACATATACACACACTTATTATCAACCGATCCCACATAGATCAACCACAATTGTGATACATAAACACACATGAATTATATAAACGGAAGCTACTTGGCAAGACATATACACGTAGAGGTTTGCTTTACAGATGAAAAACAAACACCACGAAAATAAAAATACAATAATGTTTTTTTCTCTTCTTTATTTTCAGATGAAGCTTGAATAAAAGCAGAGCATGTAAGATTTATAAAAGTTTTTAATTTGTTCCTTATTCTATCATTTACACACACACACACGCACATAAATATATACATAAAAATAAAAATAAAATTTCTTTTCTTGATATATTAACAGATACCAGTAATTTATTTACTACCTCCATATATAAAACATAAAGTAGCATAAGTACGTGCACTCTTAACTATAAAATTAAATGTCCTAA
>OZ010578.1:72815713-72850713 GCA_963932145.1 Acanthosepion lycidas
TAACCAGGGCTTTTTTCTTTCTTGTCGGCTGTCAAGGAAAACTGATAGCTCGTTGGTATGAAAGATTGATGACGGATTTTTCGCCTGAATGCGAGCTTTCTCGATTTAATTGGCCAACGCTTATTTATACTTACTTACTTATCATGCTATACCTTTTCACGCTTTTGTCAGACATTTCTTCCCAAAGGTATCCACTTTGCAATCCGTCCACCAGTCTCGACGTAATAGCCTATGTTTATTGCCACCCACACGTGGCGATGGTGGTAATAAGTAAATTAAGCTCCCGTGGCTCTCTGTCTCGGCTTCTGATTACAGACTAGAGTCTACTGACTGCTAGCCTACTGACAAAATAATAATTATGCCAGGGTTTTGAATGCTAATTGAAAAAAGTAACAATTTGTCGCGAAATAATTGTACCTATGTTCAATCGTGTCAGTTTCAAGAAATGAAGACACAAAAAATAACAATAATCGACATATATATAAAACGTCATTTGCATACACACACATATATATATATATATATATATATATATATATATATATATATATATATATATATATACATATTTTTTTATATATCAAGAACAATATTGGAGAAATTGTATGATAAAAGGGAAAAAGTTTATTTGTGACGCATTTCGTCCTTCAGTATTTCATCGGACTAAACTTTTTATGTTGACTCAACTACACATGTGAACGAGCGAGAGGTGCTGGAATTTTAGAAATTTTTTTTTTCGAAAATTTTAGAATTTCTTTTTTTTTTTTTCTATCGGCTGTAATAATTGTTTCAAAAATACATAAAAGACATTCTCAAGGAATCTAAATAAAAGACTATATGAACACAAAAGGGACATTTTACAAAACAATACGTCAAATGCGTTGGTTGCCTACCGTAATTAGACTGACAACAATTTCAGCATAAAAAAAAACGTTACACTGATCAAAGGAGAAAACAGTACGACGTAAATGTTTAGATAGTGCCTAGATCGCAAGATGATCTACAGTAAAGTTGCGTCCTGGCTCTTACAACATTACACCATTCCTGGTAGATCTTCTATTATCAAAGGTGTGGGATACCTACTTACAAAAGTGATGGAAAGAAAAAGAAAAAGACACTAAATGAATTCAGCTGGATATAAAAAATAAATTCTAAAATCCCCAGCACTACTCGTTCTTGTGCATGTGTAGTAGCAACAGCATAACAAATTTAGTCTGATGAAGTCCTGAATGACGAAACGCGTCACAAGTAAACTTTTTCCATTTTGTCATATATATATATGTATATATGTGTGTGTGTGTGTAAATGTGTTAGACTTTTCTCCGTCACCATAAGAGTATAGTACATTATTATTTACCTCCGAGCAGTGCCAGATATACACGTGACAAATATATGGTAAATAATGATACATAAATATATGATAAATAATAGTCATATATAAATGTATGATAAATAATTTATAATGATATATAAATACATGATAAATAATATGTATAAAAATATATGATAAATAAATGATATATAATGATAAGTATTAATGCGAATAATATTAGCTGAAATAAGCAAATAGGAAAAGAATGAAAAAAGATGAAAGCAATAATCAATACATTATACATAAATGCGCGCGTGTGTATGCGTTTGTTGTGTGCGATACCATTATGGGTAGTGGCTCGGAATGAGAAAGCAGCAAGTCGAGTTCGAATTTCACTCGTGTTCGTTACATTCTCTTTCGCGCAAATATTTTTGGGGAAAGGTATAAATCCACCTATGGGTTAAAAAGTAGGTCAGACGGGAATCTTCATCTTTGCATGGCAAAAAGTAGAATGAAAAAAAAAACTGTAACTGGAGCTATTGTTAGATATCTTGTCACTGGAATATGGTAGTCGATGTTCAGAGAGTGGCTTTCATGTTGTATAAATGTCTGTCTATATAATCTCTCTGATTTACGTGTACTTTCTTCGGCTTATGGGAATGGTCATGCCCGACACACACACACACACACACACACACACACACACACACACACACACACACATATATATATATATATATATATATATATATATGTTTTCTGTTTTCTGTTATTTTAATAGATAAAATATAGTAAATGCTCTGTTCTTTTAAATAAACATTATTATTTATAGGCCTGAATGTTCGAGAAATTTAGTAGAAAATACGCGTTCTCCGACAGGAATCGAATCTGTGTCCTCTACGAAACCGTCAATTGATCTGAAGTCCTATAACACTCGGCTACAGAGAAGAGTCTGGTTAGCAAAGTCTAAATTACTGTTTATAAACAACAAATCTTTGACGATGATTCTCGAACGATCATATCCGCTCACGAAACGTACCTTAACGCAAACACTGACAACATATTATGAAATTAATTAAATCCGACAATTATTTAATCTATTTTCTGTTTATTCTTTATATTTAATGGATACAATTTATTAAAGTAAATTGTTTTTTTTTAAATAAACAGTATTAATTACATTTACCGAAATGGATATTCGAGAAATTTTGTAGAAAATATGCGTTCTCCGTAGTAATTGGACTTTAAGGTCGGTAAATGTAATGAATATTGTTTAATTATTTAAACAATATTAATTTACAATTTATTTAAGTAAATGTTTTGCTTTTTAAATAAACAGTATTAATTACATTTACCGGTCTGAATATTTACGTTAAATAATATTCACTAAATATTTACTATTAAAATAAAGTATAAACAGAAAATATATTAAATAACTGTCGGACTTAATCTATTTCATAATATGTCAGTCAGTTATGTGCCATACGTGATACACGCTTAGGCGGTCATTTATCTTTCGATACATGACTGACGAGGCAGATTTTTTCCTTAGTATGTTGCCATTTCTTTCTGCGGTAGACCACTTGCCATCCAAGGCTATAGAACCCGGTCTATCCTGCTATTTACCCACAGCTGAGGGAGGCGAAGAGAAGAGGATTCATGCTTTTCTCAAGGGTATTAACACGTAAGTGAATGTAATGGATCTGACTGGAGTACGAACTCGGATCATCCGATTTCTCAATCCGAACCGCTAACCATCAGTAGCAAGAATTCACGCAAACATCTTTTCTTAAATAATATGGATAAGTTCTGTTTATCAATTTTTTTTAATTAAATCTTACAAAATTCATATTAACTTTTATTTAGTATTATTTTTTTCCGAATACTTTCGAATGTTTACCCGTTCTTTTTTCTAGGATTGTCTTGTGTGTAGTTGGCAACTAAGATCTCTATTCTAGCATTCATACGTTTGATGGAATCAATTTCAGCACACTCAAGGTGACGTCATATAGACGGACAAACTGATTGCGCGCGTGTGTGTCTGTGTCTGTGTCTGTGTACCTATGTCCCTGTGTGTCTGTATGTACGCATCTGTATGCATGTGTGAGCGCATATGTGTGTCTGTGTGTGTGCGGGCGTATGTGAGTTTTAAACAAGACAAATGGAAATGGAGAAATATTCGATATGTAGTGAGGCGCAAAAGTATTGCTTATATCGGATATTTTTTTATATAAAATAATTTTTGTTACTACAGTGTAACCCGGATATAAGAGAGCTGTCGGGACCGGAGAACGAATCTCTTATATCCGGGTTTCTCTTATATCCGGGTTTGGTCTATTTTATTAGGCTGGTGCAAAAATAATGACGTAATAATGTCCTTTTTTGACGTTAAAAAATACGTCAAAAAACGCCATTATTACGTCATTATTTTTGCACCAACCTAATATATACATTAACACAGGCTCTAATTTGGGACCAGAGAAAATCTCTCTTATATCCGGGTTTCTCTTATATCCGGGTCTCTTATATCCGGGTTACGCTGTAACCTAAAAGTTGAGTAGTGTATAGTAAATACTCAGCATATATTGTTTCTAAGGCGAAATTTTTAAAAAAAATGTTTACGCGCGCATAAATTTATGGATAAATGTTTTGGCTGATGGCTAAAAATATAAATGAAAAGATAAAAAACATTTATAGTTACACGTAAAAAAAAGTACTGAACACAAGATTTAAGAAAAATAATTTCTGTTAATTCAAATAAAGTTTGTCTCACTTGATTATTTACGATTGAATCGTGAGTACGAACCTCACTGATGAGATTGATATCCGGTTACTATGAAAAGAAAAAATATTCCGTGAACATCGCTGAATCGAAACCAAGATGAATTGAGATGATTTAAAAAGCAAAATCGAGGGTAAAAAAAATGGCTAAGAAGAGTAAGCCTAATAAATTTACAGACTCACACCATATATAAAGATACTTTTATGTTTATACATTCTTTTTATAGATACAAATATTTACGTAAATGCTGTTCTTATAATAAAACGTTTACCGGCCTGAATGTCCGAGGAACTTTCATAGAAAATATTCGCCCGTTGACAGGATTCGAACCTGTATCCTATACGGAGCATTCATTTAGCTTGCCGTACCTTTACCGATTTGGCCACGAAGGAGCTACCGGTGAGCAAAGTCGAATTTTACTGTATTTAATCTTTAATCTTCCGTGAATCTCTCACGTACATTCATATCTGCTCATAGCGTATCAAATGTAAACAAATGACGTCACACATTATGACGGACATTTCTCGGACATTCAGGCCGGTAAATGTTGTTTGATACTGTTTATTATAAACAGAGCATTTACTTAAATATTTGTATCTATAAAACGAATGTATAAACATAAAAATGTCTTAAAATAATTGTCGGACTTTGTCTATTTCATAATTATATATATATATATATATATATATATATATATATATATATATATATATATATATATATATATATATAAGTGAAGAAATATTTTTGACGGGTAGGATGGTTGGGTTTGGTTTGTTTTACGGCATATCAACCTCAATAGATTATTTATTGCCGACAACCGGTTTCTTGCTGATAATATTTTTTTTTCAAAAATGTATTGATGGTAATATTTTTTTCTCCTTTAAAAATGTATGGCTGGTAATATATTTTTTCCCAAAAATTTTTTGTTGGTATTAGGTTGGTGCAAAAATAATGACGTAATAATGTCTTTTTTTGACGTATTAACGTCAAAAAACGACATTATTACGTCATTATTTTTGCACCAACCTAATAATAAAATATTGCCGCTAATAATTTTTTCTTCAAATAATAAAGTATTTCTGGCATTAAAACCTATTTTTACACTTTCATAGTGTTTTGACCCCAGTTTGGAGGTTAACTATTTACGAATCGCGAATCGAACCCGGAGTGTATGTATATATATATATATATATATATATATATATATATATATATATATATATATATATATATATATATATATATATATATATATATATATATATGTATGTGTGTCTGTGTGTCTGTCTCTGTGTGTGTGTGTCAAATTTCAGATATAACTACAAATAAAAGTACAATATGAATAAAAACAAAAACAAAAAACTTAGTCGACGCGTTTCATCATCTAATGGAATTTATCAAGGCAAATGGAAGGATTTTATTTTGTAACATGTATTTATAAACAAGAGTAATGTTATAATGTTGTTGGGTTTTCAAATTTTCTAATTTAAGAAACATTATTAAGAGATAAAGAAAGACGACAACTATATATATATATATATATATATATATATATATATATATATATATATAATATAATTGTCGACAATTATATATATATATATATATATATATATATATATATATATATATATATATATAATTGTCGTCTTTCTTTAATTCGTGTCCAAGAATTAAATTTCTTTTTTTCTGACCTATTTATGATGGCTAAGTAGACAAATTCTTGCATGGAAGTGCCGATGACATTGGCTGCGTGGTAATGGTGGAGGACGAGGTTGATTTTGTCGAACCTTTCACTTAAGTTATATATATATATATATATATATATATATATATATATATATATATAGTGTGTATATTATATATATATATATATATATATATATATATATATATATATATATATATATATACATATATATATATATATATTAAACCAAGATATATATTTTAAGAGGATATATACATAAGCCCATCTTGAACATCACAATGATGAAGATGTGTGCTAAACTTTGTCAAATCTGTTCTCTGTGTCTACGAAGCGGGATACTTAAAACAGCAACCAGAAATAGCTGCCATTACTGTCTTAAAATGAGTTGACTGATCGTTATGTAGATTTGACGTTATTTCTATTACCCCAACTGGTTATTTTGATATCAACTTTTACTTTTGAATGAAATCACAGCCTTCATTTCCTTTCTGTTTCACTGGCACTAAATGTGCCAGCAACACTTAAAACTGCATCAGGGATAGATTTATACTCAACAGGCTTTATAAGAGTCGCCGTTCAGGAAGCTTTTGTTTGACCCTCAGTGTTACTTTTGAGTTGTGTTAACGAACCATAGCATGTCGGGTCCTTCACATGGAACCTCAGACCTTGGTGTTAAAGTTCTCTTCTCTCCCTCTTAATCCTGTGGGTGCGGTGTGTTGAACATTACAAACTATTTTCATCAGTCGACATATGAACCGGACCACCAAATAAGATGCAAGTGCAGCAGAAGATATTTTGGTTGGGTTTTCGAATTTCGTGACTTGCCAACATTACAGCATGCGCAATGAAACTAATATCATATCGACATCTGAGCAAAAAATTCGTTCAAGAATAACTTATTTTTTTCCCTTTTAAAACAATTAGGAAGGAAGGAAGGAAGGAAGGAAGGAAGGGAATGATAAATTAAAAATAGAAACAAAATACGTTAAAATGTAGAGAAATGAGATATCAAATTTGGTTGAATTTGTTGCCGGCTAGCTTTCAACATAATTTGGATTTTTTAAATAATTTTTTTCCTTTTTTCTTATTTCTTCATTTCTACGTCTTTTTTTATTTTGGCATTTAGGCTTATCTTTCTAAATTTATAGCGTATTGTGTTTCTATTTATTTCTTTTCCATTTTTTTTTTCTTCACATTTATTTCATACAATTTAATACATATTTGATTTAAACTCACAGGCAACTTGCTTTTTTTTTTATAATTTATTACCGAAACCTTCCTGTTCCCGTGCAGTCCAAGTAAGAAATATCCAAAGCGGTTTCGGCTATTCGTTTAATAATTTTCGATTTCTATGTCTTTAATAGACATGGCAAAAAACAGCTTATAATAACTGTAATAGTAATCTCTTACCAATTGTTGTGGCGATCTGTTGCTAGGATATGCGGGTAGTGTAACGGATATTGGCGCTGAAAGTTGAATAGGCGAGTCAAGTTCAAAATCCAGCCTAGTCAGTTGCATTCACTTTCGCACAAATGCCCTTGGGGAAGGTGTATACTCGTTTCCTGAAACGCTAAGTTAAACATTGTCGATTGGGCTTTCTCTAATTGGGAGGCAACCATTCGAACGAAAACTCTGAATTCCAAACCGTGGACACACGACCAACGGACAATCAATCCATTATCTATCCCAAAATACATAGTAATTCATATATATAAAGAAAAGAAAACTGTTGAGAGGCCTTGTCGCTAACATCATGAAGGGATATGGCATTAAAAACAAAAATTATTAATAATTTTTTTTTTACTTTATTTCGCAAAATACAAGTCCGAGGAGCCACTCAATGTAGAGGGTCACAGTGAGATTGTTGTAACGAAGGAAGAAGTAAGAAGTGCACATTATGAGGATATGTGAGATAGATATTGTTTGAATCTAGACCTGAAGTGGTTAAAATTGTAGCATAGGGGAAGTATTCACTCGGGAGTATATTCTACAAAATAACAGGTCTGGGGAAAAATTGTTAGAATGGAACTTACTCCTTGCCGAAAGGAATGGGGCTTATTTGCCACCGCGAACATGTCATGGCGAATCCAAGCTGTGAAGGTCTGTGCTGGTGGAACTAAAGAATGTAACTCATTTGAACATTTGCCATAGTGATAATGAAAGAGTAGTGAGGAGTTAAAAAATAATTCATCGCCCACAAGGCCATCTCAGGTGATCGACTTTGGACTCAAGGTTGGATAGAACTAGTCAAAATCATCACAGCAAGGTCTGATCTGATTCTTGCAAAAATGGTGAATCGCACCAGGAGTTAGGTCCTTTTCTAACGAGAGAAAAGTGTACAGTGTGCTCGGTGGTGATGAAACGTTACTAACTTTGTTTTGGATCTATTGAATGATATAAGCCAGTCATTCTCCCTATTGAACCCTGAGGGCTAGTTCAGAAGAATGGTCAGCTATCAGGCACTGGTCACCCAGATATTGCACATATCGGGTGTAACAGCAAAATTATCCAAATCGTGTAACAGCATGGGATAATCGTCCATTCCACAAAATATTTAGTATCTAAAAAACCACTAAACTAATTTTCTTTTTCCCAGGTTATCAGATAAGTCACTTAGCCATCTTGATGCCATTTGTTGTAAGAATCACAGAAAACTCTTTGAGATATTCAGCTAGAAAGAGAACAAGTTAAAATCCTTTTGTGTCAGCCCCACTGTCTTCTCAACTGAGCAATAGTGAGAGGAAAAATCATTCAAGCCTTTAGTAAGGGTACCAACATTCATATTCTGGCTCCCATCTTCAAAATCTATTCAAAAACCATCAAGAGAACAGTGAATAAGTTTTAAAAAAGGAACAGTAGAGAGGAAAACTGGATCATTAGGTCACAACAAGAAGAAGGATCATCATTTCAACTTAAAGCTAAATACATTCTTATTGTTCAAAGTAGAGTCTAATAGTGTTATAAAAACCTTGGAGAATTCCAGTAAGATATCTTTAAACATTTCTAAGATGCAACGGTTCAAAGCTTAATCTAACAATTCGACAGTTTTGCTGTTAGACGATTTGGACAATTTTGCTGTTACACCCGGTATATTTATTAAAGGATTAATAATGTTGATAGGTAAATATAAAACAGAGCGCAGGATCGTGAAAAGAGCCTTGATGGACGCTAGCATTGATCCCATTCACAGCAGCCTTCATAGACCTACTGGACAGGAAGGACTTGATAACTGAGAAGACTCTTCCAGAGATCCTACAGCATGAGTATTTGTGTAGCACACACCCCCTTGTGCCAAACTTTGATTTTATGCGTGATGGTAGGGAAAACATCAGAACTGGACCTAAAGGAGTGAAAACCATACTGTTTGTCGCCAAGGAGGTTGTTTCTCTTGAATTGATCAACAACTTTCTTGTAGATGATAGCTTCAAAACTTTTGCTGTTGACACAAAGGTGGCTGATGGTGTGATAACTGACGAGAAGGAGGGCTCAGTTGTATTCTTGTAAACACGGCATGAAACGTGACGTCTTTCGTGGGCTTCAGGCAGTAGCTAAAAAGCCTTGCCAAGATTGTAGATAGTTCTGGATCAAGGTTATTAAGAAAAACTTTTATCCGGATCAGTAGCCTTCGTAGAGTCATGGTTTCTGACAAATCTGTGAACTTTGAGACAAGATATCAGAAAGCTTTTGCTGGAGGAAGTCAGGTAAGGAATGGCGATTGTCTAATGTAAAGTTAGAGACAAAATTCATTGTTAGAGTAATTTGAATTTCTTAGAAAACATTTTGTTAATTAATATTAACGATCGTAGAATAACAATGGAGAAGATGATATAAAAATAACATTAATTGAAAGAAATACTTAGAATCAAAAAGAGACAATTGAAATTCTTGGGATATATAATAAGGAAACAAGGATTTGAGGATTTTGCACGCACACGACATATTGAAAGCAACAGAGAGAAACAGCAAATAGTCTATTTAATGTGCTTGTGTAAATGGATGATCAAGGGATGAGAGATAGGAAAAAGACATTGATAAGCGCTACAAAGGGTAGCAAGGTGTAGATTATCTTGATCATCCCGGTATATAAAAGAAGACGTCTTTCTCCATCTTTTACCGCTAGCTTTTCTCCGCTTTTCTCTTCGTCTTCTTCTGGCTTGCTTACTTATCATCTACTTCAATCATGAAAACAAGTAGGCAAAAGTATCATTGAGAAATACCTACAAGAAAAACTGAAGAGAAGACTGAAAAAACCGACAAATTAAAAAAAATCATTATATTTTCTTTTTAGGTGATTTTGTATTTGATGCTCATACCAAAACAATCTGCCATTTTCAAAAGTTGTTTCTGAAATATCGTTCCAAATGGTCTCGTAAAATTTCATGTTTGATTTTTTGCTTCTCAATAAGAGATAAACGATAACAAGCATCAACATTGCGTAAATAAATCTCGAACCCAAATCTCATTTTATACTACGGCCTTGATTCAATATTGTTTTAATTTTCTTCTCTTTTCCCACTTTCCTTAGTTAAATCGCTTTTGTCTTAAGTCAGTGGTTACCGAATCGTTTTATACACTGGGCCGCATTTTCAGAATGAAAATTTGCTCGCTGCGATAAAAAGTACATTTAAATTTTTAAAAATCAGAGAGGTTCAAAGGGAGATGGTATTTATCAATCCACCCACGAGGATCGAATGTGGCAAAAGGCCTTTTTAATGTGGGTATCTCCGAGCCCGTAGGCTCAGCCAAAAATAAATAACCATCCAAACCCACCGAGGCGGGCCAGTTCCGTCAACCTCCCCCAACGAAACCCTACCCTTCGGCGGAGCTTCGTCCGGGTTCCTCTCTGCAAGCAGACAGTTCGACAGACACCCGACCCGGCAGCTCACAAAGCGCAGATACTACACTTTGATCCTAGCCACCGGGCCGAGCGGGTATTCTTTTTTGAGGTTCAAAGGGAGATAAACGCGGGCTCGAAGTCAGAACATTATCATTGATAACTCTCTCCTCCAATTTTCGGATCCTAATTACTGTATTCTTAATAGTTGATATAATGCAAATATCACAGAGGTAAAATCGGTCAATAATTATTTATACTGGGACTCATGCATGCAAATTTTGAAATAATATTTATTTTTGGCATATTGATTTTTTGAAAGTGTTTCTAAATCTTTGATTCTTTTGCAATCATTTCGCCTCACCTGCTATCGTTTTCTGACACACTTTGAGGCGCACCGCACTTTGGGGGGGGGCAACTGTCTTAAGTAGACGTACTTTCACCTTATACTTTAAAAGGCGCATTTTATATTTATATTTAAAGAAATTAATTTCAGTATGAAAATCCATATTAGTAGCTTACAATACCAAAAACATAACCATGATTCTATAATGATTCAGTATTAAGACGGATCCAAAACGCTGGATAAAACTTCTTTTATCTGCCAAGAACTTTCAAGATATGGATGACCGAGTCTCCTAGTCTTTTGTTGTTCTAAGTAATTTTTAACTCTTTAGAATCGATTTTTCTCCTTTTAACGAATACGATCACATCACATTGAAACATATATTCCCGTACGATCACCAAAACTAGTCAACATCGAAATTAATCAGTACCTAGATGGGCGACCGCTTAAGAATACCAGGCGCTGGTTGGGTAATGGATAACGGCTAGGAATTGTTCATCGGAGAGGCGATTTCCAATACCCGTTGGGTTTATTATATTTATTTATGCGCAAATAACCTTTGGGAACGGTATGACTCCACATCTTCTATAGGTTAATTAGTAAAACTTGTATCACTAAATGTTTATTTTCTCAAAAAAAATTCTTATAATCTAAAAAAATATTTTCTGGCTTTAAGTAACCTGCAAAGGGTTGATAAGCCGTAAAAACGAATCAATCAACGTTTCATCTTTTTCTCCCATCTCCTGACAAATTCGTTAAGTAGGTTGCTCACTATTTCCTCTGCTTCTCTTGCCGCCAGTGTCCTGCTAGTGCTAATTTCTCTAAGCCTTCTTTCCTCAGTATGTTTCTCAGAAATCCCATCTGGCCCTTTTTTATTATAAATGTAAGTTTCCTTATTGTTCTTATTTTGCTTAAGAATTCCTCGTTGTTCGTATGTTCTACCCTTGGCATTCTTAGCATTCATTGGTAGAACCACATCTGTGTTGCTTCAAGTCTCCTTTTCATCTGTGAGGAAATCATCCAACGTTCACTTACCATTTATTACATCTCAGTTCGGCTTTCTTCTCTTTGTTTGTATCTATATTTTCGCACTTTTTCCTAATACTTCGCTTAGTTTCTAGATGGCATCTTACGTTATTCCAATGCGCCTTTCGGTTCCCGTGCCACATTTTCTGTCGTCTATATTACTACACTACCCTAGATAATTACATTCCCGTACAAACTTAATTTTGATATCGCCAATACGTAGCTCAAAACACTTAGATTCAAGTTAAGCAAGGCAACCAGTGCCGTTTGCTGTGTTGCACGACACAAGAGGTGATCTCCATTTCCAAAAAATATCCACGGAGACCTAACACTTATGACCTTTTACAGGAACAGGATTCTATGAGGAAATGCATTACATAGCTAATAGGCTCCACCATGCCTTACTATTTACTCATAGATGAATGGGCAGTGGATTCATGCCTTTCCAAGTAGCAACAGCTAAAATGGCTAGCACATGTAACTCGAATATTGACTTTATCAAAATATTGACGTTTCATTTTACCCCAAAGAAAAGTCAAGTAAGGAAAACCCCATCACTACTCTACTCCAAACAAAATGCAAGGAAGGAAGATCATTAATACTGGAAAGAGAATTCACAGCAAATGAATAAAAGAAAACTACTTTCCTTATTAATTGTTTTAAGATAATGATTTTACAAATTAAAATCGTCAGCAAGGTCAATAAATTCCGAATGTTTACTTATAAGGAAACAGATAGTATTACTATTACTTTTATTATTTTGGCAATATATTGCATCACTCAGAAATGTAATTCTGTCGAGAACCTAGATTTAGCTGTCTGAAACTCTTGGATTTTTCCAAAGCAAAACTTGAGGGTGTTCCAATAACTTGAATCGATTTTAAACGTGAATTAATTTTAAGCGTCAGATGATATTTTCTTTTTCTTTCAGATTTAACAACTTAAGTCTTTGGCAATTTCAACCATAGAAAGATTAACAATTAAACAAAGTTATGGAAGCCTATTACGAAAATGGACGTTCAAACAGAAACGCAATGAGAAGTTCCGAGGTCGCATCATCTCACGAAATAGTGAAGTCAGTTGGCCACCATGATCGTGCGATTTGACGCCTTTAGATCTTCTTCCTTTGGGACTGTTATGGTCCAGGTTAGGACCAAGGAAGAACAACACGAACAAAAGAGTAGAAATAACGAAGGTATATTACACAAAATAATAATACAAGATATGGAAGGTGTTAGTATGACTGTCAGTCTGGTCTGGAGTGAACTACAATCGGCTCGACTCGATTCGGTATCTAGCATCTCCCCACGAGAGTTGCATGTGGCACAAGGCCGAGTTTAACGTGGGTTTCCCGAGCCCGTAGGTTCGGCCAAAAAATGCCCGTAGAACCCATATAAACGGGATCGGGTTGGTCAACCTCCCCGAACGAGACTCTGCCCTTCGGCGGAGCCTCGCCCCGGTTCCTCTCTGCTCAGAGACAGAGAGTTCGACCGTCAAACCGAGAAGCTCGGCTTGATTCGATATCTAGCCACTCCCCCGCGAAGGTTGCATGTGGCACAAGGCCGAGTTTAACGTGGGTTTCCCGAGTCCGTAGGCTCGGCCAAAAATGCCCGTAGAAACCGTATAAACGGGATCGGGTTGGTCAACCTCCCCGAACGAGACTCTGCCCTTCGGCGGAGCCTCGTCCGGGTTCCTCTCCGCTCAGAGGCAGAGAGTTCGACCGTCAAGCCGAGAAGCTCGGCTCGATTCGACCCTGTCTCTTGAGAGGCGTAGTATACATAGTGTTAGGAAGAGTTCATTCTGTAGTTATAGGTAAGGACCCATGACAGGGGCTATCTCAAAAGTAAGGTCTATGCCAACAAGGCAACAACAATTCAACAGCTGAAGGATTAGATAATAAGGCATATTGGTGAGAACGAGGAGCAACTATGCAGAGACGTCATCAATAATTTTGACCATCGAGTGGAGGTGTGCCGCCGAAACCTTGGCGGACATTTTTGGCGATATTATTTTCGCACATAATTGCCATGTCTTAAATAACATGATCCAAATAAATAAATTTTCACCAATAGCACTGATTTATTTACTGCTGACTTTGATCCGTCTTAATGAAACACCCTTTAGCTGCAAAAAGAGAGATTTACTAATTATGTAGATAAGATAACCTCGCCTATTATGGTGTCGCCTTTAAATAAGCAATTAATATTCAACCTAATTACAATTAACAATAGATCAAGTAGTACCTAACAATAGTTCATTTAAATGATCTGTTTGTTCCATGAGGTCTGAGCTGTACTTTCTGAAAATATTATGATGAGGTTGATTCCATCGATATTTTAGTCAATTGGGCCTTTTGGATTTACCCTGGTGTTTTATTCAAATCCTTGTCTAGTAAATGCTTTACTTCTGATTAATGAAAATCTAATCTGTTTGTACCAAATTTTAAATGCGTCCATTTATAGAAACGCTGATGAAGAATTCTTTCATTTGCGAATGCTAGTCTTCATCATTGTCTCCCTCCAAGACCCGGTAAATGGTAATGAAGGCAATTGTCTCAAGCAGTATTTGAACCCGATTTTATTCGTCGTGCCATTAACTGTTAAACCGCCGCACCTCGTTATTTGCGTTGTCTTCCGAACTTTTCCAAATGTAAAATTGTCATTATTCATTTTTGACTAAGTTTTCGTAAATAAAGCCGGTAGCTATTTAACTAACACTGATGGGCTTTCACACCCAAATTGATAAGGCGCCGTCCATGAATTTACTACCTTTTCAGCTATCAGATAAATAGCAAGGCAACTGGGAGCCTCTTATCTCATCGTGGACGTCGGGTTAGTTCTGTAAAAATTACATATCAGTCAGAAGATAGGTCTTTATTTCCTTTTAATAGTTGTAGATTCTAAAAACGACCTGAACTTTGTCATAAAATAGAACGCAATTCCGATAAAAGATACATTTGCGTTAAATTAAGATTTTAAAATGTTTCCACCATAACCCCATTCCATTTATTTGGAAGACATTTAAAAAAAGCATTAAAATGCTCGGTATAATATCTGATAAATGTATTTTATAAAGCAAAGCTGATTCTCTTTATGACTTTTCATGCGCGTATCTAATGTTTATGTATTTGTCTGCGTTGTGCTTAAGTTAATTAAGCTTGTGTCAGTTAATGCACACACAAATACGAACAATTTGACTGACTTTGAAAAAAGACAGTGAAATAATACTTTCCACTTCCACTCAGACTGGACAATTCATTGCCTGATCTGAGCAATAAAATTATAAAGTTGGTAATATAAAAAAAAGGTTTAATTTATAAGATTTGTTGATAATTATGTCTTTACTAAACCGAGATTATTCGGTAATAAATAAAAAAAATTATTTTAAAGCTTTTTAAAGAATCTTGTGAAAATATTTTTCAGTCTACTATTGAATTAATTTATACATGTGCATGCATATATGAACACGCAAGTTGAATGAAATTCAAATAAATATCTGAGTCAGGAGAGTTAATTTCCCTTCCTGTCTGGTAACAGACCCTGGGTAACAAGAAAAAAAATATAAGCTGGGCTTTTCACGTCATTTTTATAATTCAAGGTTAATCCCTTGATGATATCCATTAGGTCATTTTCGAAACCAGGTAATTGCTTAATAATTGGTGCTGTTTTTAAGCTTTTAAAACCATAATTTTCGGGTTCCCACAATTGTTCCTTGTCTTGAAGAAAGAAATAAGCTTTCCATCTCATTCTTCTGATACGGTTTTCAGTTTGCCGAGTTAAATGGACGAAATAATCCCTTTTTTTCGTGGTGGGAATGTTCTTAAGTGATAATCCGAAATTGATTCTATCCATAGTATAAGAATAGAATAGAAAGTGCTCGACAGTAATAGGAGCTAATATCCAAGTATATGATTGGTGTATACGGTTTTAAACTGAATATATTTTCTAATAAATATAAAAAAATTAGATTTGAAATTTGCTAATCACGCCGTCAATGAAGCAACAGGTAACGAACAAGTTGATATAAAATACAAAATACATTAAAATGAATCAACAGTAGACAACATATTTGAGTGTGTAACAAAGATTACCTGGCCTGAATTTGTAATTTGATGATCACAGTTGCACCTCCATTAAAATCACTAAACTATGTCTTTTTGTTTTAGAGACTTGTGTTTCGGGTACTCTCCTTTTCTTTTGACTCTTTTCGCCCCAAACATGGCAATAAAGCTACTAGGACGCAAGGGTTTACTGAATTTTGGAGAACATAAAAAACTACTATAAATGAGAGAGGACAATAAAAGAACAAAAGTTAAGAAGACGTAAGATAACGATTGGCATTGCATTTAAATTTTTGAACATGAAAGTTTACTGGAAAACAAGAGAGTTCCACAAGCGAGAAGCGCTATAGAAGAAATTGTTAGTATTGAGCTTACGGTTACATATAGCCATCTCAGCTGTAAAATGACGAGACCTTATTGTCAATCTAGTACTGCGCTCAAATTCATAATGTCTAGGTACCATAGCGAAAAGTTCATCGGACAATTACCTTGTAAGTATTTATAGAATAGGTACAGGGGGGAACTACGTTACGGTGGTTGGAGAGGAACTGATGCCAAGATGCTAGGATGCCAGGTCAAGATCAATGACATTGCAGATTCTTTTTTGGATTGTATCAAGAATCTCTAAATATATAGCAGGAGCGTCAGACTAGATGTGACAGGAATATTCAAAGATAGATTTTGGAAAGAAAAATTGTCTAGCACGACATAGTGAACCAAATTTCTTAGCTACAGACTTAGCAATTGATTCAATATACTCTTCCCGGTTCATGTCAGCTGAAAACGTGAGCTAAAGCTTTTAAAGGAAAATCTCTAAACAACATTCAAACAAAGACACATGTCTAGGTGGCATGGAAATAACGTGTGATGTTATTGCCAGTCGCTCCCATCAATCCGATTAGTCGTAAAAAGTAGATTTGGAGAGAATGTCAAATAAGACTGAACCATTTTGTGTGACATACATAGAAAACAATTTATAACTAACAAATAATAAGGAAGAAATATACACGTGTAGTTTGTATATAAAATGTCCATACTTAAAATATACAATTGTGTGAGCCATTTTTAGCGCGATGAAATGTGTCCTGGTTGTTAGAGATTCATTTTATAGACGCTAACACGTAGTTATATCAACAACGACAAAAAGAGCTGAGTCACGTGACCAATGCCCGGAAGAAAAAGAAAAAAAGAAAGAAAAGGGTTCCTGCTACTTTTATATGCTTTTGATTTGCACCGTGGGAGCCAACGTAATGTCTATTTTTGGCCACGGAAATAACTGTAACATGTCGATTTTAATTTCCGCTAAACCCCACAGTTATCCATGCATCGCATTATATCAAAGAATTTGTCCATTAGCATCAACATTATGTCAATTCGACCGGATAATTACAAATTTCAACCTTACCAAGTTCTCTTTGCATATTATGCTTACAGCGGCTTTCGGACACATTATGTTGAAACACCGGTTCCTGTACAATCATCGAAGTTAAATAACGTTGAGTCTGGTCAGTACCTAGATGGGTGACCGCTTAGGAATATCAGCCGCTGTAAGACAGTATTTTTGAGTGGTGTAATGAATAATGGCTCGGAAATGTTAATTAGAGAGCCGACTTCCAATTCCATTTGGGTTTGTTATATTCACTACTTTTGGAAAGGTATAAATCCACCATTATTCCCCTCCAGCTATGGGTTAATTAGTAAGACTTTTATCACAAAATTTGAGTGTGTGAAAAAAATTTCATCCAAAAAGAAAAAAAATCTTACAATCTAATAAATATTTTCTGATTTTGAATAACCTGCAAGGGGTTGATAAATTGTAAAAACTAATCAATCAAATCGATAATCAGTGCATTTGTGTACTTATAAAATAGGTTCTTTTTCATTTCTTGGTGGGGTACAGTTTTTTGGATACATGTTTGTACTAGTGAACCAACCAAAATGAGCTGACTCATTTTATAGTCCACCAAGAGAACGGTTAACCAATCAGAAAGCTTAAAATATTAAATCCGACGTGCATAAAGGCGGCCATTTTGTTTTTTTCTCCCAAAATATCTTCACTACCAACCTGATATCGAAGACTTAATGAATTACTTAACAGCCGCTACTTTCTCTGAATCTTCACTGCCAAACTCTGATATTGAACACATTACGGACATCACTGGATTCCATATTCAGAGACTACGGCAAACATGGTCAACGGTGGGGGGGGGGGGGTAATAATCTAAGTAAATGGTGATTTTTTAAGACATCGTAAATTTTTCTGTTTTATATAAAGAGAGGAAACAAGACAATCAATTTATAAAGGAAAACAACAATGTCCCTAATGCCTGATAGAAGAATTGCGTAACAACTAGAGTCTTTCAAAGGTGAATTAAACTTTGCACTACTTTTTATTTTACATTTGATTTTTTATATTTAATCGATATCACTCCATGCAAAGCAGTAAAGCCACTAAGACACAAAGGGTCACAGTGTGTGGAAGAATTAAGAACAGAAACTGTTGTATCGTCGATGTGAATGACACGCAGAGAAAAATGAGTGATTAATATATTTATTCAGCACCAGTATCCGGTGCTAAATGTTACATACCAAAAACACAGAACAATAAGTTACAAAACAATTAACAAGACAACTTACAAGGAATAGAGGAGGGTCAAATTCTGTATAGACAAACGAAGTAAGATCAGTCCAAATATCAATCAGCTTAGTATCAAGTTATTAATCAACTGTTGAAGTCCTTAATCGTAGACTATTTAAGGCTATAAGCCAGGCAATCTGGTAGAGTGCTGAAGGAGTGCTAGCTGCTCAACAGTAGAGACATTAATAACGAACGAGAAGAGAAAAGATTAATCAGGTGTACAGTAGATAGCAATTGTCATTGCATTTAAATTTTTAAGTTAGTTGGAAAGTAAATATTTGTAAAACCCAGCTTGACAAACGAAGATCAGCTGATATATCAGCATCCTCATTATTATTTTTATTATTATCCTCCCCCTTCTTCTTCTTCTTCTCCTTCTTCTTCTTCTTCTTCTCCTCCTCCTTCTTCTTCTTATTCTCCTCCTCCTTCTTCTTCTTCTATGTGTTGTGTCCTTTCAGGCCGTGAATAATCACAGCTTTCCACATCCTTCGCACCCCTTAGCAATCTTCGTCCCTTTACTATCCTTCCCACGATATCGTTAGGTAACTTATAGAATATAGAATATTTCCTTCTGACACTCTTAGCTTCAGTCCCGAGAGTGTCTAATTTTACAATCCTTCTTTTCTCAATATGTGTTCGAGATGTTTCAACTGTATTTTCTGATTCTATGCATAAGTACCGTTTTTCCTTTCCATTTACCTTAAAATTTCGTTTTTTATAGGCTCAACCCATGGTATTCTCAGCATCCTTCTGTAGAACCACATTTCTGTTCTCTCAAGTGTTGTCTTCATCTGCAGAGAAAATTCCTCGCATTTATTACAATATCGGAAGGTTGGTATCACATAGCGGTTTTGAATTGTCATCATTGGTGTTATTATTGCTTTTGATGCGAAGGAAAGGCCGCCTCAGATATGCGAGTGTCTCTCGGAAATGTGTTGCTGTTTCTTATCTGTTTCGTGATCTTACTTTTCCTTTCTCTTACACACACACACGCATAGAGGGAGAAAGAAAGAGGTACCACGTTCTTTGCTGTGTCTTGAAAATTGTTTCTAGTTTTCATAAGTGTATGAATAATTAGTTTTTAAGCTGCTTGAACGAAGTAAAAAGTCCTTGGTGAATAAAAGAATGAAGACAGATGAGTGAGGGAAGTTAAACAAAGAAATAAATAATAAAAGTGGGGAACGTTTAAATGATTTAATAAAAAGTAATTTCTGTCTGAATTTCTGGGGTGAGGAGTGATTATTTTCGTAAAACGGGCGAGCAATAAAAGAGCTGTACTAAAAAAAATAAGAACTATATGAGATATCCCCAGACAGTGGAACAAGAACAGTCAGTCTACTCCCTGCCATAAATTCAATAATGGTTTCAGTTCAGAATTCCCTGTAATTACCCAGATCGATATAGACCTGATGAATGCCGGGGTGTACAACGGCCGAAACGTTGTGATAACAGCAACAAATATGAGGACAATAGTCTGAATATAAATAATATAAATAACTAGCAGTAGAGCCCGGCGATGTAACAGTAAGAGATAGATCAAGTATTGACCATAATAAAGACTGAAAAATAGAATTGACAAAGATTATTGTTTAAGGTTGACGGCCACACATGTAATTATTTTTATTTTTTATTTTTTTTACGAATTGGTCAAACCGAAACTCAAACTCAAACAAAAACATTGTTTTCAATTGTTATGAGTCTACCGATTGAATAGAATTTTATTATAAACAATTGTCTTGTAAATGGAATTTTTAAAGCATTCTGAATGTGTTGTGTGTTCTGGCTTTAAATAACCTGCAAAGGGTTGATAAACCGTAGAAAATGACCCAACAAAACAATTTCAGTCGTTGTCCCCTCCGACATTAATCAGGAATGTATAGATCCGGGTAATAGTCTATTGAATTAAAGCGTTTTTTTTTGTTTTTTTTTAATTTGGTGTCATAGTAATTGTGAGTTCAATCCCTGGGGAGGGCAGTTTGTACTTGAATTTAGTTGAAACAGGGCAAACAATAACTGAACTGTACTAAAAATAAGGACAAGACGAGATATCTCTAGACATGGGCAGTGGAAAGAGAATTCTGCCCCCGTATATTAAATAAAGGGTTCAGTTCGGGATTCCCTGTAGGTTACCCGGATCGATATATACCTGATGAAGGCCTGGGACACAATGACAGAAACGTTGTGATAATATTAGGTTGGTGCAAAAATAATATCGTTTTTTGACGTATTTTTTAACATCAAAAAACGATATTATTTTTGCACCAACCTAATAGGAAGTAATATAAGGACAATTGTTTTGTGTGCAAATAGTGTAAATAATCCAAAGTGGTTACTTTATAGTGAGCTAACACACGGAAATCGCAAGAAATGTAAAGCAAGGAAAGTGTTCAAGATGAATTAACAATGAATTCTCTCAGAAAAATACTAAAACATCTTTCTGCGGACAGAATATATTGGTGCTAGAAAATCTGAAATTATAGCAGAACAAGATAAAGAATGGAAAAGAGAAATAAGAACAAAATCATCAGAGAAATCCCTTTCTGCTTTCCATCACTATGGCTGATGCTAACCACCAGCAGAGTGACCCGTTGCGCCTTCTTGGGCTTACATTCTCGGCTGACATGAAGTGGGTCAATTATATCGAATACATTGCAAGGTCTGATGTTCTACGTGTCGTTCTAGACAATTTTTATCTCCAGAATCTAATTTAAACACACTCTCACTGTCGAAACAGTTAAATGTAGCCGTCTCTTCTACTCCAATAGCTTCATGTCTAGCACTTCCCGTCTGTTGAACTACCTTCCTCTTACTTGCTTCCTTAGCAGTTATAGACTTCAAATATTCAAATGTAATGTCAATCGACATCTGCTGATGTTTTGATCTAGTTCCCGTTCTTCTCTTTATCCTTTCCTCCATCACGTCTCTTTACTCTTGCTTCATCTCTCTGTAAACTTTTGCGTGCCAGTGGCACTTAAATCTATAAGTCTACCATTCGTTGATGATTAGAATATTGCTGCCACATATGGTCCGGTGCTCCTACTTTATGTCTAGAGATTCTTGATAAAATCAACCGAAAGAATCAGCAATATTATTGACCTGGCATCTCGTCTTCATTCTCTTTCCCACCGCCGTAAAGTTGCTTGCCTGTGCCTTTTCTATAAATACGTTCATGGCAATCGCGCGGATGAGCTTTCATCTATGTAACTAGACTATGAATTTAACAGCAGTACTAGATTGCACTAGTCTCTTTTCTTGCACTTTTTACTTGCGGAACTCTCTTCCGGTTCCATGTTTTCCTTCAAAATGTCAATCGCCATCTTGTGTCTTCCTTATCACTCTTCTATTGTTCCCAATCCGTAGTAATTCTTCCATACCCAGTAACACCTTGCGCCTCTCAGGCTTTACTGACTTGCTTGAGGTGAATTCGATTAAAAAAAAAAAATAGCAGTGTAGAAGATAGTAAAAGACTTTGCAATAGAATCTACTTGTCAAAAGCTGGATTGAAATCACTTGAGTTATTTCATGCTGAAGTGGCACGGATTAATTACAATCAGCATATAACCATCTAGCACTTTCAGTGACACATCTGCTATAAATTCGGTAAATCACAAGGAGGCTTAAAGAGACATTTAAATGTACACCAGGATCAGACAGAGCGAGCACAGATGGGAGGCTTTTGGCAATATTTGTGAACCGCTTTTTACTTTTTTTATGAGCTAAAAAAAAAATCCAATTACATTCTCAGGCATCGAAAGAGCAATATTAATCTATTAGAAATGATCAAATTTAGTATAGAGTAATCGGCCATCATATATATTCCCGAATATCCAGGCCGGTAGAAGAAAATAAATAAATTTACAGTTTAACATATATACATAATGTATAGCTTAATAAATAAACCGAGCGTCTAATCCATTACGAGTAAACACTAAAAATAATGATTAATAAAAATCTGTTGAATTAATAAATAAAGAATCCAACCATTTTCTGTACAAATTGCTTTATTACGTTACGATACGAAACTGGGCAGGCACACACACACACACACACACACACACACATATATATGTATATGTGCGTGCTGGCCTTGTTCAAATTGTTTATCACATAACACGCTCTCTCCTAGAAACTGTAACTAAGATCTGCTCAGCATAGTTGCAGTATAAACCTCAGGTGGGCTCTGTGGGTGTTGAGCAAACACAAATGCGCCTGAGCAAGCGTCTGCAACAGAGATTGACTAGTCGCCCTAGTAGACGGATATATAATGATAATAATATTAAGCATTACATAAAATAGACAAGATTTGTCTATATTATTTAATGAAACATGCATCAATATATATATATATATATATATATATATATAGAGAGAGAGAGAGAGAGAGAGAGAGAAAGAGAGAGAGAAACTATCTACCAAATGGTATCAGGCTGTATCTTAACCCCAAATAAAACCTTCCCGCATCATGATTGAGTTTGTCTGCATATCATTTGTGAAACACTCTGTCCCAATGACCTACCGAGCGAGACAAATTTTTGGGAGCATACACCAGCTGCATTAACTTCCAGTGAAAATATATCTGTACTTTGAAATTTGTCGGTACAAACTTAGTTGAATTGCAGACTAATGGGAATTTTTCATATCCAAAATAGTCAGTTATATACCATGGGTGATACACGATCACGTATCTTTCAAGACATGACTGAGGAGGCAGATTTTTTCCCGCAGTAGGTTGCCATTTCTTTCTGCGGTAGATATCCAAGGCTATAGAACCCGGTCTGTCCTGCTATTTACCCATAGAAGAAGAGGATTTATACCTTTCCCAAGGCTATGTGAATGTAATGGATTCGACTGGAAATCGAACTCGGCTCTCCGATTCCTCAATCCGAGCCGCTATCCATACTTCAATGCAAAAAAGTCACATTTATAGTATACTCCTGAAGAGTATACTATAAATGTGACTTTTTGCAGGATAACTAAAGTTTGAAATTTAACATTTTTCAAGATTTTATTCAAATTTTCAGCAATTATTCAGCCATAATAATTTAATTTCTTTTTAGCATTCGATAAAGTTAATTTTAACATATCTTTTCATTTCAGACTTTTTTTTATTTAGTCCATTCTCATATTCTTATTTTTACCCTGATTTCATAAACCTGAAACTAAACATTGCTATCAATTACGACATGTCAATTTGCTGTCTCTTGAGATTTTTGCTTGAAAATTAGTAGATCTTATAACACACTGATTCGAAATAAATAAATAAATAAATAATAATAATAATAATAATAATAATAATAATAATAATAATAATAATAATAATCAGCAAGTGGATTCGGATATGTGCATGAAGGTAGAGAATGTCACCCATGTCATTAGCGCTTGTGGAATGCTTGCACAGAAAGAATAAAAACGCGCGCCATGATGAAGTGACCTCTCGCATTGTTGCCTATGTAGGAAGTATGAACATGAATTCAAACGGAAAAAGACCGCATCCCTGAAACAACTAATCCAAACATCACCGAAAATGCCTCCTGCTGTTCTTTGTGACCATAATATCAATGTCAAAGAAATTGAAAAACTTAAAAAGTTCACTGACCTCCGGTTTGAGGTTGCCAGAATGTGGAACATTCAGGCCACGATGGTCACAATTATGATTGAGGCGTTCGTATCTATAGCGCCGAACCTAAAGTCATACATTAAGAAAATCGGTGGAGTAATGGATAGCGACTCAAATTGAGGAATCGGAGAGCCGAATTCAAATTCCAGTCGAATCCATTACATTCACTTACGTGCTAATAACCTTGGGAAAGGTATGAATCTTCTTCTTCTCCCCACAGCTATGGGTAAATAGTAGAATGGCCTTGGCCTTGGATGGCAACTGCTCTACTGCAGAAAGAAATGGCAACCTACTGCGGGAAAAAATTAAATACAAAAATAATAAATTAAATATCGAAAAATACATGATCACCTAAGCGTGTAGCACGCATGACATAAATAAATGCTTGATTTGGCAAATATTTTACTAAAGGTGTGATCTGTTTGATGTCGTATGACTTGATGGTGAACACCTATAATGCAGGATCTCCAACTGAAAACGAAAAGTCGCGCGAAAGAAAAAATAAAATAATTGTTGTGGATCCCGGGGATGGAATCCTGCACAGATAAATAAACAACGCCAGTAATTGAAATAGAAAAATATGAGTATTAAACGTAAGAATACAAACTTGAAATGAAGATTAGTAGTCCAGGAATGCGGGTTAGTAGAAGAGTATATGTACAAGTCTCTGTAAGTGAAGCTGTAATTATCTCTCTTTCTGGACTCTCGTATAACTCTGAGTGAACACCCTGTCTCGGCATTTTTGTCACGCTATCTCTCCGTAGTATAAGTATACTATGGACGAGTCCATCTTGTGTACAAGGGGCGAGCCTAGCAATAATAATAATAATACTGATAAATATCCAGAAACAATTGACCATCTTGTATCAGGTTGAACAATGTTAACACCAACTGAATATAAAATTCGGTATGATAGACTGGGCCAATATCTGCATTGGAAAATGTGCAACTTTTACGAGAAGGAAACTGCAAGAATCTGGTACGAATCATCACCCAGACCCGGTTACAGACATAGGACCTGTAATAATTTTATGGGACTTTACAATACACACAAACAGAACAATCAAAGCTAATCATCCTAGGCATCGTGATCAAAGACCACAAGAACAAAAAGTTTTATCTGTGTAAGATGTGATATTTTTTACAAAAATAATCAATGGAAAATGTCATGTTCTGACTATAGATCTCTCGTTGGATATGTGTATACAACAGAAATAAAAAGGAAATAATAATAATAATAATAAATACGGAAAAACTATATTAGTCCAAAATGCAGATTCTATAAGTATCTAGAAACAATTGACCATCTTAAAACAAGTTGCACGGTATTAGCACCCACTGAATATAAGACGCGATATGATAGACTGGGCCAAAATCTACATTGGAAAATTTACAACGTTTACGCAAAGGGAACTACAAGAAATTAGTATGAACACCAGCCAAATCCGGTTACGGAGATAGGATCTGTAAAAATTTTATGGGACCTTACAATACAGACAGACAGAGCAATGAAAGCTAATCGCCCAGTGATCGTGATTAGAGATTATAAAGACAAAATGAGTCTTCTTATTGGCATGGCAATCCCTGCGGACTGTAATGTATCTTTGAAGATCTTCAAAAACTGTCAAAATACAAGGACCTTGAAATCGAAATCTCAAAAATTTGATACATGAGGACATCAACAATTCCAGTTGTAGTTGGAGCCCTCGGATTGATTGGAAAAGATTCCAATAGACTCATTGAAGGGATTCCTGTTAGCCCTCCAAATTGTTCTCACAAGTGCAGCCCACGCTTTACGAAGGGCTTTGTCTATGTCAAATATGTGATTTTTTTAAATTGCTCAGTGGGAAATGTCAGGATGCCATTTCTGACCTTAGATCTCTGGTCGTGACCCGGAAAGAAATGAGTATACACTAGTAATCCAAACAAATAATAATAATAATAATAATAATAATAATAATAATGAACATGGACCACAACAACAACAACAAAAACAATAATAATAATAATAATAATAATAATAATAATAATAATAATAATAATAAACATTACTGTCAGAAACATAGAAGATTTGTGGGATTTCTTAATACAAATATCTCAGAAACTGGAATACAAAAAGCGGACATACTTGTGGAAGATAAAACAGAAAAGAAAGGCTTAATCATTGATCCATTGCATGTTTTTGATACGGGAATATCGAGCAAAAGGTCAAATAGAACGTAGCCAACTATGAGCCATTGAAGTTTGAACTCGCAAGGCTTTGGAAGTCGATGAAGGTCAATATATATACTGTATCACCTAAGGACCTAGACGATCATTCCTCTCCTCAATTTACTGTCCTTTATAGGTCTTGATAGATTTTGTCTTCCTATTCTTTCTCCTAAACCCTGATCCGCCAATCATTCACTCAAGCTCACTAGCTTGGTTATGTGTTTTCTTCTGTCCTTCTTGACTTAAATCTGTCCTTTAAGCATCAGATTTTCGAACTTCTCTTTCCTCATTATATATCCTAGAAACTTCAATTGTCTCTCCCCGTTCTTATATTAGGTTGGTGCAAAACTAATGACGTAATAATGTCGTTTTTTGACGTATTTTTTAACGTCAAAAAACGACATTATTACGTCATTATTTTTGCACCAACCTAATTTATATGTTTCTTTTTGGTTACATTTTCTCGAAAACCTCGTTATTTCTCACATATTCGGTCCATGGTTTCCTCAGCATAGAACCACATTTTTGCTGCTTCAAATCTCTTCTTCATCTTTGAGGAGATTGTCCAGCATTTACTGTCACCTAGGACGACTAATATCATGTAACAATTCAGCAATTGTTTCTTTGTTTTTAACGTTTTTTCCTATTTCTTAATACTCTGCTTAGCTTTTCTTTGATTATTTCAATGCAGCTTCCGATTTCAGTATCGCTTTTTCCGTCTTCTCTTAAAACATTTCCAAGATATTTTTTTTAAAAATTATTTTTTGTGGTATTAGGTTGGTGCAAAAATAATGACGTAATAATGTCGTTTTTTGACGTTAAAAATACGTCAAAAAACGACATTATTACGTCATTATTTTTGCACCAACCTAATATCTCCAATTTGTAATTTGCATTTTGGGCTGTCTGTTTTCCTAAAGACAATGCATTCTGTCTTTCATTTACCAAATGTAATTAGTGCACATGGTACTCTGGTTGACAAAACGGAAATATGTGTAAAGAAAAGTAGCATCGATTGTTCATTGGAACTGTTGCAGAAATGAAGCCTCTGAGGAATGGCAAGAATAATCTCGAAAGTGATGAACACTTAAGGAAAAATTGCATGATACCTAAGGGTACTTGTTGTGATCCGCTAACACATTCATCTTCTCACAGAGCCTCAGTCTCTACACGGAGGGCATACATCGAGTGCCTTGAGGAGGTAGTGCTGCACTGGATCAATAGGGTGGCTGCTTGAAGACTATATGTCTAGCAACAGGGCTCTGCACCATGCCACACAAGCAAAAGGACTCTGTCATAGCTGCCAGGCAACTTCTACGACCACATCACTCCTTACCTCTGGCCACCTAACTCCCCAGACTGTGACCCCTTTGATTATTATATGCGGGGTGCAGTTGAGCGAGAGACCAACAAAACGCCTTGCAACACCAAAGATGAACTGAAAGCATGGTTTATGGAAGCGATCACCAACTTAAACAAGGAAATCATCCAGGAGAATTGTAGGAGATTCCGAAGTCGTATTGAGGCTGTGATTGAAGCCAGTGGCGATTTTACTGAATAAATTTACTCTGTAAGTATTTCAAGATATTTTTCTGTAATTTTGTATATATATATATATATATATATATATATATATATATATATATATATATATATTGAGATACGTTATTTTCATTTTTGCGTGATTTAGACGACAATTTACCCATCGCATTCTCTCTCTCTCTAAATAAATATGTTATAAAATCACTACAAAAATAGGCATTTTGTTTCAACACCTCTGGTGTCTTATCAAGTGATGATGTTGAATGTAAAATAAATGGTTTTAAAAGTTTCAAATTAATTTAGGTATGGAAACTTGGGTATGTCATTACGGCCACATGAGTTAGTATATGTGTGTATATATGTTTATATTTGTGTATTGCTGTGTGTATATATGTATTTATATGTGAGTATGTGTACATATATGTGTGTATATTTGTGGGTATATATGTGTATATATGTATGTATGTGTATGTATACTTGTTACCATGGAGATATATACGTATGTATATGTTTATGTATGTATGTGTATGTATTTCTGTGTGTATGAATGTATGTATGTATATATATGTATATGTGTATGTGTATATATATATGTGTGTAAAGAAAAATCATTATATATATATATGTATGTATGTGTATGTGTATGTATATATATATATGAGGTGGACATCGAAGTTACCTATGGGTGTTGACTTTGATGTCCGATTTTGTATTTACTATACTATTTTAATATATTAAATAATATTATTTTTAATCATTTTTATCTTTGTATATTTGCTCGCTTAAGTTATATTTCAATAAGTGGTTAGCATTTGTGTAATGACACTTTCAGTCTTAAATATTTATTGGTTGTGGTATCCGATTGTCTGGGTCAATGTCTGTGGATGTGTGTGCATGTATTTATGGTTGACTATGTGCATGGAAAGTGCATTCACTTGTAATTGTGTATTTATGTACGTGTGTGTTGGTTTCCCTACCCCCCTTCCTTTTTTTATTTATTTATTTTTTTTTCATGAACGACCGTGGAGATGTTCTCTGTCTCGTCTCTTTTTGTGTGTGTGTGTATATATATATATATATATATATATATATATATATATATATATATATATATATATATATGTTTGGGTGCTTATATAATATAATCTGATTGCGTTTGTTTTCCGCGTGAGTTTAGGGCCCCATTCATACACTCTTAGGATTAAAATGTATACATTGTCAAAGGACTATATAAAATTAGCTAAAGTAACTTCAATGAAGAAATGAATTGAATAACATATATATTTCTTCTTTTCTCCTCAGTAATTTTATAGTTGTAAACTTAATAGCGAATAAATTTTGATTTTGGAATTAGCAGTTTTTAATTTTAATATTGAATTTTATCATATGATTTAGTAACTATTGGTTAGAATAAATTCTCTTTTAATACTTCCCATATTTTAAACATCTGAATAGATATTATAACATGACATCGTTGTCAAGCTTTTTGAATTTTCTTATACTTGTATTTTGATTGGTCCATCTAGCTTTTGTAACGTTTTCCCCTTGCGAAGGATTGTTAATTAATTTGAAACTTTTAAAACCATTTATTTTACATTCAACATTATCACTTGATAAGACACCAAGGGTGTTGAAACAAAATGGCTATTTTTGTAGTGATTTTATAACATATTTATGTTATAAATTTTTTTTAAATAAATAATTATATATAAATATATATATATATATATTAACACATATAAGTGACACATCTGCATCTGTGTTCATCGTTGTATGTATATAAGAACTTATATATGTGAGCATATGTTTAAAAGTGGGCGTGTTGTCTTTGTTTATATATATATATATATATATATATATATATATATATGTCTGTGTGTTAATCATCGGTATACAGGTCTGTTAGAGTGCATTTGCTCCTCTGACAGAAGGGCAAATACGTGTGCATGTATATGCGTATACGTTTCTACACACGCATGTTCTCTTTTTCGCATCAGACACGCTGCTTAACAAAGGCAATAGCCTATCAAAATATTATCATTTCTTCACAGTTGGGAAACGTTCTTTTCCACGAAATGCCTTTAACACGTGCGTCTCTCGCCTTTTGTTATTTACAAATGATTTTCTTCCTCATTTCTCGTCGTTCTTTTAATATACGAACTAAAAAGAATATTTTCCTGCTTAAAGATTCAGGACGAACCCCTTATCGTTTTTCTTCCTCTATGCGCCGCATCCCCTCAGAACATGGACAATCCTGGCTCACCTAAACGCCCTATTCCTTTTTGGCCCTTAGCAGTTGTTCAACTCCCGCTACTCGTTCCAAAATCCATTCAAACAAGCTTCCCTTTTCTCTCTTGCTCTTTATATTCCCCCCCCGCCTTCATCATTATGTCGAAAGAATTTCATCTGTCTCTTCCCGCTTTCTAGGCAGGGACGGTGGAGTAATGGATAGCGGCTCGGATTGAGGAAATGTAGAGCTGAGTTCGAATTCCATTCGTTTCCATTACATTCACTTCCGTGCTAATAACCTTGGGAAAATTATGAAACCTCTTCTTCTCCACCCGGCTATGAACCGTGTTCTTTAGCCTTGGATGGCTACTTGTCTACCGCAGAAAGTGATGGCCGCCTACTGAGAGGGAAAATCTGCCTCTTCAAAGAGACGTGGCTCATAACTGACTGATTTTCTTTGTCTTACTCGCTGCGTCCATAGAATTCTTATTACCCTTCTGTAGAACCAAATTCCTGTTTTCTTCTAAGTCTTACGTAAATTGTTCGACATTCACGGCCATATAAGTGAATGGATATCACATAGCAATCCAGCACTCTTTTCTTTGATTCTCAGGAAGCCTTTTCTTAATATTTATTTCTTGGAATTCCGCCATCCTTACTCCGATGCCTGCTCGGATTACGGTTTCGCAATTTCCATCCTCTATTAAAACACTTCCCAGATATTTTAACTTCTGTACTTGCTTGGTGTTTATACCTCCAAGTCATAACTCGCATCTTGGGTTTTTTCTCTTGTTGATGTCTATACTCTCTGTCTTCTGGTAGTTAATGATTTGTCCTTATTTCTTGCTTTATTCTACCACCCTGTCTAGAAGGTCCTGCAGTTTTCTTTTCCGAGTCAGCCATCAACACAGTATCATCTGCGTATTTTATACTCTATAAATTACGCCCGCCGACAAAAAAAATCCTGGTAGAACCGTCAGCTCCTTTAAGATTGTTTCGCTGTAGAGATTGAATAAATCTGAGAAAAAGACATCTCAGGTTCCTTTCTAGTTTTTGTAGCTACTCGGTGGATTTACTAACCGTACGCAACCGGTTTCATTTCAGTATAAGTTCTGGATTATTGTAACATACTTACGAAATAAATCTAGTTTTCCTAGCGGTTCAAAAAGATTCTTATGTCGTATCTTGTCAAATCGTTTTTCTTAATCTATCTCTATCTATAAAAGGCAGTGTGTGTAACGAATGCACGGCCGCAATTTTCGACGGATTTGCACCAAAATTTACATGCACATGCTCCAAGTTAGCTAGGGCAGTTTTCATGTAGTTTGCAGCCATTTTCTACTGGCCAGAGTGAGAGCCTATAGATGGCTGCCATGAATAGGCAGGAAGATTCTATTAACAAGCGTGAATGTTAATTAGCATGCTAGCATGCAAAAAAATCGATAGCTGCATTCGTCACAAGTGGGAAAAATTTAAATCTGCATGGCACTTTACTATAATTGGCTCATTCGCTTGCTTAAACTCAACGTTGATTCCGCAGAACTGGGCTAAGTGTGAAAAAGTATTTGTTGTTAACATTCTTTTTTCATTCGGTTTTTCCAGTTACGAGTCCTTTTTTAAAGCTGATCGTTTTGTGTTCATTTTGTTTAGTTCTTTTTTCGTGACAGATTTAATGTTTAGTATAGAGCTTAGAAAAAATTCGCAGTGTGAGATAGGCAAGAAGTAAGGCATGTAGCAACATCAGCACGGCAAAAGGTAAGGAAGGGCAAAAATATTTTAAGTCAAGTGATAGCGATTGCTGTATGAGTCGTACGATTTTTGAATCAAGCACGAGCAACGCCGGGCCATGCTGCTAGTAAAACATAATCGAAAATTGCTTCAGAGTTAAGTCATTGGTCTTAAAAATTAATTTAAGACGCATTTAGACAGTAATGCTGATATGTATAAATCACTACAGATAACAAAAAGACGCAATTACGCCAGTATTTTGCGTTAAATGAATTCAATCTGTAAAATGTATGGGTCGTATAATGTTTAGCAATCTACAAGTGCCGAGTTCGAATTCCGGTCGGGTATGTTTCGTGCACTTTGGCGCAAATAACTTTTACAAAGGTATTCATTCATCTCTTCTGCGCGGCCTCCTCCTCCCAGCTATGAGTTAAATATCGCGTTTGACACGGCTCTCTTGCATTGTATGATAGCTTGAAGCTTGTAGCATGAAAATCTCAGATAAAATATAATATTGATACCTATGCCAACACTATTTATATCTACAAACGCTTTTTCTCCGATATAATTCTATAAATATATCAAATTTTAAACAACAAATAGATAGATAGACAGACACTCTCATTAAGTTCATAACCTAATGATTTTATTTTACACAGCCATTATTATATACAACCATTATATATATTTCAATATTAATATTCCATCGATAGACTGAAGAAGTCCATTCGAAAAATGAAACGCGTAATATAGTTTATTTTCCATTTTGTCATTCAATTACTCACTATTCGTCTGATTCAGAGACTTATATAATATATCATTATAGGAAATAAAATCTTAAAAATGTATCTTCTCGAATCAAAGTTTCCCAGATGGTATACGCTTATCAGGGGCTAGAATATTTCAATTTTACTCTACTGTGTTATTATTAATGATCTATTTTTAATAGTGAGCACTTTACGCACATCATACTGCTCGCTTTAAAAGCACGAAAAAAAAACCGACCTTGTTTCTTTCTTTTTTAAAACACAATTATATATATATATATATATATATATATATATATATATATATATATATATATATATATATATATATTTAGAGGTTTATTATAGAAATTAATATGTTCACCGAAAATCATGTTATTTGCTGAAATTTCGAACGTAACTAATAACTGATACAACAAAAGTTAATAAAAATGAACAGGCTACCACCTCTTGTCTGAATGATTGGATTTCTCTGTATCCTTGGAAACAGTGAATTATGAATTTTTCTGTGCCTTTAAAACTCAGTAAAATTTTAAAAAATAAGTTACTCCAAAATTCGCTTGCGGATGAAATGGAACTAATGTTTTTAATTTAATTACAAAACTAAATTCGAAGCTTTTAGCTTCCATTTTTAAAACATGGTTATTACTGTGTAGCGAAAAAACATTTTAAATAAGTTAATTTATAATATTAATGCTCTGTAAATTTACATTGAGCCCTATTTTGTAAAAATAAAAATATCAATAAGAACACCGGATTATATATCTTAATGTTCTTTCTTTTTATTTACATATATATATATATATAAATATATATATATATATATATATATGTGTGTGTGTGTGTGTGTTGTAGAGTAGGTAGCACCACTTCAGCACTCTACCAGATGGCCTGGCTCATAGTCTTAAATATTCTACGATTAAGGACAACAGTTGATTAATAAGTTGATACTAAGTTGATTAATAATCGGACTGATCTTACTTCGTTTGTCTATACACTATTTGACTCTCCTCTATTATTTGTAAGTTGTCTTGTTAATTGTTTTGTAACTTATTGATCTGGATTTTGCATGTATCCATTAGCACCGGATACTGGTGCTGAATAAATATATTAAGCACTCATTCTTCTCTGTTTATCATTCGCCTCGACGATGCAACAATATATATATATATATATATATATATATATATATATATATATATATATATATATATATATATATATATATAATGGACTATATATATTATAATGGATATAATAGCTATATATATAATGGACTCTTCTGTCGTTATTTAACTTATGAGGGTCCAGGATCTCTGTTCTTAGACCCAAACAACTACCCTACCCGTATGTTTGATTTGATTATAAGATGAAGTCTTGCGCAGAACCGACCACACCTCTTGGAAGAGCCGAATACAGGATACTGATGCACTGTATGCCACAAGGTCCGCAAACGTCCCCTCCTCAGGTTTTGAATTCAGAATTGTCCTTCTCCTAGACCGGTGACCAACTAAGGCTATAGAAATCAAGTCTGTCACGTTTTTACCCATAGTTGGGGGAAATGTATAGGATTTATACATTTCCCATGCAAGCTTCTATCCATTATTCCATATAGAACTCTATGTCAAATACAGAGCAAGAATATACTATAAATGGCTCAAACACTAATATTTCATGGTTATAATTTATTACATTGGAATCGTAATCACGACCCTTTTTATCAGACCTACAAATTCACAAAACAGTGATATGGTATATGCGGGAGTGAGAGGGAAATATATGTTTTGTAATGCCAGCGAATAATCGTTGTCACTTTCGTAATGATCGTTGTAGTAGAGACTTTGTAATCGCAGATACAACTATAGTACGCCGTTGAACAATACTGGCATCAGATGCCTTTGAATAACACCCACACTAATAGTACTCGCTCGATAACACTCGCTCGAATAGTAATCCGCATAGTGATTCGAATAGAGTAGAGAATAGCGGTCCGTATAGTAATAGAAGATAGAATAGAAATGCAGATCTGAATAGTAATAGTCAATAGAACAGAAATGCAGATCTGAATAGTAATAGGAGATAGACTAGAAATGACGATCGTTAATCTTCAGCTACTTCCTATATGCATGCGTTTCCTCTATGGTCACGTGGTCTACTTAATTCAATAATAGAATCACCTATGTTTGTTCACTGG
>OZ010578.1:72855713-73018213 GCA_963932145.1 Acanthosepion lycidas
AATTCCTGTCTCATTGTCTGACTTCCATAGAGCAACAGCGATCAAACTAACATTTATGTTTTTTTTTATCACTTGTGCTGCATAATTATGACCATTGATCAAACCCAAATCAGTAAATATTTGCACACACATATACGTTTTTAGCATGCCTGTCACTCTTAAAACCAACTCAGACAGTAAATGTCTTATTTAAACAACACGGAACAATTAATACTATTGGATGAGCATAAAATACGTTTGGGGAGTTAACATATCACAACGTCCATATCCGTTATACTGCGCACATGGAAAGGATCTTCAGGATGTGGGCGATCATGGATCTCCGGAACTTACTTTCCTTTATAGCTCTAAGCATAGAGCTATAAAGAATATATATATATATATATATATATATATATATATATATATATATATATATATATATATATATATATATATATATATTATAAGTTAATAGACTTAAAATATGGTTTTTCGCTACACAGTTCCAACCATGTTTCAAAAATGGAAGCTAAAAGCCCCTAATTTAATTTTGTACTTAAATTAAAGACATCACTTTCATTTCATCCTCAAGCGAATTTTGGAGATGGTGGCGTAGTGTTGTCGGTTTTTGACGTATTTTTTAACGCCAAGGCGTTATTGCGTCATTATTTTCTGCCTAATACATTTACTTCAATTAAATAAAAAAAAATAATGAAAATATTTTAAAGTTGTAATTAAAATTATAGTTAATTAAAATGAATTCTAACCTAAAATTCCTTTTAATTCGTAATTAAATAAATAACTAAAGTTTAAAGTTTACTTAATCAGAGAAATGGAAATTTTACTTGAATAATACTCAAGAATAAAATTTTTAAAAAACTTGATGTGATAATAATTCTACAAACTGTAAGGCATTCTAATTACATTTAATTGTTCTTGATAGAAATATAGTATATTAAAAATTAAAAGTAAAAATATTTCAAATCGTAGTTTAAAAAAAGTATTAATCTGACGTAGACACCTCCCAAAAATCTTTAAATATTGAACGAAAAAAATGCAGTTAGAATTTTAGCCGTTAATAAAAAAAAAAAAAAATCCAGACGACACGCTTTTAACGGATGTTAGATTTCATTGAAAAATACATCCCTACCCACTACCAAAACGTAACAATAACTGATACATTAAAATATAAACATATTGAACATACTGACACCCCTAGTCTAGCAAAATAGATTTATCTGTAACCTTGGAAACATGAATTTTGTTTTAGCTGTGTATTTAAAACCATGTAATTTTTAAAGTTACTCCAAAATTCGCTTCAGGATGAAATGAAAGTGATGTCTTTAATTTAAGTACAAAATTAAATTAGGGGCTTTTAGCTTCCATTTTTGAAACATGGTTGGAACTGTGTACCGAAAAACCATATTTTAAGTCTATTAACTTATAATATTAATGCTCTGTAAATTTACATTGAGCACTATTTTGTAAAAATAAAAATATCTATAAGAACACCGGATTATATATCTTACTGTTCTTTCTTTTTATTAATATACATATACATATATATATACATATATATATATATATATATATATATATATATATATATATATATATATCCGACTTCATATATGAGGAAACTCTTCTGTATTCACCGCCACATAGGAGTGATACGACACAATTTGTTACTTTTCTTTGTTTCTCGTGAAAGTCCTTGTTCCTTTACTCGCCCTCTAAATCCATGTTCTGCCATCCATTTACACAAACTCATTCGGTAAGTTTATTCGCTGTTTCATACGATCACTGAAGTTAAGTAACGTCGATCCAGGTCAATACCTAGATGGGTGGCCGCTTGGGAATACCAGTTGCAGTAAAGTTGGATGCGCGGGTGGTGTAATGGATAACGGCTTTCAATTTCAATCAGGTTCGTTACGAGCAAACACCCTTTGGAAAGGCATGAATCCACTTCTTATCCCCCAGCTATGGGTTAATTAGTAGGACTTATATCAGTAAATCATTATTATCGCAAAAAAATTCTTACATGGACCTCCAATCGGTTGTTAACTGGGGCAACAATTGGATAGTCAAATTTAACGCCTCAAAAACTAAACTACTCTCCATTAACTCCCACAGAGATCCTTCCCTGCACCCCCCACCCCCACCCATTAGAATGTCTGATAGTCAACTTCTTGAGAGCAACTCCCTGCGTCTGCTCGGTCTCACGTTGACTGCTGACCTGAGATGGAACAAATACATTGAGTCAATTGCATCGTCCACCGCGAGGAAAGTTGGCTCTCTGTGCCGCGCCAGGAAATTGTTCTCCCCTGAATCGATACTTCAAATATACAAAACAACCATTCGCCCTTGCATGGAGTATTGCTGCCATATATGGTCTGGGGCACCTTCTGTTTACCTCAGAGTTCTTAACAAGATCCAGAGACGGATATGTAATGTGATTGGCCCTGATCTGGCGTCTCGTCTGCAGTCACTATCTCACAGACGCGCCGTCGCCTCTCTCTGTCTTTTCTACAAATCCTTTCATGGTAATTGCTCCGATGAGCTGCTTTCACTGGTTCCCAGTCTCCATGAATTCAAGCGCCCTACGTGGCTGGCATCCCGCTCTCACCTTTACACTGTAGAAACGTTTAAATGTAGCCGTCTCTTCTACTCCAATAGCTTCATACCTCGCACCTCTCGCCTGTGGAACACCCTTCCCAATTACTGTTTCCCTGATAGCTATAATCTCCAACTATTCAAATGTAATGTCAATCGACACCTCCAGTTACCTTGATCTATCCACTATCCCTCTCCTCAACCTTTCTTCTATCACTCCTATCTGCTCTTGCTCCAAATCTTCTGCAACCCTCTGCATCCTAGTGGCTTCATGACTTGCTCAGGGCGCAATGCTTAAAAAAAAAAATCTAAAAATATTTCTGACTTTAAATAACCCGCAAAAGGTTAATAAACCGTAAAAAAAAATGAATCAACCCAAGCCTTCTTTCCGCTGATATGTGGCTTAGTAATTTTAAAAACGCTCAGAAATCAGTAAGATTATTTTAAGCACAAATTTATTTTTTGTTCTTCTTGTTTCTTTCTTCGTCCATAGTATTCTCAGGATCCTTCTACGCAACCACATCGATGTTTCCTCAAGTCCCCGCTTCATATGGTGATTTTCCAAGCGTAGCTTAGATGTGGCACAAGGCCGAAAATATGGGGCACCCAGTGAGGATCGAACTCACTACTCAGTCGTAATTGTTCTAGCGAGACAACCTTGCTAACCATCACACCGTCTCGAGATGCCCTCTTCATATATGAGAAACTCTTCTGTATTCCCCGCCCCATAGGATTGATACTACACAATTTAGTACTTTTCTTTGTTTCTCGTGAAAGTCCTTGTTTCATATTTTGCTTATCTTCCAGTAGGCATTTTTAACTATTCCAATGCTCCTTCGTATTTGTGTATCTTAATATAACTGTATATAACAGTATAATGTATAATAATACATATAATAATATATAATATATATTAATAATATTTGCAATACACTCGCCAATATTTGACAAGAAAATTTAATGATCATAAATTTTTGGCGCAAAATGACTAAGTCTGATCACGTTATCATAATCAACTAATCAGATTGCATTTTAAACTTTTGCATAAAACTGAAAGAATTTTCCAACAGTTACACATTATGGCATAGTCACACTTCTCTTCATCTCAATTTAGCTTTTGAAAATCACAGAACCGTGAAAGCGGTAAATAAATAAATATACTTAGACTCCAGTTGCATTTTTGGTTTCTTTTTCTTATATATATATATATATATATATATGTGTGTGTGTGTGTGTGTGTGTGTGTGTGTGTGTGTGTGTGTGTGTGTGTGTGTGTGTGTGTGAATTGTTTTTTCCTTTGATCAGAGTAGCTTTTTTATGTCAAAATTGTGGCCAGTCTCATTACGGTGGGCAACCAACCCATTTGAAGTACTGTTTTGGAAAATGTTCCTTTTGTGTTCATATAATTATTTATTTAGATTCCTTGATTCTGCTATGTATTTTTTGTGACAATTATTACAGGCGATGAATTAAATTCCTCCTTCAGGTCACCATTCCTGGCAGATCTTCTATTAATACAGTGGGAGATACCTATTAACAAAAATGAATTCGGCTAGCTATAAAAAAAAATCTAAAAAAATATTTAAATTACCATCGCCCCTCGTTTATGCGCATGTGTAGTCGTACCAACATAATAAATCTAGTCGGATGAAGTCCTGCAGGACGAAAACACCACACACACACACACACACACACACACACACACACACACACACACACACACACACATATATATATATATATATATATATATATATATATATATATATATATATATATATATATGTATGTATATATACATAATATTGTCATACTCTATCTTTACAATAGTCAGATCAAACCAAGAATGGAGTATTGCTACCATATTTCGGCTGGTACGACCCAATCTTCACTCTCAGTCCAAAAGCGCTTACACGGCCTTGTGACTGATGAATTATACTCTACCCTTCACCCCTTATCCCACAGACGAAATGTCGCCAGCCTTTCAATTTCTTCTTTCTTTTTATGTGCCATGTTCTTTTTCCCTTTATTCGACCCATGAGTATCAGATTCTCCAGGCCCCCCTTCCTCACTATGTGTCCCAGAAACTTCAGCTGCTTTTTCCTGATATTCAGTATAAGCCTCCTCCTTGTTTTCAACCTCTCTAAGATCTCATCGTTGCTCACACGCTTGGTCCTTCTGTAGAACCACATCTCTGTCGCCTCGAGTCTCTTCTTTATCTTTGAGGAAATCGTCCAACATTTGCTGTCGTATGACAGATGGCATGTTACAGTTCAGTATTCTTTTCTTTGTTACCAAAGATATTCTGTCTCGCAGTAATCTGACCAGCTTTTGGAATGTGGCCATCCCAATACGCCTATGGATCTCAGTGTCGCACTTACCGTCCTATGTCAAGACGCTTCCCAGGTATTTAAACTTTCGCGTCTGCTTGATTCTAGTTTTCCCGACCTTCAGATCACATTTCGGGCTCATCCTCTTACTGACGACCATGCATTCTGTCTTCTTGTAGTTTATGCTTAGTCCCTTCTTCTCACTCTCCGTCGCTACCTTCTGTAGGAGATTTTGTCATTTCTTTTCCGTGTCTGATATCAGTACTATGTCATCTGCGTATCTGCGTATCTTACGTTTTTAAGATTGTGGCCGCCAATGCTGAATCCCGGTAGCGTTTCCAATTCTCTCAGAATTGCCTCGCTGTATAGGTTGAATAGGTCGGGTGAGAAGAAGCATCCTTGCCTTACACCCCTTTCTATCTTTGTATATTCACTGAACTCGTTCCCTATGCGCATGTATGTTGTTTACTGCCAGTATAGGTTCTTGATTATTCTGACATCTAACCCGAATATAACGTGGTTGCTGGGCAGTTCTATCAGATCCTTCTGGTGTACTTTGTCAAAGTCCTTTGCGTAGTCTATGAAGCATAGGTATACGTCCTTCTGCATCTGTATCGCTCTTTCTGATTTAGTACCGTATCGATATTACTATGGCAGATATTCGGATGAGTTACATTGCTTTGTTCTGCCATCTCAGACCTTCACAGCGAGCACCCGCCATGCCATTTCCACAGTGTCAAATAGTCCACATTCCCTGCATGTTCGTTTGATTAAAAAAAAAGCAAGTTCCATTCAGCTTCTTCCCCAGAACTGTTACTTTGTGCAACAAACTCCCGAGAGTGTGCTTTCCTGACATCTACAATCTTAGTCTATGATCAACCGATATTTATCCTACACATTTTCATAATATTCTATTACTTCCCAGTCCCTTACAATCACACTCAGTAACCACCTGCCTTGAGTGGCCCTTGGGCCTTGTATTGATTTAACTAAGAATAAAATAATGTCGGTAATAATATCATCATAGATTGTATTAAAACGGTAAACTAGCAACTTGTAACAAAATGGTAGATAGGTTTCTTACAGATTTGACGCTTTACGTAAACAACGTGTATAAAAAGCACCTGTTCTGTGGAGTTGTATAATTTGCGGAAATGATGCCTGATCTTAAAAAGAGAAACACTGAAAGTAGTCTGATATTATCTCCTGAAGTTTATCTCGAAGTAAGACAGATAAAGAAATGAGAAACAGAAGAGCCAATTTATTTTTAGAATTTTCGGAAAGAGGCCAACACCAACTCTACTTATATATATATATATATATATATATATATATATATATATAAATTCATGAATCATTCATACAAAAAACAAATATAGAGGTTAATGATTTAAATGGCGAGAATACATGATCGCAAACAATATAAATAAGATACATCAACCCCGAACCTGTATATGAATGATATGATCCCCGTTTATAAATTCCAGTTGCATAAGGTCTTTTTAATTTTTTACAAGCTTTCGTCTGTTCCTACAGACATCATCAGGTATGGAAGTAGATTTTGTTCTTGTTTTTACTTCTCAGTAATAAGAGGACAACGAAAATAGAGATGTAATCCGAAAAAATGCTATGAGAAATGTGTTATTGTTTTGGAACGTGTGGTCGCAACGCTGAGTTTTAATTTAAATTTTAAGGTTGTGCGTTTTTGTATTGCACCTTTGAATTGAATATATATATATATATATATGTGTGTGTGTGTGTGTGTGTGTGTGTGTGTGTGTTCCTACATATCAGTGGACACTGAGGTCAACACTAACCGGCGAGAGTCAGTTTCATGCGTTCAAGCAAGAAACATTTTATTGGCAGCTTTATATATTCCCTCTATGGCTGATGTTGATCATTTTTACCTATAAATATAGCATACCGTAATACTATGTTTTTTATCTGATTGATTTATTCGTTTTCTACGGCTTATCAAACTTTTGTAGAACATATTTTTAGATTGTAAGAATTGCTTTTAGACAATAAGGATTTAGTGATACAGGTCTTGCTAATTAACCCGTAGCTCGGGGGAAAGCGGTCAACACACACACACACACACATATATATATATATATATATATATATATATATATATATATATATGTGTGTGTGTGTGTGTGTGTGTGTGTGTGTGTATGTATGTATATCGTTGGGTGAAAAAAACTGGATAGCACAATTTTCAAGCAAATTGGTATCCGAGAGAAAAATTAAAAAAAAAAAAGAAACAACCAGAAACCTCTGAACAATATATATATATATATATATATATATATATATATATATATATACTATTAGTTCAAGTGATATTCGAAGGCATCTGACTCCACTATTGTTCAACGGCGTTACTATAGCTGTATCGGCAATTACAATTACAATTACAATGTTGTCATTACAAATGTGGCAACGTGTGTTCGCTGACATCACACACACACACACACACACACACACACACACACACATATATATATATATATATATATATATATATATAATATATATTATAATATTTAATATATTACTAAAGGTTGAAGGTTAATGTCAAAATGGTAATGATGAATGAGGTGTATTATATGAATGGAAGAGAATGAAGATTATGTGGAGAAGGATGATAGATAACGATTAACCCTAGACTTGTACAAGTAAAGGTTAAAGGGTTCAGAGAAACACCCACGCCGGAGTCTGTTCCACAATTTGCCAGTTCTTGAAACAAATATTAATAGATTGCATTAAGACGGAAATCGTGCAAACTGAAAGAAAACAGTACATCAGCTGCCGAGTTATTTGACGCTTTACGTAAACAACATATATAAAAAGCACTTATTCTTAAGGCTTTTTTAAATAGGTGTTATGCACATACTTTGATTTATGAGCAGACATCTTGTCACAAGGAAAATCTTTCTTAACAAGTCTATCTCGCTTCCAATCTTTTAACGTGAATTTTTCGTTGCTTCAAGTCTCTTCAGATAGACGAAAATTCTTCAGCTTCGACATTCAAAATCCTGGCAATTACTTGATCTCGACTAACAGTCACTTTGTCCTCGGTGCTGATCAAAATTCCAAGGAAGCCATTATTATTATTATTATTATTATTATTATTGTGCCGTGTACCTTCAGGACAAGGACGATCATGCCCCCACCACAACTTCTCCTCTCTCTCTCTCTCTCTCTCTCTCTCGTGGCTCTTAGCAGCGTTTCTCTCTTTGTCTAGCCTCATGCTCCCACACACCACATTCCGCCACCCATTTCCATAAACTCGTCAGGTAGTTGACTAGCTGTCTCCTCCTATCTCTCTTATCCTCGATATGCCCTGTAAGAGTTAAGTTTTCCTAGCCTTTCTTCCTCATTATGTGCCAAAAAGTTTCACATTTCTGATTGTGTGTATAAGTGTTCTTTATGCTCTCTTCCTCCTTGCTTACTAGCTCTGTCCAGGAATTCTCAATATCCTTCTGTAGAACTACATTACTTATCCAAACTACTAGTTTCTTTTCTTTTTTTATCCATTTCACCCGAAGCAAGACAATAAAGACACTAATACTCAAGGGGTTACTGATTTTGAAAAAATATTAGAAAAAACTATTAAGAAGAAAGAAACGATTGGCATTACATTTACATTTTTAAAGATCAATGTTGACTGGAAAGCAAGAGTCCGGATGAAAGCTCCACAGGCGAAAAGTGCGAGTGAAGAAACTGTTAGCATAGAACTTACGGTTACATCTAGCATATTTTAACTATAAAATGATGAGATTTAGCTGCCAAATCTAATAGTGCGCTTAATTTCGTAATGCTGAGGTACCACAGAAGAATTACTGAGAACATATTTATAGAAAAGGCAAAAAGAAGGTACGATAATGCGGTGGAAAGGAGACTGGAGTTGAGATACAAGGTCAGGAACGATAACATTTCAGATTTTTTCTTTATATTATATTATTTATAGATCAAATACATAACGAATCTTTTTCATTTACTTCGTACGACTGTCCTTAGTGGCTTTATTGCCTTGCTTGTGGTGAACGGATGAAAAGAATAATCGTCATGCTGGCAAACGTTATGCCAGCTGCAGACCGAAACACATGAGGAGACATTCAGTTTGAATATCGATATTTACTAAGACAGAATAATAATAATAATAATAATAATAATAATAATACGGAGATTGGACCTGTTACAATTCTATGGGACTACACAATACACACTGACAGAACAATCAAAGGCAACCGCCCAAATTTTGTTATTAAAGACCACAAACAAAAAAAGTGCCTCCTTATTGATATGGCACTCCCTGCAGATTGCAATGTATGTTTGAAGATATTCAGTCCCTGCAGACTGCAATGTATCTTTGAAGATATTCAAAAAAAAGCCGTCAAAATACAAGGACATTGAAATAGAAATCTCGAAAATGTGGTATATGGGAACATCAACAATCCCTGTTGTAGTTGGAGCCCTAGGACTGGTTAGAAAAGATTGCAGTAGACTAATTGAAGGGATTCCTGGAAGTCTATGCCTCAAGGAGATACAAAAAATTGCTCTGAAAAGTACAGCCCACACTTTACGAAGAGCTTTATCTATGTAATTTTTCTTTTTTGTGTGTGTGTGTGTCAGTGAAAAGTGTCATGATGCCATTTCTAACCTTAGGTCCCTGGGCGGGACCCGGAAAGAAATGTGTAAACGCCAGAAATCAAAGAAAATAAAAATAATAATTACTATACGACTTTATTAGGACGTTAAATACAGGCATTTTAAAAGCATATACGTAAATATATAAAACAAAAGGGAAGGAAAAGCAAAGATATAAAAAAAAAAAATTATCCACCATAAAGTGGGGAATCAAAAAATATTTTAAAAAAGAAAGAATACGACCAAAAAATCAACAATACAAAAATATTTTTACAGCTTATTAACCTTTTGCAGGTTATTTAAAGCTAGAATATATTTTTAGATAGTAAGAATTTTTTGGAGATAATACTCTTACTAATTAACCTATTGTTTGGGGGGAAGAAAGGTGGACCGTCCTGGGTATGACGATAAACTACATCCCCGCCCTGGGTAAGACGATAAACTGCGTCCGACAGAAAGGCCTCTGATCAGGAGGTTTTGAGGAGCGTGGAATCACCTCTTAATTGCTGGTGTTCCCAGATCCACCCTGACCCGGGGTGGTAAAAACCCGTTAGGGTCCCAGGTATGGGCAAATAGTTAACCCCAATCTGTGGTCAAAACACTATGAAAATGTAAAAACAGGTTTTTTATACATGAAATACTTTGTAAAAAATTATTACCAGCAATACATTATTACCAGCAATACATTTTTGAAATAATATATAGAAAATGGGCGTAGGACAACTAAAGGACAGTCGAGACAATAGTGTCTGGGCGTGATAAAAATCTGAGGCAATCATGGACGATGCAATATTTTACAAGGCCAAACAAATTTCATCATACACACGAAAATAGATTCATATTACTGCACACCACTGCAAATGACCTAATCTGAGGAAAAAATAGAAATCGATTACACCCTGTCACTCCAGTGGGTTTAAAACTGGCCGTATGATGCAAGAAAGGAATCTAAAGTCTTTCTTTCAAGTAATTTGCACGAGTGTATATATATATATATATATATATATATATATATATATATATATGTATAAGTGTGTATGTATATATATATATATATATACATATACATATATATATATATGTATATATATATACATACACACACACATACATATATATATATATATATATACATACACACACATACATATATATATGTATATGTATATATATATATATATATATATATATATATACATACATACACACACACATACATATATATATATATATATATATATATATATATATATATATATAACAGCAAAATTGTCCAAATCGTGTAACAATATAATTATCCATTCCCCAAAATTCTTAATATCTAAAAACCGCTAAATAAATTTAATTTCTTTTTTTCAAGTTTTCAGATAAGACCATCTTGAAATCATTTTTTGTAAGAATCTCTAAAAAGTACTTTTGAGTTATTCAACTAAAAAGAGAACATGTTAAAATTGTTTTGTGTCCGACCCACTGCCTCCCAAACTGAGCAGTGGTGAGAAGGATAAAGATCATTTAGACCTTCAGTAATGGTACCAACATTCATACTCTGACTTCCATCTTCAAAGTCTATTCAAGAACAATCAAGAGAATGGTGAATAAGTTTAAGAAAGAGGGAATAGTAGAGAGGAAAACTTGATCAGGAGGTCACAACGAGAAGAGTAATCATCATTTCAACTTAGAGATCAAATAGAAAAGATCCAACTCATAAGACGTTTGGCACTCGAGAGAGAAGTTTCAGCTATGACAGTCCAAAGAGCAGTGAAAAAAGACTTAAAAATGAAATCATACTTGAAACGTATGAGGCACCTTGCTACATCAGGATAAAAAGTTAGAAGGTTAGAGAGGGCGGAGATCATTTTGAATAAGTTGGAAAATTATATATCTATTTGAACTTTATTTCAATCTTTCATGAGCTTCCGATCCTTAGCTATGTTTAATTAATGATGAACATGTCATTTTCGTTTTTGATCGATTTCATCACGATACTTCTGTGAAGTTTGGGGAGTAATTATACATTCTTATTGCTCAAAGTAGAGTCAAATAGTGGTATAAAAACCTCGAAGAATTCCAGTAAGATATCTTTAATAATTTCTAAGATTCCCCGGTTCAGAGCTTAATCTAAAAATTGGAGAATTATGCTGTTATACGATTTGGACAATATTGCTGTTACACCTGATATATATAATAAAGATAAATAAAAAATAAAAATAAATAAAAAAAATTAATATAGATAAAAGATTGTCACTTAGCTGATTGATGTTAACTTCAACATTCCGATTTTAATAGTAGGACCTGTCTGTCCACTCTTCAGGAGGTATCAGCAATTAACTGCTTATATTTCTCGATTTTACTTTTTATGTACATATCATTGCTGCAAGTTTTTTTTTTTATTGTTTCGAGTTCTTTAGGTTTGTTAGGTATGTCCGTTTTCTAATCAGAAATATTTTACGAAAGTTTCATGTTTCGCGTTGTATATGAAATAATTAAGGTATTGTATTTTCAATGCATTTCTCCTCTGGCAAAAGAAAAAAAAACAAAGACGCTGTTTAGTTGAAAGAAAGGAAGAAAGAAATGGAAGATAGAGAAGGCGATAAGACGCTCATGTGTTTAACGTCTGCTTCAGTGAAATAGAAAACCTTCACATTTTCATTCTTTAAATAATGACCTACATTCATAATTTTTTTGTAATATATTGTTAAAGTTGTTAAGCTCAAATATTTAACGGGGGCAGCAGGGTAATTTCCATGGACATTTTATAATCGTAAAATACACAAGGATCTTATTGAATCATTTACTTAAGAATTAAGATACCTCAGAAAATTAAAATAGGAAAACCGTGAAATGTTAACGGTTATTGCTAGTTATTAGTATTATTATTAAAATCCAGTTTATTTACCCACAATGCCGTATCGAAGTAAAATACAGCAGTCAACCCTGTAACCTTCAAATTTCCCGGAGATTGCACCAACAATATATTTCCTAGCGCAAATAGACATATCTGAACGAAGGCTTGTAAAAGAAAACCCATACTACCATTGTTTTCACCATAGAACACGTGTTAACGTGCCATATTATAGTGATTTTCTAAGCCCGGCTTAGATGTGGCACAAGGCCGAAAGTATGGGGCACCCAGCAAGTATCAAACTCACTACTCAGTCGTATACGATCTAGTAAGACAAGCTTTCTAACCATTACACCAGGTCGAGGTGCCCAACGTGCCATATAATATACTAAAATATAGTGTGGGTGGGAATATTGGACAATTTGAACGACGGAAGTAACCGGGGATTACCGAAGTTATCCGAGTGGGTGGTAAAAATCACAAACACAAGCGGCTGTTATGACATTATTAGCGTTTGGAAAACGCAACAGAAAAACAAACGTTGCCACTACAACCCCATTCCCCCCGCCATTTCTGTTCAGTCCACCATTATAGGAGCACTGATTGTTTGCTGAAAGCATTTTGTTTCTTTCTATTGGCGTCTTTTAATGCTTTCTTTGTATCTTTGTTTATTTTAATGGCTACTGGTATGCGGTAATGCTTACCGCCCAGTCGACTTCAAAGGATTTTGAGTTATACTTTTTTCCCCATTTCGAAACAGAAATGAAATTATAAAAACATTTTTTTTTTTAACAAAACATTTAAAATAAAACGGTTAGATGCAAATGGATTTTTTTAAATGAGCGCGCGGAAACAAATAATGTGTTCAGTTCCATATCCAATGTCTTTTCTCTTTTGTTGTTCATATTAGAAACAATATCAGAAATTACAATCTGCGGTTCAAATCCTACTCACCACAGGATTTAATTTCTTTGTAATTATCTCATTTCTCTGATAAATATGATTCCAAGATTGAAATAAAACTTCTTTCTTTTTGTCTGAATTTCTGGGAGTTATCAATACTTACACGATTAATATTCGAACTATTGCTGCGATCTTTGTTGCTGTTATCACAACGTTTCGGACGGTGTTCTCGCCGGACTTCCTCGGGTGTATATCGATCTGAGTAACCTACAGGGAACTCTAAACTGAACCCTTTATTAAATTTACGCTGTTAGACTGTTCTCGTTCGACTGTTCATGTCTAGGGATATCGTCTAGCTCTTATCTTATTTAGTCTGTTATGCGCCATGGGTGATAAACGCTTAGGCGATTATGTATCTTTCGATACATGACTGACGAGGCAGATTTTTTCCCCCGCAGTAGGTTGCCATTTCTTTCTGTGGTAGACCAGTTGCCACCCAAGTCTACAGAACCCGGTCTGTCCTATTATTAACCCATAGCTTTGGGGGTGGGGCAGAAGAGGAGCATTCATACCTTTCCCAAGGTTACTAGCACGTAAGTGAATGTAATGAATTCGACTGGAATTTGAATTCGGCTCTCCGATTCCTCAATCCGAGCTGTTATCCATTTTATTTAGTACTGTTCAGTTATTGCTCGCCTGTTTCCACTCGGTGCAAGAACACCAAGGGATTGAACACACGACCACTATATCACTAAATTCTGAATACAAATAGCACAAACAAAACTGGTTAATTTATGAATTCTTTCTTTCTTTTTGGCCCGGAAAACGTGTATAATATACGGTGTTATTTACATTCATACACAAAGATTCGGTTACTGTGCTCTCTGGCCTTCATGTGTCTGTTGATCCAGTTAACTGTCAAGGAATTTTGAAGTGAACACTTTCTTTAATCTACAGGAGTAGATTGTTCAGGTTCCGCTGTCCAAGACTAGTGATAACTCGCTTTGTTCTTATTTATTACTGCTCAGTTATTGCTCAACGTGTTTCCACTGAGTCTAATCTACTACCCGGGCCGGTTAGTCCAGTGATCAACCAGGCTATTTTCCCCAACCCAGAAATTCAAACAGACTATATACGATGTAATGAAAACTTTGGAGACCACTACACTAGAAACTGCCGTTTCTTCTTAAAAATATTAAAAAGAAAAGGACAACAAAAGCAGAACAGAAAAATAAATAAATGTCCTCAGCTCTACCTCCAATACCTTTTTTCTTTGTACACTATACCAAAAGTAACTACGGTATATATTCGCGTATCATGCTACTTTTGAAGACCTAATTCTGAAGCTAATTTGACTACAGTAAATGGATATATAGTTTGGTCAACGGCGTAGACAGGGCCAGCAGTACATATGCTAATTTTATATCTTGCGTATCATGCGAACCCCTTAAAATTAGTCTTCAAAAGTCACATGATACGGGTATATTTAAAGATCTAAGTAAAGATTGTTTACTCATTTATAAAAAAAAAATACTTCTTTTCCTTTGGCCCGCGGAAATGTTTAGAATAAGGAAAACTCTGAAACCAGGTGTAATTGGGATGGAACCCGTCACGCTATTTTGCTCTAGACACGCCACTGCTGCTATGACTGCAATATTTGTGGTACCCCAACGAACTTAATACGTAATGGGACTCGTGATGTGACATGACTGCTAACCAAAGTGCTCCAGCAGTACCTCACACTATCACTCAGCTTGGCTGGTTTTCCATCAAAATATCGTAACCGCTGTATATATTTCCTCCTTTCTTTTCATCTTAAATTTAGCAAGCTAAAAGGGAACTACTAAAACTTCAATATTCCACTTTGATATGAAATTAATTTCTATTAGTTATAGCGGGGCGTGAACAATCTATCTGTAGATTAAATAAAGTGATCAATTCAAAATTCCCTGAAGGTTACACTTGAAGAAGGCCGGAGAGATTAATGGCCAAAATTTAGCGATAATAACAAGAAAGATGGAGATATTAGTTTGAATGTAAATAACACCGTATATTATACACGTTTTCCCGGGTCAAAAAGAAAGAATTCATAAATTAATAAGTTTGTCTTAAAAAAGGTTATAGTGATATGATCAATCCTCGCGACAGTGATACACATAGTCGAATGAAAGCAAAGTACGTAATCTAGTCACGGAAATTAAGTATTCGTCTAAAGATATGCGCTAGGTAAAGAGGTCGCCTGTAATCAGAGAAGATTATTTTGCCCTGTTAAGAAGTGGGTGATTGGAAATAAGAAAATCATATCCTTACTTCGATCGCTCTGGCCAAATATTTCGTATAAAATGAGAACTTATAATCACAACGACATTAGCCCAAGTTTTCAATATCTCTACCACTTAGAAGAAATACTGGGCTTTTCGAAAGCCTGCTTACAGAAAACTTACTAATAATAATAATAATAATAATAATAATAATAATAATAATAATCAGAAGGCCTTATTATGGCTTCACAAAACCAATGTTTTCCAACTAATGCCTACAAGGCTAAAATCAACAAATCCCGCTTGTTGCCATAAATTCGACGAAACTGTTGATCACATAGTATCAGAGTGCTCAGTCCTTGCTGAGAACGAATACATTATTAGACATAACAGGCTAGGACAATATATTCATTAGCATGTCTGTTATAACTATGCTATTGAAATCCTGGGTACACCAAAAGGTGAAAAGATAACATGAAAGTAGAGTTGCAATTCTCTGATAATTAGATATTTTAATAAACAATTTTTTTTTTTATCACATTAAACATTATTTTTAATGGATATTCATATGTGAGTAGACACTCCATTTATTTATTAAACAGTATATTGATTTATTTTTATCTACCAACCTGAATATTCGAGAAACTGCGCCCCTCTAAGCAGAGGGAAACCGTAGTTAAGTGCTTTAACCGACTCGGCCACGGAGCAGCCTGAAGCGTAAAGCTACGTTTGAAATGTCTCTTTTAGCGAAATCCCTCTAGTATCCAATTTCTCGAAATTTTCATGTCTGCTCAGTTTCGTATCTAAACGAAAACAAATCTATTTTCTAACGTAATAGATTTTTATTTAAGAATCCGACAGACGTCTTACATCAGTCAGAAAGACTGATGATTGCCGACATAGTTGTTTGTGACTGTAAAATCAGAGTATTATAAAAGTGTTGTTTCCGACAAAGAGAATTTTTATAGAGGGTTAACTAAACTTTGCATAAAAGGATGTAATCAGAGAAGTCTTCATTAAAGGTGACTTGTAATGTTACGTCTAGTATTTTTCGAACGTCACTATTCGATGGGAATGAGACATTACCGTTTGAAATGGAAGCCTGAAACAGCAATGACGAACTCTAGTTAAATTTATATTATTAAAAAAATATTCCATGAGTTTCATTACTGCATGAAACATCGGATCAAATGGTATAGCCAAGATAGAGTAGCCAAAAACATTATTGACTTCTGCATCTCGGACTTTTGCCTGAAGTAATTTGTGACAGATATCAGAGTATATTACTTTGATCACAGATTATACGGGAGGGTACAAAAGTTGGTGTACAGAAATGAAAAGCAAAACGTACACACAAAACGAATTGCTTTGATTATACAAACATTTAATATTTATAATACCGGCATCCCTTGGTTAATGAACTTTCGATGAATGCGTTTTCGATTAGTGCTCTAAAATTTTTAAATACTAAAATTCGATTAGTGCGGTAAAATATTTATTTATTATTGAAAAATGGTATTTCTAGAGTTACTGATTACCCGCACTAATCGAGGGATTCCTGTATTGCTATAATACTTACTGCATACCTGTTTTTGCAACCCCCTGCATGCATAAAAAGTGACATCAGAAGCTGACAAAATAGCCTGATTCCGCTAATATAAACCACAAAAGACATGAAGATATAACATCCAAAGGCTTAAAAGCTGAATTTGTAAGATTAGAATTCCGTAAGAAACTAGATTCCAAATTGATGTCTGTAAATCTTGGTGATGACAACATAAAGAAATCGAAGAATATAATCTTACCCGAAGCAAGAAAATTCCAAGAATATCTTTGAGTCGAGATGGAATTCTTAGATTAAAAAACGTACTGATCTTAGATTTTAATGTCTAAAAAAGTTAAATGAATTAAGTGAATTTGAACCACTATTCACAGCTGTCACGAACTGAAGTCACACTGGAAATTAGTGTGATTTCTCTTTTTCAACATGGCTGTACGTGTCTGACTATGCAGATCTCCTCTGGCCCATTTGTGTTTCTTCGACACAAAGCCAACCCGTAGTTTATATTTACAAATTTCACTTAGTTGAAGTATAAACCCCACCATGGAGACATTCTTTTTCTTCTATACCGTGTCTCTTCAGGACGTTGGCGATCATGGCTCTCGACAATTTCCTGTCCTTTAAAGCTTTTAAGAAATTTTGTCATTTTTTATTTATCCTAAACCGTGTTCCGCCATCCATTTACTCAATCTCTTCTGTACATTTTACCTACAATCTGTCCTGTGAGTATCAGATTTTCCAAGCTCTCTTTCCCTAGAAATTTCAAGTGCCTCTTTTTGATGTTAAGTATAAATGCCCTTTTTGTATCTGTATAGATTTCTGAGATGAGGTATTATGTACACTATTTACATTATTCGGATTATTGTCCTCATCTTTGTCCTATTTATCATGTTTCGGTACGTTGTACGGTCCGGCCTTCTTCAAGTGGTTGGAATGTCGAACTGAACCCTTTATTTTGCTAGTTCCACGTGCCATGCCTCCTGTTAAGTTCCCTCTCAAAGTTCTCCACTGCCTTAACCAGGTATTGAACTCACACCTCTTTATAGCCTGTCCCTGGATCTAACCACTGTGCCATGTGTCCTTAAGGACATCTGTGTATGAATTTCTGGAATTTATAAACTTAATGTCTTCAGCAACTATTTTTACCAGTGCTCATATTGAAATTTTTGCTGTTATCATTTTATGTTTTTTTACCAGAGCTCATATTGCAATTTTCGCTGTTATTATTGCTTTTCTCTGTCCTTTTTGTTTTTATTTTCTCTAAAACTTTCATGTTATTCTCAGCATCCTTCTGTAGAACCACATTCTGTTGCTTCAAGCCTCTTCTTAACCTGAGAGGAAATTTTTCAACATTCACAGTCTGAATTCATAATTGTCCTTCTATTATGCCAACCGATGAGGGGAGAACGGATGGATCCATACCTTTCTCAAAGGCCAGCCAGTTAAGTGCCATACACGCTTCGGTGATCATGTTTATTTCGATTCATATCTTACTACGCAGAAGCTTTTCTCGCAGTACGTTGCCATTTCTATCTGCCAACCAAGGCTGTCCTGTTATTTAACCCATTGCTGGGAGAATAGAGATGGATTCATACTTTTCCCAGGAGTACTTGCCCGTAAGTGATTATTATGTACCCGGATGGAATTCGAACTCGGCTCTCTGACTTCTTATTCCGAGCCGTTATACGTTACACTTCGCGTAACGATCTCAACCTGGAATTTGAACCAGGCTCGCCAATTTCTCGATCCGAGCGTTTGGCCATTACACCACCTGCACATCTACAAAGAAAAAGAAGACGTGTCAAATTATTGAAAGAAATGTTTTAAAATAAAAATGATCTGTAAAATAAATAAGGGAAAAAGAGAACAAGCGAGAGAGAGAGAGTGAGTGTATATCTGTGCGCGTACGTGTATGATTGAGAGAATGCGTGCATGTGTATGTATACGTTTTATCACAGCTGCAAGTTCGAAATTGGTGTCTTTGTGCGCATATAACAATTTTCGCTTTTCTCGAAGTTTATTTACATTCTTTTTCGTAGGTATCAGCGATTTAAGATGTACTTTTTGCTTGTCGGCGTTGTTTACATCCACATGGCTAATTAATCTACCAGATAGGCTACAAAGAATTATCACCTGGGTACTTATCAACTCTATGCATGTCAAACTTTACATTCACTTTTTTGTATATGTTTTGTATTTGGGCGTTCGCATGCAGCTGGTTGATTGTCTATGTAGTTCATCAAATTACTTTATCATGTGGTCGTTTTTATCTCGTTTTTATTTCTTTTTTATTGTGTATTTATTTGGTTTATATTCTAATACATTTGACGCGTCAGAGCAGGGTTTTTTTTTCCTGATCGTCCATCTGAATTTATTTTTTCTTATCTTTGGTCAGTCATATCTTTAAGTGCAGTAAACGACGACATAAGGGGCAAAACGACGACTCATATTGAAGACCGTAAGCATCCCACATACCCAACTGCTTTTTCTGCTTTCTTTATACAATTTGTTTCGCTTTGTGTTTTGGGAAGACGTCATTTCAAAAGGGAATAGCCCTTGTTTTAACTGAGGCCAGTTATAGTCCAGGATGTTTGGATCGTTCATTTTTATTTTATTTCATATATTTAATTTAGGTTTTTCTTTATTATTATTATTATTATTATTATTATTATTATTATTATTATTATTATTATTATTATTATTTCTGTCGTATACACATTTCATTCCAGTTCCCAACCAGAGACCTAAGGTCAGAAATGTTTTCATGATATTCTCCACTGTTCATTTTTGTAAAAAATTAAAAAACAAAATGAACCCTAAGATCATACACATTTTACTTAAAGTTCTTCGTAATGTGTGAGTTGTGAGTACAATTTTTTGTATTTCTTTAAAGCATAGGCTACTAGGAATGCCTTCAACGAGTCTATCGGAACCTATTCCAATCAGTCCGAAGACTCCGAATACAAGTGAAATTACTGATGTCCTCATGTGCCACATTTTTTTTTTTTTTTTTAGATTTCCACTTCAAGATCCTTGTACTTTGATAGTTTTGAAAGATACATTCAAATCTGTTCTTGTAGGTTTTGGTCACGATGTCTGGGCGATTATGTTTGATTGTTCTGTCTGTGTCTATTGTAAAGTCCCATAAAATTGTTACAGGTCCTGCTACTCTAATCAGTTCATGCTAGTTTCTTGCCGTTTCCTTCCCGTAAAAGTTGCATATTTTTCAGTGCAGATATTGGTTCATTCTGTCATGCAAAGTTTTATATTCAGTTGATGTTGCACACTTGGAACCTAATACAAGATGGCCACTTGTTTGCGGATATTAATTACAGAATCTGCATTTGGGGTCAACACGATTTTTCAGCTTGTGTGCTTGGAAATTTCTAGTTAACAAGCATTATTATTATTATTATTATTATTATTATTATTATTATTGTCGTTATTGTTGTTGTTATTGTTGTTGTTTCTGTTTAGATTCACAACAGTAACCACCATTCAATTTAATTGCATTCAGTGATAATCGAATGAAAAAAGTCAATATTTCGCAGCTGCCTTTTTATTGCATTTATCATTCCACCTTTTTATACACTCTTTTTTTACATTTTCTTTTTTTCTTTCTGTAAAAATTTCTTCCATTTTTTTTTCTTTTTTGTTATGTCTTCTTTCTTTTATTAAAACATTTTTTTTTCTTTTTCACTCTGAAGTGCCTTAATAAACATATCACCAGCAGCAGCCCCACGGATGTACAAACAGACGAACCTTAAAGTATCTCTCTTTTCCTGTTGTCCCTCCTTTCGAAGTGTGTGCCATCAACTTTTCCCAACGAAACAAAAGGAGCTGTGGATGCTTCACCTACAAACACACTGACACAGGCAAGTCACACTCAAATTCATCTATTAACAATTTTTCGTTTTGTATTCAAATTATTTCTAGGAAAAGAATTTCTTAAATATTCCTTTTATTATTTTGTTAAATAAATGCTATTTTGCATTGCTACGGGTCTCTGTTATTTTTTGCATGTACCTTTTCATCGTTATTATTTCATGTAAAATATTCTTGTAGAGACCTTATACAATAATTATAGAAGTAGCCAAAGCTAAAACTATTTCAACATGAATTATCTCCCTTTTTATTTCTTCGCCTCCTTCTATTCTTCCTCTTTTTTAATATTAAGTTGGTGCAAAGATAATGTCGTTTTCTCACATAGTAACATATGTGAGAAAACGACATTATTTTTGCACCAACCTAATATTTTCGTTCTGTCGTTCTGTTTCCAATTTTCTCAAGTATTTTTCTTTACTTTTATCCTTCTTCCAGTTACATTCTTCTTTCTCTCGTTTCTATCTACCTTCCTCTTTCTACTTTTCTCGGTTGCTTTTCTACTCTTTCTTTCCTTCGACACCATTCTACTCACTCTTTTCGTCCTTTCTATCTATTTTTCTTGAATCATCTTCTATTCTTCTTCCTTCCAGTCCCATTCCTCTCTTTCTTTCTTTCTTTCTTTCTTTCTTTCTTTTTTTTTTTTTTTTTTTTTTTTGTTACTTGTTTCTATCCTTCTCTTTCAATTCTTCTGGGGTCATTTTTCTATTTCTTCCCCCTTTCAGTTCCATTCTTTTCATTCATTTTGTCTTTCTCCTAAGCTCACTTATCTTCGCAATCACCCTCTCACTCTCTTTCTCTATCATTGCATCTGGCAAATGTTTCTTCAAGAAGCATGTCTCTGGTAAATATCACCGACTTCCATACTTGATGAAAAATCTGCGTTTTACTCAGAACCTACGTCAGTCTGTAGGCGTTTGTCGCTACTAGCATTAATCAGGAATTAAACGAATATATATATATATATATATATATATATATATATATATATATACATACTGGGTGTCTCAAACAAATGTATACACATTTTAAAGCTTTCTCAAGTAATAATTCAAGCAACTAGAGCCAACTATATCTAATTTAAATAATGCACATAAAGTTAGTATTTATTATAAATGCGTATCACCGCGTACACTATTTACATTATTCGGACTATTGTCCTCATCTTTGTCGCCATATTTATTACAACGTTTCGGCCGTAGTACGCTCCGGTCTTCTTCAGGTGGTTGGCATGTCGAACTGAACCCATTATTTCGCTCACTGGGGTACACTGTTCTAGTTTCACGTGCCATGTCTAACGGATGTCTGTTATCAGTTATCTCCTGTTAATTCCCCTCTCTAAGTTCTCCACTGCCTTAACCGGGTATTGAACTCACACTCTTTTGGGTCATGCCATTGGATCTAACGAACGCCTTTATCCAATGAGGACACATGGCACAAAGGATAAAGGACTTCTGTGAAAACTTTCCATCACTCTTTCTTGCTTCACAGGTCGTGGTTGATATCCGTAGTCTTCCAAGATGGTTATTTGCATATCGTATACAGTACCATCATCCAAGAGGTTGTAAACCCCTTGTGTGGATCTGAATTAAACTCACCTCGATACCGCCTTTTAACTTCAACCGCATTTTCGTACTTCCAGTAGAATTTCAGGATTAACTTTCTCTCTTCTAAGCCGGGATGACATTAGCAATCTTCCTCTATGTGACGTGTCCCTTCAGATCATTAGTGATCATAGCTCTCCGCAATTTCTCTTCCTTTTTAGCTTTTAATCATTTTTTTTCTTTTTTATCTCTCCTAAACCTTGTTCCGCCACCGATTTACTCAAGCTCACGAGGTAAGTTAAGTCTTGTTTTTCTTCAGTCTCTCTTGCCTTCAATCTGTTTTGTGAGTATCAAATTTTCCAAGCCTCCTTTCCTCATTACATATCCTGGAAATTTCATCTCATTTTCATGTCAAATATAAGAGTCCCTTTTGTTTGTATTTTCTCTAAAATTTCGTTCTTGCTCAGGTGTTCGATGGTTCTACAGGAAGATACTGAGAATGTATTCTCAGTATCTTCTTGTAGAACCACATTTCTGTTGCTTCAAAGCTCTTCTTGATCTGTAAAGAGATTGTCCAGCATTCAGTGTCATATAGGCGAACCAGATATTACATGTCAGTTCAGTATTCTTTTCCTTGTTTCTAACGAATTTTTTGTTTTTCTTAATACCAGGCTTAACTTCGGGAAGGCATCTTTTCGCTATTCCAATGCACCTTCGGATTTCACTGTTGCACTTTTCGTCTTCTGTTAACACTTTCCAGAGATCTAAATTCTTCTACTTGAATCCTTGTAGAACTTCTAATCCACTCAGAATCGCTTCAATAATCGCCTTGAATAATTCCGATGAATAGACACATACTCGTCTTACACCCCTTTCTATTTTTGGATATTCACTGATCTCATTTTCTATCCGTATGCTAATATAGATTCTGGATTATTCTAATAGTCTTCCTAAATATGTCAAGGTTATCTTGCAGTTCTAACAACACAAGTATATATCCTTCAACATTTCTATAGACTTTCTGATTCCTTTCTATATCCCGAGAATAAATACTGCATTCTTGTTGCAGTGTTTTTAACGAACGCGAACTGTTCTTCTATTTCCGGTCTGACTAATGAGTGAATCTGAAAAGAAAGCAAGTTGACTTGAGCTACCCACTGCAAAAGCGTGTATACAATTTTACACAACCTGTATATATATATATATATATATATATATATATATATATATATATATATATATATATATATATATTATAAATTAATAGACTTAAAATATGGTTTTTCGCTAAACAGTTCCAACCATGTTTCAAAAATGGAAGCTAAAAGCCCCGAATTTAATTTTGTAATTAAATTAAAGATATTAGTTCCATTTCCTCCTCAAGCGAATGGAACTAATGTCTTTAATTTAATTACAAAATTAAATTCAGGCTTTTAGCTTCCATTTTTGAAACATGTTTGGAACTGTGTAGCGAAAAACCCTATTTTAAGTCTATTAATTTATAATATTAATGCTCTGTAAATTTACATTTAGCACTATTTTGTAAAAATAAAAATATCTATAAGAACATCGGATTATATATCTTACTGTTCTTTCTTTTTATTATATATATATATATATATATATATATATATATATATATATATATATATATATATATATATATATATATAATTAGAAAAAGTCACCTGGTTAATATTAATAAATGTTTTTTCGTGCTGATTTCATCGGTACCCTTTCGTTTGACTTGGTTTTATTGACCAACTTATCTACTCTACTTTTGATATATATATATATATATATATATATATATATATATATATATATATATATATATATATATGTGTGTGTGTGTGTGTGTGTGTGTGTGTGTGTGTGTGTGCGTGTGCTGAGATAATCTGGCCTGTGTAAGAAATTTTAATATTAGTGATTGATTAACCTATCGGAAGAGAAATTAAATTAATCTTACAAAAATTCTTCAAAGTTAAAAGTTTGAGTTGTGGGAAGTTGTTGCTTTCCTCTGCAGAAATTCAGTATTTAACCATAGTTTTAAATATATTTTATTTTTATTTTGACCGAAAATATTTGGCCCAAGTTCACTGGAAAACGCCAGTGATAATATATGTCAGATTTCGCGAGGTTAATTATGTCATAACTTTTCACTTAATCATATTTTATAACAAAATCCAAGTTCTGCACCATACTTGATCAAGAAAGTAATCAGTACACTATTTACATTATTCGGACTATTGTCCCCATCTTTGTCGCCATATTTATGGCAACATTTCGGCTGTTGGGTTGGTGCTACACAATCTTTACTTTCCAGCTTGGATCGAGTTCAACATTGTTTACGTTGTCTTGTTGGGGTAGGGAATCTTATTATCCATTCTTGAGTCTCTTTTTCACAAGTTTGATGCTACTGTATCGTTATTTACGTGGCAGTTTAGCTCCATTCTTTAGTTCCACTAGTTGAGACCATGACAGCTGGGACACGCTACCTCTACGGAATCGAATCATCCTTATTTCCCCCGTGTTCCAAATGTAAGAAAGAAGTACGACTCAAACAGGTTCCCCACCCCCAAGAACTGACATTATGTACAACACACTCTCTCATGGGTGCTTCTCTGAACACTATAATCTTAACCTCTCCAAGTCAACGGTCATTCGTTGTCTGTCCTCTTTATAATCTCTACCACCTTCTCTTACATTCATATCACACATCTCATTCATCGTTATCATTTCAGCAGTAACAGTTCTCGAGTTTTCTTTTATGATATATATATATATATATATATATATATATATATATATATACTTTTTTGTAACTACATTGTATTTTAACTAATAAACAATCGTGTAAACCGTACGAATGTGCACATAAAAGTAACCAAGTAAATTTAACAATAATAATACTAAATACCTAAAAATAATGAAGAGATACGAAATGCGATCAAGTAAATAATAATAAATAAAAGTCATTTAAAATTAACAGACAAACCTATTAAATAACTATAAATTAACCGCTTTCTATCCCATAATTAGTTCTATTCAACAGCCACTAGAATCTATATATAATATTATGTTAACTGCTGTTAATCCGTTCATCATAACCCTCTAAAATACACTGACCGATCACAACCAAATTTCGGGGAGAAGTGCAGCTAGGTAAAGGCGTAAAAAGTACACTTAGTTTTACTTGTGTGCGGAGCTTAGTACAATAAATTTTCATTTATTTTTTGAGAAAAACTAAAATTGTTACTATTCAACATACCAAATACTCCCACTATTTTAAAACAATGTAATGATTAAAATAGCAAATATTTATTTAATAAAAGTGTAGTATTGTTTTTTGCATATTTTTTCTTTAAGCTTTTTATAGTGATTTTCCAAGCGTATCTTGGATGTGGCACGAGGCCGAAAGTAAGAGGCACCCAGTGATGATCGAACTCACTACTCATTCGTAATTGTTCTAGCGAGACAAGCTTGCCAACCATTACACCACCTCGAAGTGCCCTCTTTAAGCTTTTTATATACAAGAATGCAGTTTCCAGTTCGTGACCTATGAGCAAATCATAGGGCCAAATGCTTCAAAAGTTTGGAGTTTAGCTCCAGAAAGAAATATTTGCGCATGGCCAGTTGTATGTTGCATGCTCAAGATTAAGAAATCCTAAGAATGTCGCTGTTAAAAAGGGAAAAAAGAAATTTTCTTAAAAAAAACTATTGTTTATCATGAAGTCCTAAAAATTAAATTGAAGAAATTATTAAACCACGAAGTAGTGTTTTTGCCAAAGTATTTTCCGAACAAATCAAACTTATTCAAAATATCATCGATTAGTTTGCGAAATTGAACGAAACGTAGAGTTTGTAAATCTCGACAGGAAACGTTAGTGATAACTTCAACAATATTGAATACTAAGGATTTCAACTCGAGTTAGCGGGTTGCAAAAATATCTAGTAATTTAAAATAACCGTATCCGCCTATTCAATAGTCGTTAGAATAACACAATAAACTGGAAAAATATTTTGGACGGCATCATTCGCTATCCCATCGGGCCTTCAGATCTGAGTGTCCAACTTTTGGTCCTACATCCCAGAAATTTAAATTGTTGCGCCTGTTTGATTTGATGACGGCTTTTAAATCAAATAAAATACATAAAATCTATATTTTTAAAATCTTGCTACCCATAATGCTTCAATGTCAAACTTGTATAAATAGGCGAGCTATAAGCCAACTACCATGACCTGAAGATTACAATCAAGCATGAAACAGACGGTCACTATTCAGTGTCCGCATTTCTCATATATATATATATATATATATATATATATATATATATATATATATATATATTTCAATTAAAAGGTGCAAATAAACGGGATCATATCATTCATATACAGGTTCGGGGTTGATGTATCTTATTTAGATTGTTTGCGACGAAGTATTCTCGCCATTTAAATCATTAACCTCTATATTTGTTTTTTGTATTGATGATTCATGAATATATATATATATATATATATATATATATATATATATATATATATATATATATATATATATATATATATATGTCGTTCGCAGACAGTACTGTTTCGCTGTATGACAATTCTCAGTGCGACTAGGCATCCGAATTCCTCAACCCAGAACCGAAACCCGACCGATCTGGTGTCAGTCAGAGTTTCTAGCTATCATCATTCGGTAGATAGAAACAGCTAATTCTAGCGTATTATTTTTATGAATGTAAACAAACGCCAATCAGTCAAAGGGCTTCAATTTATTTTACTGAAGATATATATATATATATATATATATATATATATATATATATATATATATATATATATATATATATATATATATATATATACATCGTGTTCCTAAATTTTAAACACGAAATCTCAATAACTATATTTTTTTTACCTCCATATATTAAATATGCTTTTGTCGAAAAAAGAAAGAAGTAACTTCTTTTTTTTTGGAGGGGGGTATGCTAAAGGAGAAAGTGTATTCAATGAAAATCACAGATATGCATCACACTTGATTAAATGCATAAAGAGTGAATGTTCTAAAATTGACGGCAATGTGAATTTATTACACCGAGTTCACGTAAATCTTGCAAAGTGCAACAACTTTTACATCACAAATGATGAAAATCATATTGAAGATGTTATTTGTTATTTTTTTCCAATTCAATGTTGAATGCATTTTTGCCTATGTGTCAAGACTTTAGGGATACACGGTATATATATATATATATATATATATATATATATATATATATATATATATATATATATATATATATATATATATATATATCCGAAAACTTTTAAAATAAATTGGCTCTTCTGTTTCTCATTTCTTTATTTGCTTACTTCGAGATAAAATTCAGGAGATAATATCAGAGTACTTCTCAGATGAGACCAAGAGAATATAAGCATATCTTTTAATAGGATCACCAAAGTTCATTTAAAATCTCATGCATCGAGAATTGGAAATGTATTTACTGCATAGTTATAGTCGTGCTAAGACAGATTTTGCCTAGTAACAAGATGACTCTTTTTAAATCAAAAGGAAATGCATAAAACCCATTTTAAAAAAATCAAGCATGATTTACGCACATTATACAACTCTACAGCATAGCTTATTTCTTGGGTATAATACGATTATAATAAGACTTCTTGTTTCTGAAAAATAAATCACAACCTTGAGTATAATCCGACCCTGTATGGATTTTTCTTTTTTTGTTATAATATTGTACCTTATTATTCATTAATATTTCAATGTCATCATTTTTCACGATATTAAAGAAATGAACCGGATGTTTAGTCATTACATGTTTCTTTCTCAAAATTCCGTTTCAAAACTTATTTTCAAAAATTGCTTTTTTGTAAAATTAATATTATCAAAAATATGACAGGGAGTACACAAGATCTGTCATATTTTTATAACATTATGTATTTTTTGCTGACATTAATATTACAACAAAGTACTTCTATCTCAAAGACAAGAAATTCACCAAAATTGATTAAAATACATTATTAAATTTATTTTAATCAGTTTCGCTGAATTTTCTGTCTTTGAGACAAAGAGCATTCAATTACGCCAATTCCCAAATAACAAATATTGCAGTCATATCAAATCCCTTTCGTAAGACGATAAACTACATCCAACAGCAAAGACTCTGATCAGGAGGTTTTGAGGAGCATGGAACCACCTCTTAATTGCTGGTGTTCCCAGGTCTATCCAGACCCCGAGTGGTAGCACCTGTTAGGTTCCCAGCTATGGGAAAATAGTTAACCCCCAAACTGGGGTCAAAACACTATGAAAGTGTAAAAATAGTTCTTACTACCAGCAATACATTTTTGTAAAAAATTATTACCACCAATGAATTTTTGAAGGAAAAAATATTACTAGCAATAAATTATTACCGGCAATTATATTTTTGAAGAAAAAATATTACCAGCAATAAAAATCTTGTCGGCATTAAATAATTCCTTGAGATTGATATGCTGTAAAACAAAACAAACTTAAGCAAGCTATATCAAATCTCGTTTGTTATCAGTTGTTAACAACACCTGCTGATTTTTATTATTTTATTATCTATTATATTAAATGAATGCACTTGCAATCTTGCTGTTTCAAATAAGAGGATTTTTTTTATCTTTAACAGGTGAGTGAATATTGCATTAGCAGGAAACTCTGATTCGTACTGTCGGTGTAGTGTACTATGTATTTTACTTAATAGATTTATTATTTCGCATTGAGCACTATTTTCTTACAACCAAATATATATGTATGTATTTGTATACGAACACTTACACGTACATTTATCTATATATATTCATATTTATATATATATGTGTGTCTGCGCGCGCGTGTGTGTGTGGTATAATAAAGGCAAACAGTAATCAATGTAAAATATAAAAAAATATACACGAGTATTGTTTAAATTAGATTTTACATATTTTTATATATATACTATCAGCATGGCTCGGCGTTGCCCGTGCTTGATTCAAAAATCGTACGACTCATACAGCAATCGCTATCATTTGACTTAAAATATTTTTGCCCTTCCTTGCCTTTAAAGGAGTGCCCTTTGCCGTACTGATGTTGCTACATGCCTTACTTCTTGCCTATCTCACACTGCGAATTTTTTCTAAGCTCTATACTAAGCATTAAATCTGTTACGAAAAAAAGAAATAAACAAAATGAACACAAAAACGATCAGCTTTAAAAAAAGGACTTGTAACTGGAAAAACCGAATGAAAAAAGAATGTTAACAACAAATACTTTTTCACACCCAACCCAGTTCTGCGGAATAAGAATCAACGTTGAGTTTAAGCAAGCGAATGAGCCAATTGGAGTAAAGTGCCATGCAGATTTAAATTTTTCCCACTTGTGACGAATGCAGCTATTGATTTTTTTGCATGGTAACATGCTAGTTAACATTCGTGTCAGTCAGCTGTTGGCTCTCATGCTAGCCAATAGAACCTTCCTGCCTATTCGTGGCAGCCAGCTATAGGCTCTCACTCTGGCCAGTAGAAAATGGCCGCAAACTACATGAAAACTGCCGTAGAAACATGAAAAAAATCGATTATTTCCACTATCGATGGGAGTTGGAAAATGCAATGTCTGTCTTGGCCTTCCCGCTAACTTGGAGAATGTGTATGTAAATTTTGGTGCAAATCCGTCGAAAATTGCGGCCGTGCACACACACACACACACACACACACACACACACACACCCTGCCTTTTATAGATAGAGATTAGATTTTTATTTTATATATTATTTTATGTATATTATTATGAATTATATTATGATTATTTTCATATCTTATATTGCGATATTAATCTTTTATATACTGCATATTATATAACATATTACGACACCAGTTTTTGGTTCACCGCTGCTGTAGCCTGATATTGAACTCACAACTCTTTGGGTGTATTCACTGGATCTAATCAACGCCTTTATCCACTGGACCATACATCCTTGGAGAGGTGGGTTAAATGGAAATAACTGAGACATCCGAAAGAGGCATGGCATGTGGAACTAGAACAATCTACCCCGGTGGACGAAATAAAGAGTTGGATTCAAAATTTCAATCGCCTGAAGAAGTCCGGGGCGTACAACGGCCGAAATGTTGTGAATATGACAATGAAGATGTGTATAACAGGCCGAATAATGTAAATAATCCCTATTTTATGTATGACTTAATACCCCGTTACTTTTTTCTTTGGGCTTGGTTGAAGGAGCAAGTCTACTATGCCAAATCAAGACTTTGGAAAAACTTGAAGGACGAATACAAGCTGTTATGTCTTCCATACAACACGAGATTCTGGTGAAATCAGTTCACGCGATTTCTGGGCGACTCGAGAAGCTGGTAGTGAAAACTGGTGCCCATTTCGAATTTTAAATAAAACATTATGCTAAACGCTTTTCTCTCATATCCATTTCTTGTAAAAATTATAGTTAATAAATAAATTATAAGTATTTTAAAATGGGGCGTTACTTTTTAATGACTTTATATTAAACAGCTGACAGCCATTTTGATGATGTCGCTTCTTTTCCACTATTCCAAATTATATGTAACATGAATCGTAAAGCAATTTTGGGCAATACTGAGAAGGCGAAAAGTGTTGAAATTCTTTATAAAAGTAAAACAACAATAGAAATTGTTAAGACCCTTGAAAGGGACCCTTCGTAATATCATAAAATTAATTTCAAACTCTGCCGTATACAGTGCACCTGCTGATAAAATGAAGACCGGTGGAATTTTGTTTCTTATTCAACGAATAGAAAAATTGTTTGAAAAGAAAGATACGTATTCACCCACTTAAGAGTAACAACAAATTATTTGCTACCATTGGAGCTCCTAATATGCCTAAAAACTAAAGTGATTATGTACATACACCAAATCCTTTCTTCGTCCTCCCCAGAAGCTGGATCACAACGTTAAACGTATTACCTGGGCCGATAAGTATTTAAAATTAGATTTTCAGTGAGTGTTCTTCACGGACGAGTGCAGGGCAATGCTGGCTGGGGTCTCGCCGGCTGGCAAACAGAATGGTGCGTAAAGGACGATTCTAAGTTTCTTCGAATGAGGCGTCACCGAGGAGGCGGAGAATACACGTTTAGGGCAGGGATTATATTGTTCCCTGGGGAATTGTTGATGGCTTCAAAATGAACTCTTCTTCCTACGTTGAACTTCTACAGAACATGGCTCAAGAAACCTTCAGCTATGGCTCAAGAGAAAGACAAAAACGGAAAGTGTATTTTTATGCACAACAATGCTCCAAGTAATACAGCTATGGGAAGCGCTGAATATTTAGCTAACAGATGGTTCAAAACAGACCGATTATGAAGTGACCAGCATGATCATCAGATCTTAAGATTATCAAAAAGCTGTAGAGCAAAGTTTGTTTTTTTTTTGTTGTTTTTTTTTTACAGTAAGCTTCACCATGTACAGGGCCGGTGGCACTCGAGGTAGAGGATTACGTTAAGGGTTAGTTTATATGGATAAGAGAGAAAGATAACGGTTAAATTTAGACTTGAACAGGTTAAAATCGTAGTGATCAGAGAAGCATCCTCTTGAGAGTCTGTTCGAAGGAGCAGTGATTCACGGGAAGAAGCTTTTCGAGTGGAACTTACTTCTCGCTGATGGAATACGGAGTGAATGCGGGTGGTTTTCTAAAATGTAAGTGACATGTAGGGTCCTTGCCGTAAAGGTTAAACCTGGCCGAACCAAGGAATGCATTTTGTCCGATCACTTTCCATGGAAGTAGCAATAGAGCACTAAGAGATATGTTGGAGGATGGAAAATAATTCTTCTCCAACAAGGACTAGGAGGCGCTTTTAAACTCCATCAAGACTGGGAAGTGAGGACTGGGCAGCTCCCGCCCAAATATGGCAACAGTACTCCATTCGTTGGCCTAAATTAAACTAAAAAACAGACACCGGAAACGTGTCTATACATTGTGGTGACACTACGCACAATAAAAAACGATATGATCTAAACTTAAAACCCAGAATATGAGAGAGAGAGGAAAAATATATAAAACCATAGACGCTCTTTTAAATATCGATACCTTAAAAATCAAAATCTTTTAAATATCGATACCTTAAAAATCAAACTGCCTTATCCAAACACTACTGGGATCTGGTGGATAAGGGACTAACCCCGCATTTCGAATGGAGATTCTTATCAAGAGCGAGAACCCCTAATAACTTCCGCGATCGGTGTGATCTATGTATTGCGGAAAAAATATTATTATTAAAGATAAAAATCAAGATGAGTTGCTGAATCTTCGTAGTGAGATCATTTTCAAATGTAGACATAAAAAACGTTTTAAAACATAAACACGGTTTTATAATGTGTTGTTACCTATAACAATTCCATCTTGGATCACTAACATCGGACATGACATTTAAATGGAATGACTCTTATGATTATATATATATATATATCATTGTCTGTGTTTATGTGGTGCTCTCTATATATTTTTTGTTCATTTAATTTGTGTTAGCAAACTTTATTCATGTGTTGGTATATGTATATGTGGATATGTAGGTAAAAGGTTTTCCTAAATAACTGATATGTTTTAATATACTTAATGTATATATCCCCTTTAATCACTCCGTGGGTTTTTAATATTGTTAAAGTTTTCTTCCTCAGTCGTTTTTTAAGTACAAATTAGTTTAATTATACCCATCTATTCTTATATGTTAAATGTATGTATGGATGTGTGTTTTTTTACCATTTAATTTATATATATATATGTGTGTGTGTGTGTATGTGTGTGTATGTATATTTATATATGTATATATATATATATATATATATATATATATATATATATATGTATGTATGTATGTTTATATGTATAGATAGATAGATACATTGTATATTTGTTTAGATGAGTGTGTATATGCATGGATGTGTGTAAGGTTTTATGTATATATGTTTATGTGCACATATGTGTATATCTATGTGTATATGTGTGTATGTGTACATGTATGCATGAGTGTATGTGCATGGATATATATATATATGTGTGTGTGTGTGTGTGTGTGTGTGTGTGTGTGTGTGTGTGTGTGTTTGTGTATGTGCGAGTAAATATAGATACGTTGTTGTGCATGTGTGTATCTACGTATGTGTTTTGGGGCATATAAATAGTAGGCCCTTACTAGATTAAATAGTCATTAATTTTTATATGTTTATATTAAATTTGTAACCTGTAGTTGATAATACATTCTTTGTCAAATTTTCTTGATTACACATCGGTTATCTTATAAATGCCCTTCAATTTTAGTCCCCCCCCCAATTTTTTTTCCTCCCTTTCTCTCATTTTCTGGGTTTTAAGTTTAGATCATATCGTTTTTTATTGTGCGTAGTGTCACCGCAATATATAGACACGTTTCCGGTGTCTGCTTTTTAATTTTAATTTTAGGTCAGCGAATCGGTAGCGAATTATGCATCGAAAAATAATTCATATTATCTGTATCTCACTCATTTAAACCGTTATTTAACTCCTCTCTTTAAAACTTCTCTCTGTTAAATTTTAATGCCCACCTTCACCTTTAGGTCTTCCTGTTCTTCTTTCTTCTGTTACATCCTCTCTCTCTAGAGCTTTCAGACATTTCCCTCTCAGACTCGTTTCCCACTCCCACACACTCACTAAAATTTTATTTTTTTATACCCGGAGTTATTTTTTCCAATTTCTTTTTGAATTTGTAGGTCGGATGAATTGGATCGTGATTACGATTGCAATGTAATAAATTATAACCATGGAATATTAGTGTTTGAGCCTTTTTTATTATATTCTTACTCTGTCCTGGACACTGAGTTCTATTAGGTTGGTGCAAAAATAATGTCGTTTTCTCACATATGTTACTATGTGAGAAAACGACATTATTTTTGCACCAGCATAATACCTGGATTCTATCTTCTTGGAAATTTATATATATATATATATATATATATATATATATATATATATATGTGTGTGTGTGTGTGTGTGTGTGTGTGTGTGTGTGTGTATTGACCACTAATATGATACATATATATATATATATATATATATATATATATATATATATATATATATATATATATATAAAGAAAGAACAGTAAGATATATAATCCGGTGTTCTTATAGATATTTTTATTTTTACAAAATAGTGCTCAATATAAATTTACAGAGCATTAATATTATAAATTAATTGATTTAAAATATGGTTTTTACGCTACACAGTTCTAACCATATTTCAAAAATGGAAGGTCCGAATTTAATTTTGTAATTAAATTAAAGACATTAGTTCCATTTCATCCTCAAGCGAATTTTGGAGTAACTTTTAAAATTACTGGGTTTAAAGACACAGCTAAAATCATAATTCACGTTTCCAAGGATACAGAGAAATTCACTTCAACCAGAGGAGGGGTGTTTGCGTGTTCATTATATCTGTATTTTGATGTATCAGTTATTAGTTACGTTTTAGTAGGGGTAGGGATGTATCCTTTAATGAAGTCTGACATCCGTTAAATGCATGTCGTCTGCATTTTTTCTATTTGTATAATTAAAGATTTTTGAGGGGTGTTTAGGTTAGAATACGTTTTATTTAACTACGAGTTGAAAAATATTTTCACTTTTAATTTTTAATATACTATATTTATTTTAAGAACAAGTAAATGTATTAGAATCCCTTACAGTATGTAGAATTATTTTCACATCAACTATAAGTATGTATATTATTAGGTAACAATTTTTTTTATTTTATTTAAATATTATTTAAGTAAAATTTATGACAATGACGGCAAAAATAGATAATTGATTTCATTGATTTAGTAAACTTTTATTTTTTATATAAACTTATATATATATATATATCACAAGGACTCAGACTCAACACGGAGGCCTACATCAAGTACTAAGTGGAGGTAGTGCTGCTCTGGGTCAAGAGGGTGGTTGTTGGAAAACCTTATGTCTGGCAACAGGACTCTGCATCATGCCTCACAAGCAGGAGAATCCAGTCATGGCTGTTAGACAATTTCTGCGACCACATCACCCTTTATATCTGGCGACCTAACTCCCCAGACTGCAACATCTTTGATTAATGTTGGACACAGTTGGGCGGGAGACCAACGAAACTCTTCGTAGCACCAAAGATGAACTGAAGGCAAAAAAATTATGGCAGCATTCACCAGCTTAAACAAGCAGTTGCAAGAGAGGTCTTCTGAAGGCAGTGATTGAAGACAATGGCGATTTTTTTTAATAAATTTACTCTTTAGTATTTCAAAATATTTTTGTGTAATTTTGGTAAATATATCTGTTAAAATGAGATGTCAGTGTTATTTTCATTTTTGCGTAATTTAGAGAACAATTTATCTATCGCACTCTGTATGTGTGTATGCGTGTGTTTGTTTTATGCAACTTGTGATGTAATTGCGAGAGTGTCTTTGTATCCTTACCTATGATATTTGACTCACGACATCCGGGCCGAGTAAATCACTCCGCCAGAGAAATAAATGCCTAATGAAAGCGGGAGTTCGCTGTTTGTTCAGATGTGCTCAAGTCAAAGCAAAATGGAAAATCCGCTTTTTCTTTTCATTATTTTTCTTTCTTTTTTTTCACTAGATTCTGGGTCTTTAAATGCTTCCTAGATTTTTTTTCAAGTTTTCTTTTGTTGTTTATTCTAAAAGCATTTTTTCTTTTCATTATTAGACAAGGAAACACAACGGTTGACAGCATCCCACTGATTTACAGGCAAATCGTTCAAGTTTAGTATGAAACACTAAGAGGTTTTACACGCAGGGACAGGCAAACACTCTTAGACAATACATGTACACATTTTGACATACATTTCTTATTTCGTATGCAGTCTTTCTTCAGGACGTGGTCTATCATGACTCTCCACAGCTTCCTGTTCTTTGTAGCTCTAAGCAACGTTTGTCCTTTTACTATCCCTCCCAGTCGTTACTCTGCCATCTATTTACATCATTAGCTAGGCTCCTCATTGTTACCCACTACCTTTCTCGTCCTCAATGCCTTGTAAGTGTTAAATTTTCCAAACCTTCATTCCTCGTTATAGAGACCATAAATTTCAACCGTCTCTTTCTGGTTGTCTTTTCGTGTTGATTTTTCTTAAAATTTCTTCGTTACTTCCATATTGTGTCTATAGTGTTTTCTCGGCGTTGAAACACTGGTTTCAGTACGATCGCCGAAGTTAAGCAACATCAAACCTGGTCAGTACCTAGATGAGTGAGCGCTTGGGGAGGCCAGGTGCCGTAAGCTTGAATACGTGGGTAATATAATTGAAAACAGTTCGGAATTGTTAATCGAAGAGCCGAGTTCCAATTTCATTTGGGTTCGTTATATTCACTTACAAGCAAATAATAACATTGGGAAAGATATGAATCCACCTTTTCTCTCTTAGCTATGGGTTAAATAGTAGAAATTGTACCAGTATATCATTATAACCTTCAAAAAATTCTTACAAATATTTCTGGATTTAAACAACCTGCAATAAACCGTAAAACACAAATCAGTCTTCTGTATATTCAGCACATATGTAGCAGAAAACGCCAGGGTCATTGTGGCAATATTTACACTTAGAATTCATGATTAAAGTTTGTATACTTGAAATATAGAGACACAAGGTCACCGGCAGAGCCTGATACACAAATCCTGTCTGCTGGACGTCTCTGGCCTCTACACTGTTATTCGTATATGCGACAAAATAATAGTATTAAAAGTTTCTCCTGAATATCTAAAGAATACTACAATTTTAAGGAATGTAAACTGTTATATCCCAGGCTGGTAAGATAAACAAAGAATATAAAATAAAAGAGTCATTGTATTTTAAATACAAACAATATTTATTTTTTGTCTCTCTTTACTTGATTCAGATGGATGAAAAAGAATTAAAATCAATCCATGTACGTGTGTTTAAACGGCAGCCATTTTGTTTCTCTCCCTGTCTGGAAGTATTTTGTCAGAAAGTAATTTTCTGTACTAAAAGTGAAGGATTCTCTTTCTTGGATCGAGTTATTTCCCGTATCATAAACAAAGCGAAAAGTAGAGAGAGCAAATCTATCATGGTCGAAGAAAATTAAATCATTGAAATTTATCTATGTCAAATATCTTAAAAAGTAGATCCAATTCAACAGAATTAAGTATATTTTCGGATTCAGCGACCTAGGTTTACCCTAAAAACGTTCTAATATCCCGTGCCTTTTGAAAAATATTTGTTGTGGCCGGTGTTATTAGCATACCAATGCATCTAAAGTCGATAATGCTTATCCTTTACTAGCAGTAGAGCCCAGCGTTGCCCGGGGATGTAACAGTAAGAGATAGATCAAGTATCGACCATCATAAAGACTGAAAAATGAATTGACAAAGATTATTGTTTAAGGTTGACGGACACGCATGTCTTAATTAGTTTTATTTTTTTTATTTTTTATTTTTTTACGAATTGCTCAAACAAAAACATTGTTTTCAATCGTTATGAGTCTATCGATTGAATAGAATTTTATTATAAACAATTGTCTTGTAAATGGAATTTTTAAAGCATTCTGAATGTAAAAATAAAGAAAAAGGTGTGCAAGACAATAAGAAACACTACCTGCGAAAAAAAAAGTGAAGTTTTGTTGAAATCGGTTGAAAAATGTAGGAAATCCGATCCCATATATAAACGAATACACACACACACACACAAACAAACAACCTGGGTTTTATAATAAGTATAACTCGATAACTCGATATTAATAAGTATAACTCGATGTGAGTTGTCCCCCTTTCACTAATGCCTCTTAATCGTGTTTTCAAATTGATTTCGTGCAAAAACAATTATGTTTTTCCAATTTTTGGCGCTGTCAGAACCACCGCAAGGTAATTTTACGTAGTCCTGTGAAGTCTTGCTGAAATCGGTTGAAAATGTAGGAAATCCGATCCAATATATAAACGAACAGACACACACACACACACACACACACACACACACACACACACACAACCTGGGTTTTATAATAAGTATGATTTATCAATTAAAAAATATTATTACGAATAAAATAATTACTGGCTTGGTTTCTTTATTGTTGTGTTTGGTCATTTTTGACAATATCAACTTCCTTTTATTTTATGAGTGATTGTTCCTTCTCATAATTAAAAAGAAGCAAGGAATTATGATTATTTTCCCATTTTTCTATCCGATAATTCGGAAAATAAAACTAATTGTTATCTTTTCAAAAACAGCTGAACATAAGAGAAAGTAACGTATTGACAATTACTAAACTGTCTATTAATGACATAAAAGTGTAAAACAAACCTATGTGCATTTTTGAATTTGTATTTACTCAACGCTCCACGAGGTCAGGTTGTGAGACAAGGTTGGTTTGATGTGGGGAACCCGACCTCGTACACCCGGGCTAGGAACAAAAATTGCCCTCAGCCCCCGCAACCGTAGGTTTCGCAAGGCTCGGTGCGAGCACCGATCCTTCTCTCTGGTGCAAGGTCTCGAACAGCTATTCCCCAGGGCTGGGCACCTCTCAGCATAATTTTCCTCAGTCGCGACTCAGTCCTTTGACGGAGCCACTCATGAGCGCACTTTGCCACAACTGAGAGATGATATATAATGTGTTACAAACTACCCGAGAGAGCAATTTACACACTGTGCATTTTTTAATTAATCTTTCCATCATCCGTACACGTTCTCAGATACGAATCCTATTATTCTGAAATTGAGGATTTCTGATCTGAGGATTTTCTAAGTCAAGTAGGACTCGTGCCGTGGGTGCTACTTGAGGGAGGGCACCACGACGCCGCTGAACAAATAATATGCAATGTAATATTCATTAGTCAGACATTAAGCACAAAATCATTTGGTAACATTCGACACTGATAGACTTTTGGTGTCGAATGTTTCTCGATATTGACCAATCATAAATGACACATTTGGATCAGTGAAAGCAAAAAAGATGTAGTTTCAGGTCTAACCGTCTCCTTACTCAGTTTTCTTGCACCCACATTTACTCGTAAGTACTCACGAAAAAAATATTAAAATATAAAAGATTAAAACATATATTCTTAGATATAGACTTGCAAAGTTTGACAATTCATTTTTTGAATCATTTCATCCAAAACAAGGCAACAAAGCCACTAAGATGCAGGTGGTAAGAATATAAGAAAATAAAAAGCATTATTAAGGAGCAAGAACAATAAAAGAACATAAATTAAGAAGACAAAAGATAACGATTGACATTGCATTTAAAGTTTTTGAAGATCAAAATTGACCTGAAATCCTGAAGATGGGAGAGAGTCCAAAAAGCGAGAAGTGCGAGAGAAGAAACTGTTAGCATAGAACTTACAGTTGCATCTAGCCATTTTAACTGTAAAATAATGAGCTGTTGCTGCGCTTAAATTCATAGAGTCTATCTACCATAGACGAGAGTGAATCCGAAAAATTACCATAAAAGTATTTATAGAAAAGGCACTGGGAAGCTACGCTACGCCGGTGGGAATGTGACTGTAGTCGAGATACGAGATCAGGACCAATAACGTTGCAGAGTCTTCTTTGGATTTTATCAAGAACCTCTAAAGGAGCACCTGACTAGATGTGGCAGCAGTATTTGAAGTCAGGACAAATGGTAGACAAATATGTAAGATAGATTCTGTCTAGAAGAACACAGCGAGCCAAAGTTCCTAGTAACAGACCTGGCAATTGATTCAATATAACCTTTCTACTTCATGTCAGCGTAAAGCCTTGAGAAGGTTCAACGAGTCACTCTCGCGGAGGTTAGCATCTGCCATACGGATAGAAAGCAGAAAGTGTTCTCTCAGATGATTAATAGAGAGAAGTTTCGTTTCAGGAGCGTTAAAATTAACAAGCCATTCCTTGCCCCAATTAACAACGAACTGTAGGTTATTTTTTTTAGATCAGCTGTCAATCTGATCTTATTAAACCGCTCAAACTTACTATTAAGACAGGAGTAAATTATTATGTCATCAGCATAGATACCAAGTTGAGAAGAGATGCCACCAGGAAAGTGGTTGATAAAAATAAGGAACAATGTAGATCCAACTATAGACGGCATGATTTAAGGCTCCCTATGGATTCTTGATTATTCATGAATTGCCATGTATTCTGGGGAAAAGATGTGCGTTGCATATTGGAAAGCCCTCAATATCAATGATAGCGCTAACATATTTTGTTGAATGGATAATATTTTAGCTCTATCATTGATATTGAAGGCTTTCCAATATACACCGAACACAAACAAACAAGCACACACACACACATATATATATATAATGTGTTCGGTGCATATTAGAAAGCCCTCAATATTAATGACAGCGCTAACATATTATCCATTCAACTAAATATGTTAGCTCTATCATTGATATTGAGGGATTTCCAATATGCACCGCACACACACACACACACACACACACACACACATATATATATATATATATATATATATATATGGATATGAATTTGTGGCCGTCGGTTTCACGCTTATGCGATCCTGAAACCAACTCCTGAGAGTTTGTTTGAGGATTGCATAAGCGTGAAACCGACGGTCACAAATTCATATCCATTTATATATATATATATATATATATATATATATATATATATATATATATATATTGTATTTGGTAAACAATACCTCTTTTATACAAGTTTCGTTAAAGACGACCGACAAGGTACTTCGATTAAGCTTTTTATTTAATTTTTCTTGTGTTCGTACATGTGCTTTCTTCTCTGGACACAAAGTGTGTAAAAACTGTCCAAATATCCAAGCGTTTTCGGTTATTCTTTTAACCATTATCAAGGACGATTTTTATTTTTTTTATTTTTAACTGAATCTGGAGGGTTTTATGTATGTATCTGAAGTTATAGGAATGTTTTATTTGCAGTGGATATTTTGTATTTGAAATAGAATTCCCATTCTATTTATCAAATATTCGGTATTCGTCTATCTTGGCTTATATAGCATTGGGTGGCAACCGTTCTAGGAGAAGGTATCACTGAATTCGGAACACAGCCTATACTGCGGCAGCAGTACATGCGGTGTTCCACGACCCTGATGGATCACGTGATTTGCGATCGCGCGCACGATTACGTCTATCGGTCTGCGCATTCAAAAAATCTAAACGTTAAAAATCAGACGTAAAGATTATTTTTTTAGCCTTTCCTCATCTTAAACACTTTCCCTCGTTACATAATTATGACCAACGCTCCCCTTGTGACACATATCTTATTTCATCAATAAAAAACTAAAAATATTACTTTATTCCGACCAAGTCCTCCTTGAGGACGAAACGCGTTACACACTATTAATGCGTGTATATATCATTATAAAAATGAGAGTGGTTGTAGCGATCATGATGATAATGATGATTTTAGGGGGTGATAATGATACCGATAAGAATGATGCCAAAAGACGAAAGGGTGAAAAGATGTTCACCCCTTTCAAAGTTAGACGTCAAACATTACATGGAGTCGAACGCAGTCAGATTTTGTTTGAACGATTCTTATCAAGTAAGTACTCGTCAGTTGGCACTGACCGTGAAGAGTATTGTGACTGCAGAGAGAAAGAACTTTGCACGTAAATAGAGATGTAAGAAAGAAAGAAAGAAAATCAAAGAGATAAAACTAGAGAAAGAGAGAGAGAGAGAGAAGGGAGAGGAGAGTTAGAGTGGAAGGATACGAGGGAGACAGAAAAAGATAAATTTAAAATGGTGATTATTGTGAAGAATAAAAGCAGAGATTAAAAGAAAAAGAAGTAGAAATGAAAAAACAACGAAAAAAAATAATTAAGCAGGAATAAAGAAAAAAGATGGAAGAGAAAGGAAAGAGAAGAAAATTAAATAAGAGAAAGAAGGGAGAGAAAAGAAAGAGAAGAATAGTAAATAAGAGAGAGAAGGGAGAGAAAAGAAAGAGAGGAATAGTAAATAAGAGAGAGAAGGGAGAGAAAAGAAAGAGAGGAATAGTAAATAAGAGAGAGAAGGGAGAGAAAAGAAAGGGAGGAATAGTAAATAAGAGAGAGAGAAGAAAGAGAAAAGAAAAAGAGCAATAGTAAATAAGAGAGAGAAGGAAGAGAAAAGAAAGAGAGGAAAAGAAAATAAGAGAGAGAAGGGAGAGAAAAGAAAGAGAGGAACAGTAAATAAGAGAGAGACAAGAAAGAGAAAAGAAAGATAGGATTAGTAAATAAGAGAGAGAAGGGAGAGAAAAGAAAGAGAGGAAAAGTAAATAAGAGAAAGAAGAGAGAGAAAAGAAGGACATGAATAGTAAATAAGAGAGAGAAGGGAGAGAAAAGAAAGAGAGGAATAGTAAATAAGAGAGAGAAGGGAGAGAAAAGAAAGAGAGGAATAGTAAATAAGAGAGAGAAGGGAGAGAAAAGAAAGGGAGGAATAGTAAATAAGAGAGAGAGAAGAAAGAGAAAAGAAAAAGAGCAATAGTAAATAAGAGAGAGAAGGAAGAGAAAAGAAAGAGAGGAAAAGAAAATAAGAGAGAGAAGGGAGAGAAAAGAAAGAGAGGAACAGTAAATAAGAGAGAGACAAGAAAGAGAAAAGAAAGATAGGATTAGTAAATAAGAGAGAGAAGGGAGAGAAAAGAAAGAGAGGAAAAGTAAATAAGAGAAAGAAGAGAGAGAAAAGAAGGACATGAATAGTAAATAAGAGAGAGAAGGGAGAGAAAAGAAAGAGAAGAATAGTAAATAAGAGAGAGAAGGGAGAGAAAAGAAAGAGAGGAATAGTAAATAAGAGAGAGAATGGAGAGAAAAGAAAGAGAAGAATAGTAAATAAGAGAGAGAAGGGAGAGAAAAGAAAGGGAGGAATAGTAAATAAGAGAGAGAGAAGAAAGAGAAAAGAAAAAGAGCAATAGTAAATAAGACAGAGAAGGATGAGAAAAGAAAGAGAGGAAAAGAAAATAAGAGAGAGAACGGAGAGAAAAGAAAGAGAGGAATAGTAAATAAGAGAGTGAAGAGAGAGAAAAGAAAGAGACGAATACTAAATAAGAGAGAGAAGGGAGAGAAAAGAAAGAGATGAACAGTAAATAAGAGGGAGAGAAGAAAGAGAAAAGAAAGAGAGGAATAGTAAATAAGAGAGAAAGGGGAGAGTAAATAAAGAGAGGAATACTAAATAAGAGAGAGAAGGGAAAGAAAAGAAAGAGAGGAATAGTAAATAAGAGAGAGAAGAGAGAGAAAAGAAAGAGACGAATACTTAATAAGAGAGAGAAGGGAGAGAAAAGAAAGAGAGGAATAGTAAATAATGGAGGGAAAAGAAAGAAAGGAAAAGAAAATAAGAGAAACAAGAGAGAGAAAAGAAAGAGTGGAAAAGGAAATAAGACAAAGAAGGGAGAGAAAAGAAATATAGGAATAGTAAATAAGATAGAGAAGGGAGATAAAAGAAAGAGAGGAAAAGTAAATAAGAGAAAGAACAGATAGAAAAGAAAGAGAGAAATAGTAAATAAGATAGAGACGGGAGAGAAAAGAAAGAGAGGAATAGTAAGTAAGAGAGAGAGAAGAGAGTGAAAAGAAACAGAGGAATAGTAAATGAGAGAGAGAGAAGGGATTGAAAAGAAAGAGAGGAATAGTAAATAAGAGAGAGAGAAGGGAGTGTAAAGAAAGAGAGGAATAGTAAATAAGAGAGAGAAGGGAGAGAAAAGAAAGAGAGGAATAGTAAATAAGAGAGAGAGAAGGAAGAGAAAAGAAAGAGAGCAATAGTAAATAAGAGAGAGAAAAGAAAGAGAGGAATAGTAAATAAGAGAGAGAATGGAGAGAAAAGAAAAAGAGGAAAAGTAAATAAGAGAGAGAAGGGAGAGAAAAGAAAGAGAAGAATACTAAATAAGAAAGAGAAGGGGAGAAAAGAAAGAGAGGAATAGTAAATAAGAGAGAGAAGAGAGAGAAAAGAAAGAGAGGAAAAGAAAATAAGAGAACGAAGAGAGAGAAAACAAAGAGTGGAAATAAGAGAAAGAAGGGAGAGAAAAGAAAGATAGGATTAGTAAATAAGAGAGAGAAGGGAGAGAAAAGAAAGAGAGGAAAAGTAAATAAGAGAAAGAAGAGAAAGAAAAGAAAGAGAGGTATAGAAAATAAGAGAGAGAAGGGAAAGAAAAGAAAGTGAGGAAAAGTAAATAAGAGAGAGAAGGGAGAGAAAAGAAAGAGGGGAATAGTAAATAAGAGAGAGATTGGAAAGAAAAGAAAGAGAGGAATAGTAAATAAGAGAAAGAAGGGAGAGAAAAGAAAAATTGGAATACTAAATAAGAGAGAGAAGGGAGAGAAAAGAAAGAGAGGAATAGTAAATAAGAGAGAGAAGGGAGAGAAAAGAAAGAGAGGAATAGTAAATAAGAGAGAGAAGGGAGAGAAAAGAATGAGAGGAAAAGAAAATAAGAGGAAGAAGAGAGAGAAAAGAAAGAGTGGAAAAGGAAATAAGAGAAAGAAGGAAGAGAAAAGAAACATAAGATTAGTAAATAAGAGGAGAAAGGAGAGAAAAGAAAGAGAGGAAAAGTAAATAAGTGAGGAAAGTAAATAAGAGAGAGAAGGGAGAGAAAAGAAAGAGAGGAATAGTAAATAAGAGAGAGAAGGGAGAGAAAAGAAAGAGAGGAATAGTAAATAAGAAAAGGAGCAATAGAAAAGAAAGAATAAAATCATAGAAAGAAAGTAGAGAACAAAAATAGAGGAAAAGACGTGAACAGGAAAAGAAGGAGAGAAATTAAAAGGTAATTAGAGAAAATAATGAAAAGAAAGAAAGGAAAAGTCATAGAAACCGAAAAAAAGAGAAAGAGAAGGAAAAGAAAATTTGAGAGGAACTGGTATTTATGATACTCACATTTTTCATCGAGCCAGACGAGATGATTCCGTAACTCCTCTATAGTGCGCAGCCGCGAAAGAACTAGGTGAACCTCGACAGTAGATAATGGCCGGCGACACGGTCGGCTTGTCACGAGGCGTCTCCTTATCAACGTCAAGACTAGGTCCAGAGTGTCAAGCATTTATGCTTCGCGGCCGCTAACAAGGTAATCTGATTACACTCGGTCTATGAGCAGAGTTCAAAGATCAGTAAATGATAAAAAGGAATTTTAAAAATGGCAGGAAAGGTGGAGCAGATAGCGGAAGAAAAACAAGAAGGTCAACGAATAATTAGTTTATGGTTAGTTTAATGAGACCTGTATGTTTGCTGCTGTTTAGGTTCCCAATGAGGCTTATCGACTTTTTGTTTGGTTTATGTGCAGATGGCGCTCGAAAAAAAAACTGTCGCAGACCGTGGATACTGCAGATTTTACAAGAGAGAATAGATACTATTGAATAACAAGGGTCTACGTAATCTACCATTCGTCATTAGTACAGTGTTGGATTCGCAGCCACTATTGTCTCCATACTAGACAGATATTGCCGCGGAAAATGGAATCGGTGAGCAGCGTTCAAATACCTGGCCCGACTATAGCATTCACTTCCAGGCAAATACCCTTAGAAAAAGTATGAATTCGTTTCTTCTTCCTCCAGCCATGGGTTAGCTAACAGGGTAGACAGGGTTTTCTATTAGGTGGCAAACAGTCTAAACAGTGGAGAAGGCAACAGAAAGCCATGTCACCATATATGGAGTGTCGTCACGATTGTCTACGGCCTGAGAGGATATGGCGTTAAAAAAAAAATAGACGTAGCTAAAGTTACTACCCTCGGCCTTCTAATTTCGCAAAGGTTAGAGGTACAGGGTCACGCGAAAGTGGAAAACGGCGAATATCACTTCTCCCATCACCAAACATTGGGGCACATTATGAGAAAAGAGGGTTCGGGGTATTTAGCACTCGCGTATTGATATATGTGAAGATATTTACTGTGAGGTTCACCCTGTACAAGGCCCGGGGGTACTCAATGTAAAGAGTTACAGTAAGAGGCAGTTTATGCAGATAGAAGGAGATAACGATTAACCCTAGGTTTGAACAAGTTAAGATTGTAGTGATCGGAGAAACATCTTCTTGGGAGTAGGTTTCACAGGGTAGTGGTTCGTACGAAGAACCTATTCGAGTGGAACTTACTTCTCAACAATGGTATACGAAGAGATATGAGGATAGTTTGCTAAAATTTGAGTCGCATGGCGGAACTAAGGAATACAGTTTGTCCGAGTAATTTCCATTTAAATAGTGATATCGCAGTAAAAGGTTTGCCACATACCGTCTGTGAAAGAGATGCTGGAGGGTGGGAAACAAGGACTTGGAGACGCTTTTGGACTGTGAAAGAGATGTTGGAGGATGGGAAAATAAGGACTTGGAGACGCTTTTGGACTGTGAAAGAGATGTTGGAGGGTGGGAAAATAAGGACTTGGAGACGCTTTTGGACTGTGAAAGAGATGTTGGAGGGTGGGAAAATAAGGACTTGGAGACGCTTTTGGACTGTGAAAGAGATGTTGGAGGGTGGGAAAATAAGGACTTGGAGACGCTTTTGGACTGTGAAAGAGATGTTGGAGGGTGGGAAAATAAGGACTTGGAGACGCTTTTGGACTGTGAAAGAGATGTTGGAGGATGGGAAAATAAGGACTTGGAGACGCTTTTGGACTGTGAAAGAGATGTTGGAGGGTGGGAAAATAAGGACTTGGAGACGCTTTTGGACTGTGAAAGAGATGTTGGAGGGTGGGAAAATAAGGACTTGGAGACGCTTTTGGACTGTGAAAGAGATGTTGGAGGGTGGGAAAATAAGGACTTGGAGACGCTTTTAGACTGTGAAAGAGATGTTGGAGGGTGGGAAAATAAGGACTTGGAGACGCTTTTGGACTGTGAAAGAGATGTTGGAGGGTGGGAAAATAAGGACTTGGAGACGCTTTTGGACTGTGAAAGAGATGTTGGAGGGTGGGAAAATAAGGACTTGGAGACGCTTTTGGACTGAAAGAGATGTTGGAGGGTGGGAAAATAAGGACTTGGAGACGCTTTTGGACTGTGAAAGAGATGTTGGAGGGTGGGAAAATAAGGACTTGGAGACGCTTTTGGACTGTGAAAGAGATGTTGGAGGGTGGGAAAATAAGGACTTGGAGACGCTTTTGGACTGTGAAAGAGATGTTGGAGGGTGGGAAAATAAGGACTTGGAGACGCTTTTGGACTGTGAAAGAGATGTTGGAGGGTGGGAAAATAAGGACTTGGAGACGCTTTTGGACTGTGAAAGAGATGTTGGAGGGTGGGAAAATAAGGACTTGGAGACGCTTTTGGACTGTGAAAGAGATGTTGGAGGGTGGGAAAATAAGGAGTTGGAGACGCTTTTGGACTGTGAAAGAGATGTTGGAGGGTGGGAAAATAAGGACTTGGAGACGCTTTTGGACTGTGAAAGAGATGTTGGAGGGTGGGAAAATAAGGACTTGGAGACGCTTTTGGACTCTGTCGAGACTGGAAAAAGAGGGGATTGGACAGCTCCCTCCAAAATATGACTACTCCATTTTAGGTCTGATCTGTCTCTTATAAAGGTATAAGATAGCACTGGAATGACACAGAGAACCGACCATTGTTTTCTGCATCTTTAGCGATAGATTGTGTGTACGAGTTCCACTTTAGGTCAGGATTGGGTTTAAGTCTCAACAGTCTGTCACGGAGGCTCCGCGATTGGGTGAAGAAAGGTAGTGCATGGGGAAACGCAAGTAAGTATGGGTGAATGGATGCCAGACTAGAGACAAATGGTAATGACAATGCAGAGATTTATTGACGTTTCCTTATAAAGAAACATTCAAAAATCATTAGCCGAACAGTTAGTGTTCCTGTCGGTTGAAATTTATAAACTATTTCTGTCAAGAAAGTTTTTCAGGAAATCCATCGTTAGTTCTCTTTCTAGTATTGACAAAAAGAAAGGACATGGTATATAAAAGAAGATACGATGATTTGGGGGGGGGGGATTATTTTTTCTCATTTATTGTGAAAATTATTAGGAATAAACTAGAGACAACAGAAATGTGATTCTACAGAAGGATACTGAGAATTCAATGTTTGGAACGAGTAAGCAACAAGGAAAGCAATATGGCAACACTTACACTCAGAATCAGGAAAAGAGTGAATTTCATTATGCTGCTCTTTTTCTCACAGACGGTGCCCAACTGAACTTACTATACAATGCAGTTAACAAAATCAAAAACAATATACATGCGTGAAATTAAAAATATAAAGTGGCAACAATTTACCCATCGCACACTGTATAATTATTATTTTAAAACAGAAATGTTTGATTCTTGTCCGGATGTTAGTATCAAACCAAACGGTAAAAAAGGTAATTGTTATCATAAAAGATATTTTTGCAGAACAAAAGAGATTGAGATGCCTTTTTTCCTCTAAGGAACACGGTTTTTTTATGAGTTCAGTAAATATACATGCAAAAATGTGCTGTCTCTATATCAACCGTGGCTAAAGTGTTTTTATATGTAGGGTCTGGCCTTTAGTGCGCATCATTTTCACAGCGTGAATATATATATATATATATATATATATATGAAGAAATATACTCTTAAGGTGTGCTATATTTATGGGATAAAGTACTCAATATCAGAGATAGAGCGTGTGTAAATATAAAAGTGAACATTGAAGTCAACACTTAGAGACGACAGGCTGTTTCATGCTAGACGCAATCGTGGCCTGACGATTGCGTCTAGCATAAAACAGCCTGTCGCCTCTAATTGTTGACTTCAATGTTAACATATATATATTAGGTTGGTGCAAAAATAATGACGTAATAATGTCGTTTTTGACGTCTTTTTTAACGTCAAAAAACGACATTATTACGTCATTATTTTTTCACCAACCTAATATATATATATATATATATATATATATATATATATATATATATATATATATATATATATATATATATATATATAAAACAAACTACTTTAAGGCTCCATTTGTTATAATTTATTTCATCAGGGAATTTTATTTTTCTCTGGATCTTCAGACTTCAGTTTCAAAGGTGAAACGAAAAATGAATTTAAAATTCACACTTTTGACGGGCAGTATTAAGCTTATATAAAGTTCCAGAGAAAAATAAAATTCTCTGATAAAATAAATTATAATACATGGAGCCTTAAAGTGGTCTGTTTTACTTTAAATTAAGTTATTCGCTCTGACTTAACATTGAGCTCTCAGGATTTCATCCTCCTTGGGGTTATCCATACGGATTACCAAGATTTTCGTTACTTATATATATATATATATATATATATATATATATATATATATATATAAATTCTATATATATTTTATATATGTGTGGTACTTGGAAAGCCCTCGATATCAGTGATAGAGCTGACATATTTAGTTGAATGGATATAAATTTTTGACCGTCGGTTTCACGCTCATGCGATCCTCAAACAAACTCTTAGTTTGTCTTAGGATCGCATAAGCCTAAAACCGACAGTCACATATTCATTCAACTAAATATATATATATATATATATATATATATATATATATATATATATATATATATATATATATATATATATATTGTGTGTATTTAGGCAGCATCTTTTCAATCATGCACGTTTCATTAAATAATATAGACAAGTGTTGTTTATTTATTTTATGTAAATTTTTTTCGTAACGTCTGATAAGTTTAATAACATTATCGTTGAACGAAGAAAGAAATTCACAATAGTGATCCATATTTTTTTAATACAATCTAAGCTTTCGGCTTGCTTAAGCCATTATCAAAGATGTCAATTACAACATATTAAACAATATACGGACACGACAGTGATGATAGTCTCTCATTGTTTACATAGATGATTTCTAAGCAACGATAAATACGCGCATATAAGACGCTAGAAGTGTGTGTGTATGTGTGTGTGTGTGTGTGTACTAATGACGAGAGTGTTCAACCTTTCCTATCATACGACCAGCATCCATCGATGACGCAGCAGGTGAACATAATAATATAGGAAGCATTACTTTTGGATCGGCCTTCGTATATATAGATTAATATATTATCGTTGTTATGCAAACGAATTAACTATTTTTAGTATAAATTAGTACCATTTACACTAATTTATTAATTCATAAAATGGTATTCATATTCTACATTACTGCATAGTGTTAGATCAAAATTTGACACCGAAATCCGATGGCGCATTGCAATATCGAAAGAGGCCTTCCAAAAGCTAAGCACAGTATTAAGAAGCAAGAAATTTTCGTTCGAAACAAAGAAATGAGTACTGAACTGTTATGTAATATCAGTCCACCTATATGAGAGTGAATGATGGAAGATTAGAATTGAATCAGCAGAAATATGTTTTTACTGAAGGATGCTGAGAATAGCTTAGACTATGTTAGTAACGAGAAAGCTTTAATGAAAATAGAAACAAAAACACTTTTGCTTAGAGTCGTAAAGAATCAGTTGAAATTTTGGAAACACAGGATGAGAAAAGAAGGCTTGGAGAATTTGGCACTCACAGAACATTTTGTAGGCAACAGAAACAGAGGAAAACAATGAGCAACCTGCCTAATGAGTTTCTGTAAATGGATGGCAGAAAAGAGAATAGAAAGAGTAATAAAAAAAATATTTCTAAGAGCTAGAAAAGTACAGGAAGTTGTGGAGAGCCATCATCGCTCACGCCATGAAGGGATACGGGACAAAGAAGAAGTTAGCTCAAAGCTTGCACAAGCTACTTTTTTTTCACTATCCTCTACTCTCATTCCAAATAAAGAATTGGTATATTTTTTTTTAAATTACAATTTTTTAAAATAAATTTCCTAAATAAATCATTCATTTCTTTTATAAGTAAGGCTGAGTCTGACAAGATCAAAATGGCAGCTGACAAGATCAAAATGGCAACTGATGTACAAAACGAACTCTAAAGTGTCGTTAACTTGGACAAATATGGCTTGTCATTTTTAATGCCTCCAAAACTAAACTTCTCTCCATTCATCATCCGAGAAAGCCTTCGGATTTCTGAGTCACTTTTTACATTGTCTGTTAAGCCACTTTCCAGGTAGTTACATTTTTTTTTTTTTTTTTTTTTTTTTGACGCGTCGAATTTTTCGCTTGGGCTGTGTCCCTTGCTAACACCTATATATTCTGTGTTTTTTTTTTTTTTTGTTTTTTTTTATAGTTGATAAGTATTAGGTTGGTGCAAAAATAATGACGTAATAATGTCGTTTTTTGACGTATTTTTTAACGTCAAAAAACGACATTATTACGTCATTATTTTTGCACCAACCCAATACTTTCTTCCTGCTTTCCTTGTTTTTGATTTCCTCCAACAATACTTTTGTCTTCAGTTTTAATTATACCATAATGTTTCTCCCGTATCTAATATTATTCAACATTATCTGTTCACGTCTGGCCCTATCGGTTTCAGCCACTTTCTTACAGTCGTAATGTAGTTTCACTGTGCGTTTTCTATAAACATTTTCATGCTAAGTGTTTCTGATGAGCTTTCATCTTCGGTACCTCGACATTGACAGATTTAAGCGCAGTACTAGATTGGCAGTTAGGTCTCATCATGGTAAGTTCTATGCTAACAAATTAGCTACCGTATTTGACTGCATATAAGACGCATTTTTTTACTAAAAATATCTTTTTCAATTTCTTTGCATCTTAAATGTCATATGTAGGGTTTAAATTTCGCGATAGTCGGTCGAAATTAGCTACCTGGCAACTTCTATTAGCTTAGACTTTAGAGTAACTTTAATATACCTATTGTCATTATTTAAAAGGCTATTATACAGATCAAAATTGTTATCATTGATAATATTTATTATATTAATTTCATCACGTTTAATACTTTCTTTCACTAAAATTATATGCAATAAATTCAAATTATGTTTCATTAACATTTTTCTTATAAAAACTTCCGGTTGCATTGGTATAAATACAATCAGAATTTTTATTTCCTAATTATTCCACTAAGACTTTTACAAGACGCAGGATGTACAGATCATATAAAGCAAAGTTTTTTGACTGAATTGTAATCCTAATTGTACTGTTTTGATCAATTGTAATAATTGCTTGATTTTTATTTTGTTTTCTTACCTTTGGATATAATAAAGTTTTTTATAGGCTCGTGTTCTTCTTTTCCCTATTATTTTTCGTTTAATTGTAATAAACAAAATAATACCTCATGAATATAGTATCATTTATTAATAACTAGCAGTAGAGCCCGGCGTTGCCCGGGGATGTAACAGTAAGAGATAGATCAAGTTTCGACCATCATAAAGACTAAAACATAAAATTGACAAAGATTATTGTTTAAGGTTGACGGACATGCATGTCTTAATTAGTTTGTTTGTTTGTTTGTTTGTTTTTGACGAATTGGTCAAACCCAAATTCAAACAAAAACATTGTTTTCAATCGCTATGAGTCTACCGATTGAATAGAATTTTATTATAAACAATTGTATTGTAAATGGAATTTTTAAAGCATTCTGAATGTAAAAATAAAGAAAAAAGTGTGCAAGACAATACGAAACACTACCTGCCAAAAAAAAGTGAAGTTTTGTTGAAATCGGTTGAAAAATGTAGGAAATACGATCCAATATATAAACGAACACACACACACACAAACAACCTGGGTTTTATAATAAGTATAACTCGATATGAGTTGTCCTCCTTTCATTCTCGTGAGGCCTCTTAGTCGTGTTTTCAAATTGATTTCATGCAAAAACAATTGTTTTTCCCATTTTTGGCGCTGTCAGAACCACCGCAAGGTAATTTTACGTAGTCCTGTGAAGTTTTATTGAAATCGGTTGAAAAATGTAGGAAATCCGATCCAATATATAAACGTACAGACACACACACACACACACACACACACACACACACACACACACACACACACACACACAATCTGCGTTTTATAATAAGTAAGATTTTACTAATATTACTAGTCTTTTCTTGATTTTCCCTGCTGAAATTGGGGTGCGTCTTATACACCCATGCGCCTTATAGGCCGTCAAACACGGTAATTCGATTTTTCTCAATGTGAGTTAAATATTTGTCATACTATGTATATTATTCTCGAAGAGCGAAGATGCAACGCCTATAGGTTTATATTTTTAGGTTGATTTATGTTGATGTTTCAAGAACGGGAATATCTTAGGTATATTTGCTTGTCTTTCTGTGCATTTGCAACTCGATCTGTCTAAGTGACATACTGAAATTTGATCAACATCCGGTCGAAGGTCAATACAACACGTTCTATTTTGATACGTAATGTTCCTTTAGAGATGTATTTATATCTCTCAGCGTCAAGTGGTCTATTCAGCGAGTCATCATCTGAAATCCTATTCGCCCCACCCGCCACCAACTGAAAATTTAAACTTGTGATCTGTTACCACTTACTCTATCGTGGTAAAACCATTAGACGTTTACATTGGAAACAGGTCGCGAAATTACACTTCCTAAACCACTGAAGTAGTATTTAAAGAAGAACTTCGATTTCGAACGTCTCACATGTCGAACAAATCGGTTTTCGAACAGAAAATTCCAGATGAAAATGCCTCGGTTTATCGAACAAAATTTCGGTTCTCGAACGATATAGCCGAACCGAGTTAACACGAACGGAATAATTTCTGAATTGACAGCCGTATTCTATACATTCGTGTATTGTGACTTTTCTTTTTCTAATTTTATTGTACTGTGACATTTTTTTCTCTACATTGATTCCTATTGGAAAAATTGTTTTCGGTTTACGAACATTTCGAGATACGAACAGCCTGCAGGAACGAATTAACTTGATGAACCGAGCTTCCACTCGAATTTACTTTCTTTTATCATTTAACTTCAAGCAAGGCATGGCCGGCACTAATGCACAAGAGTGTGGAAGAATATGAGAAAACAAAAAAAATATTATTACGGAGAGAGGATAATAAAAAAAAAAAAGGAATTAAGAGAAAAAAAATAAAGATTTACATTGCATTTGAATTTTGGAAGATCAAAGTTGAGCACCAACCATGAAACCGAAAAATAGTTCCACAAGAGGAATGTTTTTTTTTTCTTTTTTCTTTGTTGGGGAAGGGGGAAAATATTTTATTTTATCTTATATAGTGGAAGTTATACTTGGGTCCTATTTCGTTTGTCGTAGGTTTTTGCCACAAATTATTTATCCGCTGGAACCTGTGTTAGTCTTGATCCGGTGTTAGTCTTGATCCGGTGTTAGTCTTGATCCGGTGTTAGTCTTTTCGTCATCATTCTCTTTTTATTTTATAAATTATAAAGAGAGAAAGAGAGAGAAAGATAAAAAAAAGCGATCAGGATTTTTTATGAAAAGCAAATGCTTTGTTTTAATTTGAATTCTTTTCTATTTGTTTGTACATTTTTATTTTTATATTTTATTTTTATTGAACACATACAAATTAAAATGAAAACTCACCAACGGGATAAAAGGTGAATTACCATCATCATAAGAGTTTTATCAAATTTATATTCTTCCTTGCTTTGATGGTGTATTTCTTTCTCGCATTTCTTTCTTAATTGTACAATGTAACCCGGATATAAGAGAGTTGTCGGGACCGGATACTGTATCTCTTATATCTGGGTTTCTCTTATATCCGGGTTTTCCTTATATCTGGGTTTGGTCTATTTTGCTTAGGTAAGTATGGCTCTAATTTGGGACCAGATTAAATCTCTCTTATATCCGGGTTTCTCTTATATCCGGGTTTCTCTTATATCAGGGTTACACTGTATTTTGTTAAAATAAAACTCTATAAAAATACTACAATTGGTAAATATTGGGGGAAACCAAGGGTCACCTCACCCCGACTGCCATGCTCTTGCACAAGCTAGGAATGCAAGAGAAGAAATTGATAGCCATATCAACTGTAAAATGATGAGACCTAGCTGGCTATTTAATACTCGAGGTAAGAAAATGTAAATAATATGAGAACAATTGCCATGAAGATATTTATAGAAAAAACACAGGGGAGACTTCGTTACGGCAGTGAGAAAGTGACTGAAGCCAGATGCCATTTCAGGAGAGATAAAATTGTATATATTAGAAGCGGGAGAAAGATTGAAGCATAATTAAAACTAAAGGCAAAAGTACTGTTAGAGGAAATCTGAAACAGAGATAGCGGAGAGAACCTACTATATGAAGATAGAAGGTAACGTCGCTAGCAAGTGAGACAGCTCAAGATGCGAGCTAAGAATTCAAAGCGACAAAATAAAGCAAGCACAAACATCTAAATACCTCGGAAGTTACTTAACAGACCACGTAAAAAGTGACACAGAAATCTCAAGGTACAGTGGAAGAACGAAAAATGATTTCCAAAAGATAAGTAAATACTAACAAGAAAATTTCGCTAGAAACAAAGAAAAGTTTGCGCAGCTGCCATTCAGTATCAGTCCTCCCGTATTGCAGTGAATATTTGTCAATTTCTTCACAGATGAAGAGGAGAATTGAGGCGACGTGACTCTACAAAAGGATGCTGATAATTCCATGGATGGATCATGCGAGCAAACGAAGTTTTAAATAAAATGAAAGCAAAAAAAAATGAACACCTGTCTTTAGAATCAGAAAGAGACAATTGAAAATTTCTAGAATACATGATGAGGAAAATGTTGCAGTTTTTTGGGTATAGTGAGCCAGTCAAAATGAGCTGACTCATTTTATAGTTCACCAATAGAAGGGTTAACCAATCAGAAAGCTCAAAATATTCAATCCGACATGTATAAAGGCAGCCATTTTGTTTTTTCTCCCAAAATATCTCCATTGCCAAGCTGATATCGAAGATTAAAGAATTACTTAACAGCCGCTACTTCCTCTGAATCTTCACTGCCAAATTCTGATATTGAACACATTACAGATTTCACTGGACTCCATATTCAGAGACTACGGCAAACACGGTCAACAGAAAAAAGGTTTAAAGAATACGACACTTACAGGACATATCAAAGGCAAGAGGAGCAGAAAAACTAACGAGTCACTTAGGCAACGATCTTGTATAAATGGATAGCAGAGAGTGGCAGGATTTGTTCAAAGCTAAACATTGCTAAACATTGCTAAACATTTACTGTTTCTTAATACTCTGCTTAGCTTTTGGAATAAAAAAGGATATTAAAGAACTTTGTTCTTTAATGTTCAAGAAGACAAAAAATGACGATTGATGTTGCATTTAAACTTTTGAAGATCAAAATTGACAGGAAAGCAAGAAGCCGGAAGGGAATTCCACAAGAGATGAGTACGGGAGAAGAAAGTATTAGCATAGAACTTACAGTTATAACGGACAATTTAAACAGTAAGCTGACGAAATCTGATTGTTAATAGAGTACTAAGCTTAAATTTGTGAAGTCAGGGTACCAAAGAGAAAAGCTCATCGGAAGAAATTGCCAAGGAAATATTTATATAAAAAAGCACATGGAAGCTATGTTAGGGCGGTGGGAAAGTGACTGAAGCCGAGATGCCAGGTCAGAACCAATAACATTGCAGATTCTTCTTCGGATTTCATAAAGAATCTCTAGATACACAGCAGAAGTACCAGACATAATGTGACAATATTCAATGCATTGACAAATTGTAAAGTTATAAATATGTAAGATAGATTCTGACGAGCAAAATTGTCTAGCACATAACAGGGTGACAGGGAACCAACTTTCCTAGCGGTAGACCTAGAGATTGATACTATATTGTCGTTCTACAACATGTCAGTGGAAATTGTTGAGTCGTAAAGGCGCAATGATTTACTATCTTGGAGATTAGCATCAGCTATGCTGTTGGAAGGCAAAAAAAAAAGTTCCCTAAGACGATTAAAAGAGATTATTTTAGTTTTGGAGATCTTTAACAAATCTTTCTTTCTCCATTTAACAAGTTTCAGTAAAGACGCGAGATTTCCAATAAGTCATTGTGCTCCACAGGAATGGTTTGTAATGAAACAGAAATACAATTTTCTTTGACAATTTCCTCGTGATTTTAATGCTTGTTAAATTGCAAACAACTGTCAATTTTGTCTGTTAAGAATGTTAGATTACCGCTCCGTGATAATAATCACAAGCGGCGAGATTTTGAATTATCGCCCCCTGACGATAATTACAGGTGACCCGAGATTTGAAAGAATCAACCTCCTTCTCAGTGATTTTTCATAACGAAAAGACACTCTTTTCGCTCCCGCAAAAATCTAAGTAAACTATAGACACTGAAGATTCATTTGAATTCTTCATTTCTCATTTTTCATTTTATAAAATGTCCTATAAATATATTTGTTAATATTTCTTTGTTCAAATTCTATGTCTTATTTTGAATTTGGACTTACAAGAGGCCACCAAAAATTGTTTGCGGATCAAATGTACCAGGAGCTTATAAAATCTCATCAAAATGTTGAAGCCCACAACAAGAACAAAGCAACGAGTTGGTGCACAATGGGTTGGTGCATAATTATCAGGCGTTTTTTGAACAATATTTATTATGAAAGAAAGAAACATAACAATTCAACGATAACATTTTTAAATGATTATTCCGGAGCATACGATTATCGACAAGTTTTTTTATAACTTGAAAATAAAATATTTTTATTAAAAAAAAAGCAAACAAAACATCAATATTATTAAGAAATAAATCGCCTACAAAAACGCCTGATAATTATGCACCAACCCAATAGAATAGCCAATTGAAAAAATATTAGGTTTATTTGATTTGATTTTTTCTCTCTTCCACCAATATATTATGTTGGTGCAAAAATAATGTCGTTTTCTCACATATGTTACTATATGAGAAAACGACATTTTTTGCACCAACCTAATACTTTGAGTATAATAGATAATTCCAGTTTCTCTTCTACTAACGACAGCATTCTTTTTTAAATGCTATCTTTCCTTCCTTTATTTTTCATTCCTTCTGTTCAAAATTTTAATTATTTTTTCTTAAATTTATCCTTATTTTTATCTTGTCTTATTTGACCCGTTTATATAAATATTCTGCGTTTTAGTTTATTTGATTACGTCCATCTTTATCGTGTTTTTTTTTTTTTTTTTTTTTTTTTTGCTACTCTTCTATGTTGTTTATTTTGATACGGTTGTTTTGAATGTTTTCCTTTTCCCTTAATCTCTTGTATTCTGGGGTCGTTTGATATTTAAAATTATGTCGAAGAAAGGTATTTAAGAGAAGATAATAGCATAACATATAAAGTGTTGACACGACGTCGTTCAGATCTAGCTAATGGCGGATGATAAGATTTACTTCCCGTATTGTCAGGTTCAATGAATGGGGCCAACAGGCGACAAGCATCGGCGCAGAAAGCTGCGTAGTGATACATTGGATTGCCTTCTATCTTTCTTCAGTGAAAAACCGTGAGCAGAAGAATGAAATAACAAGAAGACAAAAAGGAGGAGGAAGAAGAAGAGAAATCTGTGCTTGTGTCTGTGAGGAGAGAGTATATGTGCATAGCTGAAGAGAATTATGACCAGCCAATGCCAAACGACTGAAATTGAAAACAGAATGACGCAAAAGAAGGAAATGGCAAACGATAGGAAGAAGGATTGTTTTCTTTAGCTTATCATGATTCATTACATGGTTTATTTCCTTCTCAACTCCGCACATATTTGTATTCATACGTGTGCGTATACGTATGCATACATATATATATGAATGCAACAGTATACATATGTATGTATGTATGTACTGATATATATATATATATATATATATATATATATATATATATATATACATATATATATATATATATATATATATACATATATATATATATATATATATATATATATATATATATATATATATATATATATATATATACACGCACACACACACACAAACACAAATACACACATACAGGATATGATTGATAAATTGTCGTATAAATTACGCAAAAATGAAAATAACACTGGCATCCCATTTTAAAATATATGTTTACCAAAATTACACAAAACTATCTTGAAATACTAAAGAGTAAATATTAGGTTGGTGCAAAAATAATGTCGCTTTCTCATATAGTAACATATGTGAGAAAACGACATTATTTTTGCACCATCCTAATATATTCAATAAAATCGCCATTGGCTTCAACCACAGCCTCCAGACGACATCGGAATCTCCTGCAACTCGTCTAGACGGTCTCCTTGCATAAGTTAGTGAATGCTGCCAAAATCCTTTCCCCCTTGTTACAAGGAGTTTTGTTGGTCTCCCGCTCATCTGCACCCCAACACATAATAATGAAGGGGTTTGCAGTCCGGGTAATTAGGTGGCCAGATGTAAGGGGTAATGTGATTGCAGAAATTGTCTGACAGCCAAGACTGGGTTCTCTTTTTTGTGTGGCCTGGTGCGGAGTCCTGTTGTCAGACATAGGTTCTTTCAGCAGCTACTCTTTTTGACCCAGGGTAGCACTACCTCCTCAAGGCACTTGATGTTGAGTCTGAGCCCCCGTGGGAAGATGAATGGAGGCATAACCTTGCCATCACTCGTGATCAATCCAAATAACTTACTGGATCCAACTCTTTCCGAATCTCCTGCACTGTGCTCAGATTGACATCCAAACATTCTGAAATGTTCGCATTGGATCTTCCAGCGTGAATGCTAAGTAGTACAGCATGCTGTTTCCAAATTTCTGTGAAGCAAATTGCGTCATGGTGTTCTTTTTTCTCACAGACGGTGCCCAACTGACCCTACTATACTATGCAGTCAACTAAATAAAAAAAGCACAAACAACAAACATGCGAGAAATCAAAAAGTATAAAATGGCGACAATTTACCCATCGCACCCTGTGTCTGTGTGTGTGTGTGTGTGTGTGTGTGTGTGTGTGTGTGTGTGTGTGTAAAAATATATGTGGCTAACTGAAAGTCATGTTAAACTATGGAGGATGCTAAGTGATGTAATTTAATGCCTAATAGACGAAAGTGAGTAAATGTTGTTATTGTTGTAGTTGAATTTTTGTTTACAATGAAATTATTATTATTTTTATTTTAGTTTGTTAATTGAATTTATGTACAGTGCAACTTCGATTCTCGAACGTCTCACATGTCGAACAAATCGGTTTTCGAACAGAAAATTCGAGATAAAAATGCTTCCCGAACAACATTGCCGAACCAAGTTAACCCAAACGGAATAATTTCTGAGTCAACCGCCATGTTGTATACATTCGTGAGTTGTGTCGTACTTTTCTTTTCCAATTCTATTGTACTGTGACTTTTACGAACGGCTTTCAGGAACGAATTAAATTCGTGGACCGAGGTTCCACTGTATTTATATATTTTAAATAATAAGTTTTTGAATGTAATCATTTTCTTTTAATTTAAAAAAAAAATTTATGGTCATATATGTTGGCTTGGGGGAAGAGGTATTTCTTTTAGGAAAGGAGATATTTGAAAAATTCTGGGGCGCAGATTTATATTTTGCTAGGTTTCGGTAGCGGCACTCTCAAGGTTTTCTGTCTCTTTTAATAAGTTTGGCATTCTTTAGATCGAAGTTGTGGTTGAACTTATTTCTGTGTATAAATAATGCATTTGATATATTGTTGTGTATAAGATCCCTTTTGTGTTCGTAGATACATTTTTTATATATATATTTATGAATGCATAAAGTGTTCGTACATATAAAACAGAACGGGCAACGAATGTTTATTGAGCGTTTATGGTATTTTATTTTCACCAGCTACATCACGACTTTTATATTTCACACGTTTTTGTAAATTTCTGAAAGATTCCTCCACATATTATACGGAAGAGTTGTGACAGTTTATTTTATATATTCATGCTTCAGAATTAATATATTTACTAAATAATTTTTTAATACATTTTTGTTGCAAAATGAAATCCTTACATTTGTCTTAAATTCATCAGAAGACGAAACGTTTTCTTTTTGTCTTTATTCATATATATATATATATATATATATATATATATATATATATATATATATATATATATATATATATATATAAAACTGTGGAGTAGTGAATAGCAGCTCGGATTGAGGAATCAAAACCATTATATTCTCTTACGTGCTAATACCCTTGGGAAAGGTATTAATCCTCTTCTCCTTCCAACTATGAGTAAATATCAGGGCAGAGTGGGTTCTATAGCCTTGGATGGCAACTGGTCTAGGAAAAGGACAACTCTGAATTCAAACCTGCAGAGGGTCGTTTGGGGACCTTGTGGCACGTAGTGCATCTGGTCTCCGTATTCGGCGTGTGGTTGGTTCTGCACAAAGCCTTCACCACAATAATCAAATCACATGTGCTGGTGTCTGGCTGTCGATTCCTAGGAACTGACCTACTTGACCCTCATACATCGAATACGACGGGAGAGTCCACCATACAGATATATATATATATATATATATATATATATATATATATATATATATATATATATATATATATATATTGTGTGTGTATTTAGGCAGCATTTTTTCATTAATGCATGTTTCATTAAATAATATAGACAAGTTTTGTCTATTTTATTAGATATACCTTTCATTTTTCATTGAAAGACGAAAGAAAATCACCATATTGATACATGTTTTTTTTAATCCTATCTAAGCTTTCGGCTTGCATAAGCCATCATCAAAGATGACAATAACATTACAATATATTAAATAATACAGCGTCTCGTATGCACGAGTTTGTCATTGCTTGGAAATCTTCCATGCAAACAAAAACAGACTATCATTATTGCTATGTCCGTGTATTGTTTAATCGATGAAATTTGAATAAGCTGATTTGTTTGGAAAAATACTTAGACAAAACCCCTACTCCGCAGTTGGCACGCACGCTAGTAAAATTAACTGTACTTTGTACCCCCAGACCTATTTGCACTTCTCCCCAAAATTTGCTCTCGATCGGACAATGCATGGCCATTATAGTGGATGTGACGGACGGATTAACAAAAGTCACAAAATTTTATATATAGACAGACTCTAGTTCAGTGAAAGGAGCGAACAAATGACACAAAGGGGATAGTATATTTTGATGCAGAAATTCTGTGACAGCCATGACCGGGTTCTCCTACTTGTGTGGCATGATGCAGAGTCCTGTTGCCAGATATAGTGTCTGCCAGTAGCCACCGTCTTGACCCTTGGAAGCACTACCTCCTCAAGACATTTGATGTAGGACACCCTATTGAGTCTGAGACCCTGTGAGTAGATGAATGGAGGCATAACTTTGCCATCACTAGTAATCACTTCAAACTCCGAATCTTCTGGTCTCTCAGATTGACAGCCAAGCACTCTGAAATGTTCGTATTGGAGCTTCCGGTGCGAATGCCAAACAGTAAATCATGCTCTTTCCAAATTTCTGGCAGAGTAAATTGAATCATGGTGCTCTTTTTCTCACATAGAGTGCCCAACTGACACTACTATACTGTGCTGTCGACAATATCAAAAGCAAACAACGCGCATGCGCGAAATTAAAAACATAACATGGCGACACTTTACCCCTGGCATCCTCTAGACTAATTTTTAAAGTATCATATTGAATTCTTGTTCAGTGAAAATCTTCCAAACACAAATATATCTTCTTTTTTTACTATTTTTTTTTTAAACCTTGTCTTCAAAATGAATGCGCGTCTTATAAACTGGTGTTTATATATATTCCGAAAATTACGGTATTTTAATGTTTGAAACAGCTAAAATGATTTGGGTTTTTCCGATCGCTAGCTGCTTACTTTTTTTTTAATCAATTCACCCCAAGTAAGGCGATAATGATACTAAGACGCAAGTGGCTACTTAGAGTGAAAGGGAATGACAAATAACCGGAAACCCAATCCTAAAAAGGAAACAAAGGATAAACCTATATTCTATACCAGGAGGAGTGTGAACCGGACGAAAGGCGAACCTATCCGCTAAGCCAATATTCCCAACTTCCCGCAGAGCTTTTGTTTCTTTCTAAATAAACAAACCAAGTTTGTAATAACTAAACATTGTTTAAAAGTTTATAATAACTAAACATTGAATTTTGCGATTTTTTTACTTTCATTTCGACTGACAAAATTTCCGAACTTAATAAGAAAAAAAGGGGATTGTCAGTGGTCAGGAATGAAAGCATATGTTATTAATATAAAAAAGGCTAATAGATAGATAGATAGATAGATAGATAGATAGATAGATAGATAGATAGATAGATAGATAATTATTTTATACTTCTGGCGATCTTTCGCTGGCACCCAGCTATTCTATTAGCTTCGCGGCTTACACCACTCCCACCAGGGTGCTCGGTGCTTGTGCTTCGAATGCAAAACCGTTTAAACCAAAATATAATCAGTAACTGTCTTTTCTTGGATTCTTTTTCACTAACCACATAAAAGATTAGATAATAATAATAATAATAATAATAATAATAATAATAATAATAATAATAATAATAAAAACGAGGAAAAGAATTAAAGAACAAAAAGAAAAAGAATCAGCTTAAAAGGTTAGCGTCTCTCAGGTATAATTAGCTGACGATCTAATGCCTCAAACAGCGAACACTGTTTGTCCGCCTAGTACACTGAGGTCTTCGCCCGTCTCTGCGTCTATCCTTTGCTCTGCCGCCGTCGGCTCTCGACACTGCGCAATAACCTCTTGCTTACCTGACGTTCCCATCTCTTGCATGACCTCACCAGATAATTCTGCTGGCGTAATTGAATGAAATTGTTCTCGTCTTCCACCTACATATGCTCTCACTTTTTATAAGTTAATTCGACCTTTTATCTTTCTTCAATTACTCTTCAACAAACACTATTTTCTCGTTTTTCTTATCATCAAGGTATTATTATTATTATTATTATTATTATTATTATTATTATTATTATTATTATTATTTCCTTATATTTCTGTTGTATACACACTTCCTTCCGGGTCCCAACCAATGACCTAAGATCAAAAATGGATTCGTGACATTTTCTACTGATCATTTTTGTAAAAAAAAAAAAAAACCCCTAAGATCACACATATTTTACATAAATAAAGCTCTTCGTAATACGTCACCTGTACTTGTGAGTACAATTTTTTGTATTCCTTTAAGGAATGGTCTACCAGGAATCCCTTCAATAAGTCTATCGAAACCTTTTCCAATAAATCCGACGGTTCTAACTCCAACTGGATTTATTAATGTTCTCCTTGTTCCTTAGTTTATTTTTTACAACAATCTTCACCCAATACAAGAACCAAGAGCCACTCGAGGTAAATTGTAGAAATAAGAGACAGTTTATACGCGAGGAAGAAAACGCTTAACTCTAGACATGAATAGGTTAAGATTGTAGTAATCGGAGAAGCATTATCTTGGGAGCCGGGTTCCACAAAGTAGCGCTTCGTGAGAGGAAACTATGGAATACGAAGGGAATGATGATGGTCACCCCAATGTGCGTGACATAGCCAGTCTTATCAGTGGATGTAAGAACTGGTGAAAGTAAGCAGAGTAGTTCGTCTGAACATTACCAGAGGAATAGAATAGTGAGAGATTTGCAACGTTTCGTCTGTGGGAAAGGGTAGGGTTGAAAATTATCCATCACCCACAAGACCGCGTAGACGCTTTTGAACTCCATCGACACTAGAAAGTAAAGACCTGGCAGTTCTTTGCTCATTTATGGCAGCTGTACTCAATTTTCTGCCTGATCTGATTCTCGTCAAGGCAGAGGATAGCAGAAGTCACGTACATACTGAAGCAGTACAGGGAACTGACCATTTTTCCAGCATCTTGATGTCTGGAGTGAGCTTACACCCCAATAGGTGCACAAGTCACGGGGTCTCCCTGAGATAATACTGGTTGATTACGATAGACAAAAATTCAGAATCTGGTATTAATGAAAAGTTCGCATGTCCGTTACGCCCTGTAAGTATCTCATAAATAATAGACTGTTCCGTTTGGTCGGGAGGAAAGACAAAAATACATATCAAAGATGCAGTTTGGTTTCATTGAAAGAAAAAGAAATGAAAAAAGAAGAGGTGATAACGCTCTCATGCTTTTAATGTCAGTGACATTGAAAATTTATCAGCTTGTCTTTTCATTTGTACCCTCTTACTTCTTTAAATAATGACCTGCATTGAAAATTATAATTATTATTGCAATATTTGGTTTAGTTTTTCAGTTCAAATATTTAACAATACACTAGGGGAAATTCCACGAGTATTTTATAGTTGTGGAACTCGCAAGGTGCATATTTATTCGTTAAATATTGCGCTGCATAAAAAAATAAAAACAGGAAAACAGTGAAATTTTCACAGGTCTCAAGAATTATTATTATTATTACATTTTTTTTATTTTTTTATCAAACTCTTTCTTCTTCTTCTTCTTCTTCTTCTTCTTTCTCTTCCTCTTCTTTTCCGCTTCTTCCTCTTCTTCTACTGCTTCTTCCTCTTCTTCTTCTTCCTCTTCTTCAACTTCTTCTTCCTATTCCTCTTCTTCTTCTACTTTTTCTTCTTCGTCGTCGTCGTCACTGAACTAGTCTAAAATAGAACAAAAGTTCGTTCCTCACCAAGCGTTTTATGTGTACGTTATCACTTCCTCTTTCTTTCTTTCTTTCTTTCTTTCTTTCTTTCTTTCTTTCTTTTTTCTTTCTTTCTTTTTCTTTCTTTATTTTTTCTTTCTTTCTTTTTTCTTTTTTCTTTCTTTCTTTATCTCTTTCTTTTTTTTTTCTTTCTTTCTTTCTTTCAATGAAACCAAGCTGCCATAAATTTTTATCTAACTGCGCTATTTAATGTACTATGCTTTTAATTTTCCCTAATTTTAAAAAAACTGATGAAGAGGTTCACAGAAATATTTGTAGTTAATGTACCGACGCGTAGCGTAGCGGTTATCGGTGCAGTAAGTGGAATCGACGTGTCGAGTTTAGATTCCAATCGTGTGCATTACGTCAACTTTCGCACCAATACGCTTGAGAAAGCTATGAATCCACGTCTTCTCCGCCCATCTATGGGTTAAATAGCAAGTAGAGCATACCCTCTAACAATCTCCTGCGTTTCTGGCACAGTTCTCTCGCTATCCTTGACTACTCTACTTCTTTTGTTATTGTTTTCTCTCTCTCTCTGATTTGAATCAAAATCTCATTTCTCACTCTCTTCTCTGCTCCCCACTTTTTGTTTGTCTTCTCTGTCTCCTTCCCCTTTTTGTCTTTTACTCTGTAGCTGTTTCTTTTCTCTTCTCTTTCTTTCCCCCCTCTCTCTCCCCTTTTTATATCTCTTATCTGTCTCTTTCGCTCTTTCTGGGTTTTTTTTTGGGGGGCGGGGGCGTAGCTTTACTCTTCTCTTTCTTTCGCCTCTCTCTCTCTCTCTCCTTTTTATCTCTCTTATCTGTCTCCTTCCCCTTTTTGTCTTTTTCTCTGTAGCTGTTTCTTTTCTCTTTCTTTCCCCCTCTCTCTCCCCTTTTTATATCTCTTATCTGTCTCTTTCGCCCTTTCTGTTTTTTTTTTTTTTTTGGTGGGGGGCGTAGCTTTTCTCTTCTCTTTCTTTCGCCTCTCTCTCTCTCTCTCTCTCTCTCTCTCTCTCTCTCCTTTTTATCTCTCTTACCTGTCTCCTTCCCCTTTCTGTCTTTTTCTCTATAGCGTTTTTCTCCCCTCCTCTCTCTCTCTCTCCCTCTCTCTCTCTCTCTCTCTCTCTCTCTCTCTACCTCTTTCTCTCGCCTCTTTCTCTTTCCCCAACACACCACACACGTATTTCCGGGTTAATGGTTGAATGCGATAAAATATCAAGTGACATTTTCCCTTTGAATTTTAATCGTTAAATTCACAACTGTGCATTTCAAATCTCCATTTGCTCTTCTCCATTTTTATCTGCCTTACGTAAAAAGCTCTTTATCGTTACCAACTCCTTACATTTTCTTTTAATATCTCCCCCAGCTGTTTTCAAAATGCCTTCATAAACGGCTCACTTCTCAATACGATTACATAATAACTTTTGATAGTCTCCGGACACACACTGGAAATCTTGCCTCGTTTTGAAACCTTTTGATTCTATCAAAAATACTTCGTCTCGTCTTTCCTGTATTTCACACAGCTTCTCTTCTCTCTCTTGTTAAAAAATAGAAATATTTACAGCTTCTGTTGCTGTTCTGGCTTCGTACCATTTCTTTTATTATTCTACCTTTTCGTTGTTTTTTCTCCAGTTTTAAATCTTTCTGCCATTGCTCTATCATCTTTATTCTACATTTAAGTATGTATTTATGCAAATGACACAACTAGATACTCCTGTCTTAGTAGCAAGTCTAAGAGATCATACAAAATAAAACTGGCAACTGCTCTCGAAAATGGCCTATCTCGGCGAACTTCGCCTCGGCGAACTTCGCCTTGGCGAATTTTGACGAATTTGGATCGCTTCTCGGCCTTTGGCTGAGATTCGATCACTGCTACGACTGGCTCCGGACTGGCTCCGGACTTGCTCCGGACTGGCTCCGGCCTGGACCCGCTAGGACAAGTCATGACCAGCTTTGACTAAGTTCTGACCAGCTTGGACATGCATTGACCAGTTTTGGGCCAGTGGCCCTTAGAGTGGAAACACTCGGGTCTCCCACGTTAAACCGACCTTGTGTCACATCTTGACCATGTGGGAGTCAAGTAAATAGCCTCTCGAAAATGGCCTCCAATCAGTGCTTAAATGGGGCAAGGAAATATTTGTAAATTTTAACGTCTCCAAAATAAAACTGGTTTCATTTAATCACCAAAGAGAACCTTTCCTTCCTGCCATCAGCATGGCTAATGTTAAACTCCAGGAGAGAAAAACATTGTGCTTTCTTAGGCACACATTTTCTACTAACATGAAGTGGGACGACTATATTCAATCGATCAATACGTCTACTGCTAGGAAAGTTGGTTCACTGTATCACCCAGTTTTTTCGTCAGAATCCATCTTGCACATTTATAAATCTACCATTCTCTCCTGCTGTGAATACTGCTGCCATATCTGGTCTGCCTGACCTAGTATCTCGACTTCAATGACGTGGATTCGCTCTATATTTTCAATAAATATTTTTATGGCAACTGATGTGATTTTTTTTACGTAGTGCCTGGACTACATAAATTAAACGTTCTACTAGAGTGGTAACTAGGTCTCACATTTTTACTGTTGAACTAGCTTGATGCAACCGACTGTTCTATTCTAATAGTTCCTTTTCTCGCCTGTGGAACTCCTTTCCGATTTTCTTACTTATCCGCTAGATACAATCTTCAAAATTTTAATTGCCGCCTTTTGACTTTCTGATACCTGTTCTTTTATTGTCCTTTCTCCTCGCTAAAGTCTTCCCACTCGCTTTCACTCCCAGTAACCCCGCTTGCGTCCTAATGGTTTTATTGCCTTTCTTGGTGCAAAATGATTAAAAAGGTCTTCTTCATTATCTCAGTCAATTTGCCTTGTTAAACACATATCTCTGGTTATTTATTTTCTTGAATTTTAGGTTTTCGATGGTTGTGGGTATAAAGTTTTCTCGGTAAATCTTCAACATTCGTTTCTCTAGAAGCTTCTGCAGTTTAATCTTCATTCCAGTCATCATCTTCATCATCATCATCATCGTCGCCAGTCCTATGACTGGGTGTCATCGTAAGGTAGCTGCGCAGCTGAGCAACTGACCAACTCCCTCCATATGTCTCGGTTGCGCGTCAAAATCCAAGTTTCTGTAAAGGATATTCTGCTTTTGTATTTCTTGCCCTTTTCATTAGGAGAAACTAGCTAAGCCACAAATTAACTCAGAGAAAAATAAAACTTATTTTTTCCTTCATTGGAACTTGTATTTTAAACTATCTCTTTTTGTATCCAAAATATAAACAAAGTAATCTATAAGAAATGTATGTTTTCAATAATTTTATATATATATATATATATATATATATATATATATATATATATATATAAAGAGAGAGAGAGAGAGAGAGTCCGTCAAAAAATGCATACACACTTCAGGAAAGAAAAAACTTGTCTTTTATCGTTTTATCAAAATGCAATAAGTCTTTACTCTAGTACGATATTATCTCGTCAGATGGCATTACCTTCATGGCTGTAGCATTAACAAGTCCTAACGGATTTGTGTATCGCAGAAAATTTATTACTTTGGTGGTCCTTAGACAATCAATTGAAAAGGCATATGCAGCACTAGACACTTTGGCCAACGTTGCCCTAGCAGTAGTTCGCCTTACTAATAAATGTCTGGAAGCTAAAGGTAACCATTTTGAGCATTTCTTGTCATTGTAGATTCGAAAAGTAACTTTTATTGATCTCGTGATGTCTGAATAAATCTACTATTACAATATCTATACAAATTTTTCCTCTCATGAAGTGCGTATACATTTTTAGCGGATTGTGTGTGTATATATATGTGTGTGTGTCTGTACGTGTGTGTGTGTGAACAACACCGAGAGGTGACGTTCGTTTTCAGGCATGGCCACAATCTTCAGGTCACCATGAAACCGACTGTCGCCTCTCGGTATTGAACTCAGTGGCCTGACGATTGCACTCAAGCATGAAACAGACTGTAACCTCTTGGTGTGGGCCTCGGTGCCTTAAAGATTGCGTTCAAACATGAAACAGACTTTCGTCTCTCAGTGTTGACTGCAGTATCCACTTATATATTTCCACACGCTCTGTCCCTGATATTGAGCACTTTTACCCATAAATATAGCATAGCTTCAAACTATATTGTTATATATATATATATATATATATATATATATATATATATATATATATATATATATATATATATATATCACATAAGACTCACGGTACTTCAGTTAGTCATATTTTTAAGTTTTAAATATTATTACCAATAAGTCAATGTACCCTATCGATACCTCATCATATCAGCTGGTTTTATTTATATAACTTTATGGTAGATGAATGCAAGTCATGCAGATACAATGTCTGACTGGATCTTTTGTCATCCATTAGAATATTTCATATTCAAGAATGTGATGTCGGTGCATTTGAAGAAAATTTTTTCAATTCAACTGACTTTTTCACTAGTGGCACATACGTATTTTCAAAGTTTAACCACATCATAGAGAACTTGGTACACACAAAACATGGCGACAATTGCCATCTTCATATTCAGGCATATTTTCAATTTATGTTGAAATTAGATCATTTATTGTCTGTCTGCAATGTCAAAATCTGATCTAATCTCGTCTAAAAGATACTTTTGAGTTCCACCATTTCTAAGTTCCACGATGTTTTACTTTTTCTATTCTTCGGGTTTCTGCTTACACAATTGCCTGCTATATTCAAATTCTAGTCGTTTTACAATTATGACACATCATGAGTGTTTTTGATGCATCTTTTCATATCAAAATTTATGACGGCACTTAAACCTCAAGTAAAAACTCTTTACAGACTGTAAAGACTCTTTAAAGCTTAATATTTTACTGGATTGAAAAATATGTTTGTATTCCATTGAATTTGAATTTAGTTTTTATTTATTTCGCTGAGTACAGGAAAACATTTTAAAATTAAAATGTTTTGGAATGGTAACTGATTAATTTCTTTTGCTGGTATTTCTTACATTTCGAAGAGGAAGAATCACAACGGAAGAGATATGCAAAAAATAAGCAGAAATTATGCGAAAAATATTCTCAACATCAAAATGACTTCAGCCACGCCTTCACAGATATCTAAAAGCCTTTGTCAAAGAATGGCACGAGGTATTGTGAGTAAGAATGAATACATATAAGAGGGTCAAGAGGTTGATTAATAATATCCAGCAGCTGTATGATTAAGGTATTTCTTATTATCGTAATTTCTCGAAAATAATACGCATTTTTTACTGTAAATTACAGGTGATAGTAGCGTATTATAAATAGGTGTAAACAAAAATATTTTTTTCGTTATTGAATTATAATAATAAATACGTACTTGTTGTTCTAAAATAAGAAAGATATTATCCCAATTTTCATTTTATATCCAACAATAATAATTGTAAGATTTTTTGTCAAAAAAATTTATGTTTATCAAGAACCGCATTTTTTATTTGTCGAAAAAATAAAAAAAATATGAAAAAAGCCAATTTCGAAGAAAAGAGATCATCTTTCTTTCACAAATTCAACTAAACTAACATCTGGATATTGAGCTTTTCTTCGTCTACCTATAGCTTTGGTACTTGATTTACACTTTTTTATTAGGTTGGTGCAAAAATAATGACGTAATAATGTCGTTTTTTGACGTATTTTTTAACGTCAAAAAACGACATTATTACGTCATTATTTTTGCACCAACCTAATAGTTCATTTTTATTCTTTCCCTATTAACGTACGTTAGCATCATTCAACTCATATTCTCTAACTGCAGGTCTGTTTCCTATTCTTTCTGCTAATTCTATTACTTTTTGTTTACAGCACTACCTCCTCAAGGCACTCGATGTATGCTCTCCGTGTAGAGACTGAGGCTCTGTGAGAAGATGAATGTGTTAGCGGATCACAAGTACCCTTAGGTATCATGCAATTTTTCCTTAAGTGTTCATCACTTTCTAGATTATTCTTGCCATTCCTCAGAGGCTTCATTTCTGCAACAGTTCCAATGAACAATCGATGCTACTTTTCTTTACACATATTTCCGTTTTGTCAACCAGAGTACCATGTGCACTAATTACATTTGGTAAATGAAAGACAGAATGCATTGTCTTTAGGAAAACAGACAGCCCAAAATGCAAATTACAAATTGGAGATATTAGGTTGGTGCAAAAATAATGACGTAATAATGTCGTTTTTTGACGTATTTTTTAACGTCAAAAAACGACATTATTACGGCATTATTTTTGCACCAACCTAATAGTTCATTTTTATTCTTTCCCTATTAACGTATGTCAGCATCATTCAACTCATATTCTCTAACTGCAGGTCTGTTTCCTATTCTTTCTGCTAATTCTATTACTTTTTGTTTACAATTTGCACTATAACTACCACGTTTTCGCGACATTTTGGCGGTAAAATAAAATGTTATATTTATCGGGAAAATTGCATGGTAATTTTCAAGGCAGTAAAGAGGCCGAGACGCAAGAGTTAGAAAAAGAAGCGAGAACAGAGAAAGAGTAATCAGGGATTTCTTAGCGATTGATATTGCATTTAAATATTTGCAAATTAAAGTTGGCTGGAAAGCATGGAACCGGAAAGGAGTTCCACAAGCGAGAAGTGCGAGTAAAGAAACTGTTAGCATAGAACTTACGGTTACATTTAGCCAAATCAACTGAAAATGTGTGAGACCTCATTGCTAGTCTAGTACTTAAATTCGAAGCGTCTAGGCAACATAATGAATAGCTCATCTGAACAATTATCATGAATGTATTTATAGAAAGCAAAGAGAGGTAACATTACGGCGGTGGGAAAGCCGAGACGCCAGATCGAAGCCAATAATATTGCTGATCCTTCTTTAGATTTTATCAAGGAGCTCTAGATAGATAGCAGAAGCACCTGACCATATTTGGCAGCAATATTCTAAGCATGGACGAATGGTAGATATGCATATGTAAGATAAACTCTGAGGATCTGGGGATAAAAAACCACGACACAATGAACCAACATTCAGTACAGCTGACCTAGCTGTGGTTTCAATATAATCTTTCCACTTCATGTCAGCCGCGAATGTTTGTTCAATTTGGCGCAGCAATTCAATCTCCTGGAGGTCAGCATCATTAGATAGTGGTCCCCCAAATCAGTCAGTGTACACACAATCTGATTTATGATCCCTATGCACGGTGGAGTAATGGATAACTGCTCGGACTGACGAATTGGAGAGCCGAGTTCGAATTCCAGTCGAATCTATTACATTCACTTACGTGCTAACACCTTTGGGAAAGGTATGAATCCTCTTCTTCTCCCCACCCCAGTTATGTGTAAATAGCAATATGGCAACTTGGTCTACCACAGAAAAAAATGGCAACCTACTGCAGGAAAAAATACCTGCCTCGTCCGTCATGTATCGAAATATACATGATCGCCTAAGCGTGTATCACGCATTGCACATAACTGACATGTTTTTTAAAATCTTTCTTAAATGCACCATGGGTGACACCCTTTAAGAACACCAGTGTAACAGCCAATATCCTATTTTTCCCCATATTTAGAGTATATTATTGCCTAACAATGGACATGGAATTATTATTGGCATTTTATTGCACTCAATATACCAGGCACTCAAAATATTCATTAGTAAGCGAAATATTCCATATAAAACTTATAATTTGTTACTAAAAGCTAGGGATCCCTAAGACATCTATATAAAGTAAACTGCTTCTTTTTTTTCAAAAACTTTTTACAAAGAGAGCAATCTGTAAAACAAAGTAATCATTGCTACATTTGATTATTTTTTTCAATGATCAAAATTCTTGTAAAGTATTTTTGGCATATTAATCTATTCAATATTTGTCTATATTTTTGAGATAGTATTGTAACTATTTACACTATTTACATTGTTCAGAATATTGTCCTCGTCTTTACTGTCATATTGATTTTAAAATCGAACCCTTTATTTTGTCCTCGGAACTAGATTGTTCTAGTTCCACGTGCCATGCCTTTTCTGGATATCTCAGTATCATTTATCTCCCTTTTAGTAACTCAACTGTCCTAAGTTTTTGTTTACCTCTGCTGTGGCCAGATATTAAACTTACAACTCTTTGGGTCAATTCAATAGATTACTTCAACGAACGCTTTTACCCACCGAGCCATATTGGGGAAATATTAGTACTCTTACAGAAAAATGGTTCCACAAATCAGTCAGTGAAATCAAAAGCTGTTTTCTGTTCTCTATGCTCTTTAACATTTACCTTAAGTGCATCATGTGACACCCTTTAACAACATAAGGACCCGGTCAGCATTAGAGGTTGATACATCAAAAACCTTTGAATTGCAGATGGACTAGTTGGCAAAATGGGAAACTCATCCGTCTGGTAAAGAATCTGGGTAAAATATCCTTCAGACAAAAAAGATAAACCGCAGGAAAGTTGTTCCACAAATCAGTCAGTGTTCACGAAAGCTGTTTTGTGTTTCCTATGTGCTTTAGTATCTTCCTGGAAGACATCATGTGACACCCTTTAGGAACACGATGACACGGTCAGTAATGGAGGTTGGTACACCGAAAAACCTTCAATTTGCAGATTGCATAGCTGGTCTTGTTGGGGAAAAAAGGAAACTCATCAGTCTGGAAAAGAACCTGGGTGAAATATCCTTCAGATAAAGTATTCAATCATTTTGGACTGGAGAGGGTTCCAAAATATAAATTCCAAGAGCAATAATTCCATCTGGAAAGACAAGAAGGTTTGCCGAAAATCAAAAATCAGACTTTTGCATGCATTTGGTACAATCTTTCTGTATGCCTGCGAATCTTGGACATTAATAGCAGAACTAAAGTAAAGAATCCAAGAAATCAAAATGAGATACTACAGAATCATCATAAACATCTTTTATGTAAACCACATTACAAATGACGGAGCAATTTATCATCAACCAAGAAACAGGCCCATTGTAAGACCTCATAGACACCATCAAAGAGAGGAAATTGAAATGGTATGGACATGTCGTAAAAATGGAACTCATCAGTCTAGTAAAGAACCTGAGTGAAATATCTACAGATAAAGTAGTGAGACAATTAAAATATCTTAGCTTGGATATCAGTATTATTACAAAGCTGGACAGAAAAATGGTTCCTACTCACAGCTAGAAAAATGATAATTGAGGTAAACGGATCTGGCCATATTAAGTTGAATGTTGGCCGAAATTTCTAAATAGAATTTTGTTATTTTTTTTTTAAATTATCCACTATTCTACCTTGATTTTCTATTGAAGTCAAGAATACAGATGACCCCCACCTGTGAAAGACATCAACACTCTTCTTTTGATCTTGTCTCTATAACCCAAGGAAGAAGTACAACAGAATATGCAGTCAATCTCTGAGATTTATGTGAACAATACAACAGTAAAATATCTCTAGCACATCTTCATAGACTTCTAAAAAAAATCTTTGAGTATGACGTGAGGCATTGTTAACAACTATGAATAAATATAAGATGGATAAAAGATTTATTAATACTATCCAACATCTGTATAATTAAAAGACAAGTAGAAGAGTATTGTTCCAGGGCAGCTTGAAAATATAGTTCCTCATATCAGTTGGTGTACGCGAAGACTGATTATTTTCCGATACTCTCTTTAACATTTTCTTTAAATGCATCATGAGCGGCACCTTTGAAGAACATTAGGGCATGACGGTCGCAAGATCATCATTCCTTTGTTTTGCAGATGACAGAGATGATCCAGTCGGTAAAGCAGTCGAACTCGCTTGTCACGTGAAGAATCTGAATAAAATATGTTCCAGATATGGCACGGAGACTAATGTCGAAAACAACAGCTGATGGCGAACAATGAGAAAGGGCTTTCAAGCAAGTTGAAAGACGGTGGTCAGAAACTTAAAAATGGTGAGACAATTCAAATATCTTGGTTCGATGATCTGCGAAGGGGGTTCCAGTGTGTAAATAATTTCAACATCAACACAAAAACGACAGAAGCGTCTGAAAAAACAAAAACATATGTCAGAAATAAAACATCAGACTGTTATGTGCATCGGCCTTCTCTGTCTTTCTGTGTACCTGCGAATCTTGGGCGTTAACAGCAGAATTACAGGGAAGAATCCAAGCGTTAAAAATAAGATGCTGCAGAACCATCCTATGCATCAGAATATCACATTAGAAATGTCGCGGTGCGAGACAAGAAAGAGTCCCATTGGAAGAACACATAAGTATCGTCTAGGAGAGAAATTTGAACTGGTATGGACATGTTATAAGAGCCAATATTCTTTACACTGTCATACTACAAGGTACCATAAACAAAAGAAGAGACAGTGGTAAAAATGACCTTAAACGTTGCTAAGTGGACTGGAATATAATTCATAGAGACTCAGATATTGACACGCAACTGAGGCATATGGAGGGAGCTGGTCATATGCTCAGCTGCACAGCGACCCAACGATTTCACTCGGTTCTAGGATTGATAACGATGATAATGATAATGATGATGATGAAACTTATCTTAGATTTGGGACATGGCCACAACTACGATGCAACTAGTCGTGTTTGACTGATTTGTTTCTTTTTTTTAAAGACATTATACTAGAAAGAGGCACCATAAATGTTGCTGATTTAAGGCGGCAAGCTTTAGAGGCATTAACATTCAAAGACTTGTTAGGAAAACCGAACTAATTCTTTGCATTTTTTTGTTATTTACTAAGCCTATTCTTTGTACTTTAACAGCGGACTTGTAGTGAAGAATCCAAGCTTTCGAACAGAAACCAGAAACTACAGAACCACTGTATGCATCGTCTACGTATATCGCATCAGAAATGTCGCGGTGCGAGACACCATCAGACAAGAAAGAGTCCCATTGAAATATACCTCGTAGCCACCGTCAAGAAGAGAAAGTTGAAATGGTTTGGAGACGTCATAAGAGACAAATCTCTGGCACCGTCTGTGAGTGGACTGGAAGATCATTCACAGAGACCCAGACATTGGCACGTAATCAGATGGAGCTGGTCACGTGCTTAGCAGATAACGGAAAATGGGATTCAAAAATCTGAATATAGATTGGAATAACGAAATTTGTTTTCTACATAGGATTGATGATGATGATAATGATTCCATCTTAATTTCTATTGTATTTTTTTTTGTTGTTTTTGCAACACACACATGTTAGTGAGCAGTTAGATCCCAACGGTTAGTAAGCACCACCGGTCCGAATAAAGAAGTCTTCAGTCCTTCCGTAAGAATGCAACTTGCATTCTACTTATCGTGCAGGCTGCCCCACAAAAAAAAAGAAAATTTGGTACAGTTTATTTAATTATTGGATTTTTTGTTACAGTTATTTAAAACAAAAGCAGAGGATAGAAATTTAGTAGCTTAAAACAGAACAAAATCACAAATGTAAGATCTGGCGTTCAACCTAAAAAACTCTGGTAAAATTTCTTAGAGAACAATCACCACGTGTTGAAAATTTGAAAACTACGGAACAACAAATGGTTAGAAAAATTATGTTATTTAATTTTTTGTTTCATTCATATAGTAATATATATAGTTAATTTTTCTTTATATCTTAGTTATTTTATTTATCTAAAATCTAATATTTCCTGTTTTATTTTGTTTTTTTTTTTTTTTTGTAGGGAATCCTGTAGATCAAGCCATGGCTTCTTGTTTATATAAAACAATGTAATATAATAACATAATAAACAATCTAATATGATAACATAATAAATAATATAATATAATAACATAATAAACAATGTAGTATAATAACATAATAAATAATGTAATATAACATAATAAACAATGTAATATAATAACATAATAAACAATCTAAAATAATAACATAATAAACAATGTAATATAATAACATAATAAACAATCTAATATAATAACATAATAAATAATGTAATATAATAATATAATAAACAATGTAATATAATAACATAATAAACAATCTAATATAATAACATAATAAATAATGTAATATAATAACATAATAAACAATCTAATATAATAACATAATAAATAATGTAATATAATAACATAATAAACAATCTAATATAATAACATAATAAATAATGTAATATAATAACATAATAAACAATCTAATATAATAACATAATAAATAATGTAATATAATAACATAATAAACAATGTAATATAATAACATAATAAATAATGTAATATAATAACATAATAAACAATGTAATATAATAACATAATAAACAATGTAGTATAATAACATAATAAACAATGTAATATAATAACAGTCATAGAACGATATAGAAATTCGTCTAAACAGCCACAGAATTTATGATGAAAGAAGTGTTAGTCGAAACTAAGACATTAAAACTTTAAAATATTCAGCGAGGAGTTGATTTTTATGAAGCCATAACCAAGCTACTTTGTTTAAGCTTCTGACCACATTACGTCTTGTTCATTTATGTAGTGCGCATCTTCAGGACCTGCACGATTATGGCTCTCCATAATTTTCACTTCCTTGTAACACATTTTTAAGCATTTAACCCCAAACAAAAGTTTCCATAGAGCAAGAGTAAGAGACTTGATTGAGAAAAGGATAGAGAAGGACAGGAAAGTAGATCAAGGCATGTCGATTGACATTACATTTGACAGGGTTGACAGTTCTCTGGTTGCTGTTCCCGACTGGTAGTTAGGACTCCTAACTCTTGCGTAGCGTCTTGAGCGGCTGCTCTGATCAACGGTTGTATAATATCGGGGTGCCTGTAGTGCCATGTCGCGCATGGAAGGGTGTACCTGCACGCACCTCCGGTGGGCAAACCTAAGGTCACATTATGTTGCAGGCTGTGCCAGATCCTTTCTGCCCATGTCATATATGATGACCGTCTGCTACTACTACTTCAGGCCTTTTCATTTTCATTACCAATATCACTCAACATGACAAAAGGTCACCTCGAGGTGGTGTAATGTAAGCTTCTCTCACTATAACAATTATGATTGAGTATTACTCAGTCGTAATTGGATGCCCCCTACTTTCGGCCTTGTGCCATATCTAAGCTGTGTTTGGAAAATAACTATTCAACATGACAACAAACGATCAAAGAAGTAAAATTAAACCAGCTCTAAAAATATCACCTAAACCCTTTAGCATTTTCTTTTCCAACGTCCGCGCCATTCAAACTAATTTCGGCTGAGTGGAACCTTTCCTATTGCTATAATATCCCTGTTCATTTACATATGAAACTTATTAGGTATGTTACTCGAAGTTTCACTGTTTTATCTTCAATATGTCCTGTGTGCGTTAAATTCTCCAAGCAACTTTTCCTCAAAGGAATCTCAAATATCTCTTTCAGATCCTAATTAAAATTGTTCTTTTCGTTCTCAATTCTTAAAACTTCTTCTTTACCCAGCTTTCCAGTCCATGATATTCTCAGCTTCTTTCTGTAAAACCTCATTTCCGTTTTTTGATGTCTTCTCTTCAACTGTGAGGAAATCGCCCAGCATCTACTGGCATGTAGGAGGATTGATATTACATAAGAATCCTGTCTATGGTATTCTTAGCATCCCTCTGTAGAAGCAAATCTCCTTTGCTTCAAGCCTCCTCTTCATCTAAGGGGAAATTTTCCAGCATTCACAGCCATACTGGAGGGCTGATGTTATGTGACAGTTCCGCGCTATTATCTTTGTTTCAAACGAAATTTACTTGTTTCTTAATATTTGGCTTAGTTTGGGAAAGCTCTTTCATAATTCCAATGCACCTTCGGATTTCTGAATCATATGTTCCATCGTCTAATATAAAACTTCCCAGATAGGTAAATTTCTTCAAGCTGCACGCAAAAATAAAAACATCCAGTATCGAAAAAAGAAAAAAATAATACTTCCAGCAAATACTCGAATAAGATAGAGAATATGAGTTCGAATTTTGCCGGGTGTAGGAGTGCACTTATACTTTACATTCGATCCATTGTTGTGTTTACAGCAATTTTGGTAATCTGATAAAAATCAACAGAAACCAATATTAGCTAAACTATTAATAGCTAGTCTTAACACGTGAAAATTTAACGGTTTTCCTATTTCAATATTCTGATGTATTAGATTGGTGCAAAAATAATGTCGTTTTCGCACATATGTTACTATGTGAGAAAACGACATTATTTTTGCACCAACCTAATATCTTAATTCTTAACTTAATGACTGGGTAAGCTCATAACGACAATAAAATATCCGTAGAAATTCCCCTATAGCATCGTTAAAAATTTGAGCTTAACAGCTTTAAAAAAAAATATTGCAATAACAATTTATAAATACGAATGCCGGTCGTTATTTTAAGAAGTGGGTACAAATGAAAAGATTTCAATTTAACAACTTTTTTCCATTTCACTGAAATAGCTGTTAAACACTTCTATCTTCCCTTTCTTTCATTTTCTCACTGAAACCAAGTAGCGTCTCTGATATGTATTTTGTATTTTCATACAATCAAAACAGAATAATCCATTATTTATGAGGTATAAGCAGTAGACGTTAAGCATTTCTATCTTTCTTTTTTCGCTGAAACCAAGTAGCGTCTTCATATGTTTTTTGTCTTTCCACATGATCAAAACAGAATAGTCCATTATTTATGAGGTATTGGCAAAGCATAATGGTTGTGCAAGCTAACAAAAGGTGGAACATGCACAATAATTCTATGATTCTTTCACCTGACAAAAAGGGTTTTTTAATAAGTAAAAAAAAAAGAACACTAGAAAAATATTGCAATGACAATCATAATTATGAATGCCGATCGTTATTTTAAGAAGTGGGTACAAATGAAAAGATTTGAAATTGACAATATTTTCCATTTCAATGAAACAGCCATTAAACACTTCTGTCTTCATTTCTTTCATTTTCTCGCTGAAACCAAGTAGTGTCTTTTATTCTCGCCACACGATCAATATGGAATATTTTATTTGGTATTGGCAGAGCATAACGCTCATGCGAACCAACAAAGGGAGGGGCAAGTACAATTATAATAGGATAGTTGACAATTTCGCATCTACATAATCGGAATAAAAGTGAGGCTATATGTGAGTGAGTGAATGAGTATGTGTATATATATATATATATATATATATATATATATATATATATATATATATATATATATATATGTCTGTGTGTGTGTGTATGTGTGTGTGCGACTTGTAGATACATATTGCACTTATTTAGTAATTATTTCATATATTGAAATTAATATTAGCTACATATTAGAAATAATTGACATTGCAACATCTGCGAAATTCGAATAAGGGTGGGACTATTTGAGAGAATGAGAAAGAATGTATGTGTCTGTGTGTGGGTGTGCGTGGACTGTAGATATATATTGTATTGTATATATTTAGTATTTATTTTTCATAATTAAATTAATATTAGCTAGATATTAATAATAATTGACAATACAGCTACTACAAAATCCAAATAAGGTGAGACTATTTGCACAAATGAGAGATAATGAGTGATAGAAAGAATGTGCGAGTGTGATAGAAGAAATTTTTAACGATGCTATAGGGGCATTTCTACGGATATTTTATTGTCGTTATGAGCTTACTCATTTATGCAAAAATAATGACGTAATAATGTCGCTTTTTGACGTATTAAAAAACGACATTATTACGTCATTTTTTTTTGCACTAACCTAATACATATTGTTTTATATGGCGTATATACACGAGTAACGCGTGATCTCGCGCATCATACCACGCCCAAATAATCACTTATAAAAAAATAATTTTATCCTGTATCTTGTGTATCATGCAAGTTCCTTTTTTGAGAGACCAAATTACAACAGACTAACCTCTTTTTCTCTATCTCTTTATCCCATCTTCTAGTTAAATAAGTTAAAAAAGTAAAAGAGAATGATAAAAGTATCATTAGTAACGCTATACTCGTTGCGTAAACGTATACAGCCATAAACAAACGAACGAAAAACAGCTAAACATCTTATAAATGCAAACAATGGAAAAGATGTATATTCATTGTTTGTGTTTAATAATACGGTACTAATATTTGAATAGTACATGCATTATTACTGAATACAGTTACGTAAAACATCACCAATAAGGCAGCTCGAGGTGGTGTAATGGTTAGAAAGCTTCTATCGCTAGAACAATTACGACAGTCGTAATTGGGTGCCTCCTAATTGTTTATTTTAAATACAGCTGTACTTTTTGAGTACAGTAAATGGATATGTAATTTTATCAATGGTGTAGCAATACAGATATGCTACTTTTATATCTCGACCTCCTTAAAACTAGATTTATGAACAGTACAGGTGGAATGAGGTAAACTAATGATTACAAATGGAGCCTTATTTATATACTAGCAGGAGAGCCCGGCGTTGCCCGGGGATGTAACAGTAAGAGATAGATCAAGTATCGACCATCATAAAGACTGAAAAATAAAATTGACAAAGATTATTTGTTTAAGGTTGACGGACACGCATGACTTAATTAATTTTTTTTTTTTTTACGAATTGGTCAAACACCAACTCAAACAAAAACATTGTTTTCAATCGTTATGAGTCTACCGATTGAATAGAATTTTATCATAAACAATTGTCTTGTAAATGGAATTTTTAAAGCATTCCGAATGTAAAAATAAAGAAAAAAGTGTGCAAGACAATAGGAAACACTACCTACCATCGGTTGAAAAATGTAGAAAATCCGATTCCATATATAAACGAACACAAACACACAAACAAACACAAACAACCAACCTGGGTTTTATAATAAGTATAACTCGAAGTGAGTTGTCCCCCTTTCATTAATGCCTCTTAATCGTGTTTTCAAATTGATTTCGGGCAAAAACAACTGTGTTTTTCCAATTTTTGGCACTGTCAGAACCACCGCAAGGTAATTTTACGTAGTCCTGTGAAGTTTTGTTGAAATTGGTTGAAAAGTGTAGGAAATCCGATCCAATATATAAACGTTACAGACACACACACACACATATACACACACAATCTGCGTTTTATAATAAGTAAGATACCGTACATACTTGAATAACGTTTAATCTCGTGTATCGTGCGACCCCTTAAATTTTCACTTACAAAAAATGATTTTATCACTTTTTGTGAATCATGCAAGTTCCTTTTTTGAGAGACCAAATTTCAATAGACTGTTTTTCCTCTATGTCTTTATCCCATCTTCTAGTTGAATGTTTTAAAAAAAGTAAAAGAGAATGATAAAAGTGTCATTAATAACGCTATACTCGCTGCGTAAATGCTTCCAGCCATAAACAACCGAACGAGAAGCAGCTAAACATCTTATAAAGGTAAACAATGGAAAAGATGTATTAGGTTGGTGCAAAAATAATGCCGTTTTCTCACATATGTTAGAAATGTGAGAAATGTTAGGAATGTGAGAAAACGACATTATTTTTGCACCAACCTAAATTCGCTACGATTGTATTTTATAATAGAATGCTAATATGTAAATATTATATGAATTATTATCGAATATAGGTAAGTGAAACAACAGTTTTATCAAAATCATGTTTATTTTAAATACAACTGTACTTTTTGACTACAGTAAATGGATATATAGTTTGGTCAACAGCGTAACCAGGGTACAGTAGTACATATGCTAATTTTATATCTCGTGAATGATACGACCCCCTTAAAATTAGCTTTAAAATTAGTTCAAAAGTCGCATGATACGCGAATATATACGGTAGATGTGTTGGTTAGCACTACGCATATTCTTTCTTAAATTATAAGTGTTTTTAGTAGTTGTGTTATCAGCGACACTGCTACTTGATAATGACTTCATGTACCTTTAGAGTCGACTGATTATACCGACTGGTGCATAACTCGTCCATTTCAATGCACATTTCAGACAGGATCAAAAAAGATTTTCTTTTTTACGTTCGTCATTTACGAAATTTTGCTAGTCATAGCTTAATTTATGTGTTCATTTATTTATTTTGGTAATTCTTTTTTCCCTGGGAAGTCAAGAAATTCGCTCAAGATGTGAAGAGAGAGAGACAGAGAGGTGGGTGGGAGCTTCATTAAGTTAATTATTGGCTGTTATGTGCTCTGAGTATTCGCTCGAACACGCAGTTCTAATAAAGAAGCAAATGACGTCGAAACTTCAGAGATATGGCCTTTAGAAAACGACACAGGTGCAAGGATCAAAATGCGCATGCGCACATACGGAGAGCAAGAGTGAGGGAGTAGCTAAAACACACACAATATATATATATATATATATATATATATATATATATATTCTTAATAGAAATCTTATAAGTATAAGAAACTATACTCGCTCGGAAAACCTTCGGTATATTGATTTGCAAATAAACAAGCCAATACGAAAGGGAAAAAAAAGGTATAAAAAAAAAAAAGAAAGAACCAAGAACATGGACGTTAACCGAAAATAATCGTCCAGGATACGAGTTCAAGACTCAAAGAAAAAAAAAAACCCGATGCGAATACCCAAAACAACTAAATAAAGTGCTCAATACATAGAGTAGAGCAGACCGAGTTAAACCTAGAGAGCCAGACAAACCTACTAAGGTTTCACCTAAGCGGATCGTCAGGGAAGGCAACCTTCCCTGACGTTCTGCTTAGGTGAAACTTCGGTAGGTTTGTCTGGCACTCTAGGTTTAAATTATATATATATATATATATATATATAAAGTGAACATAGGAGTCAACACTTAGAGGTGACAGTCCGTTTCATGCTAGATGCAATCGTCAGGCCACGAGTGCTGTTATTTTTCTCGTTTATTAAATAGTCGAGAAAAATAACAGCATTCGTTAAATATAGCACATCTTAAGACTATATTTCTTCATATACAGTGTAACCCGGATATAAGAGAGATTTTCTCTGGTCCCAAATTAGAGCCATACTTACCTAAACAAAATAGGATAAGATATTTTTTTCTCCGGTCCCGACAACTCTCTTACATCAGGGTTACACTAATATTATATATATATATATATATATATATATATATATATATATATATATATATATATATATATATATATATATATATATATATATATATCACCTCGAGGTGGTGTAATAGTTAGCAATTACGACTTAGTAGTGAGTTCGATCCTCACTAGGTGCCGTATACTTTCGGCAAAGGTACACTCGAAAAATAACTATATATATATAATGACTTTAAACGTTATTTTTAGTGGATATTCATATCTAAGTAAACGTTCTGTTTAATTATTAATATTTTTTCGCCTACCGGCCTGAAAACTACATCCGACAACAAGGGCCCTGATTTGGGAACTTATGAGGTGCATGAATCCACGTCTTAATTGCTTAAGTGTTTCCAGGTCCACCCTAACTCGGCGTGGTAGCACTTGTTTAGGGTCCCAACTATAGGCAAATAGTGAGCCCCCAAGCTGGAGTTAAAATATTATGAAAGTATAAAGATATGATTTTTGTAGTAAGAATGCCAGCAAAACATTTTTTAAAATCACCAAATCTCCCAAGAAAATGAAAATTCGGGAATACTCTGCTTATTGAATGATAAAAAGATAAGCAAGAAAAATAAAAACATTTCTATTTAAAATTATTTAAGTTGATTTAACTGAAATGTTTATCTATCTAACTATAGTATTTACATTATTCGGACTATTGTCCTCATCTTTGTCGCCATATTTATCACAACGTTTCGACCGTTGTACGCTCCGGCCTTCTTCAGGTGGTTGGAATTTCGAACTGAACCCTTTATTTCGATCACTGGGGTAGACTGTTCTAGTTCCACGTGCCATGTTTGATGGATGTCAGTTATCAGTTATCTCCTGCTAATTTTCCAATGATAACAGCAAAATTGCAATATGAGCATTAGGTTTGTAATACCCAGGAATTCATACCCAGATGTCCTCAAATGGATAAAGGCGTTGGTTAGATCCAGTGACAGGCCCAAAGAGTGTGAGTTCAATACCCGCTTAAGGCAGTGGAGAACTTTCAGAGGGAAAATTAGCAGGAGATAACTGATAACTGACATACTATAGTGGCGGACCGGCCTGGGTGTCAATTTGCCCGATGGCAAGTGGGCCCCTGATGAAGTGGGCCACTTATATCAAATAAAAATGCAATAAAGAAACAGACAACTAACTCTAAACACTAATAACGAAAGAGTGATTACTGACAATATTATACATATTTAAATCTTATCAGTGGCGTGACTGGCCTGGGTAATCGGCTTACCCGATAGCAAGGGGGGAGCCATATATATCAAATAAAAATGCAATAAAGAAACAAACACAGACAACTGTTTTAGTAATAAAAAGCAATAAGACATTTTATAAAGTCATCTGTCTACTATCATTTACTCAGGTCCAGTGTGAGATGATATTTTCGAAGCTAAAGATCATGAACTTATTAGGTTGGTGCAAAAATAATGACGTAATAATGTCGTTTTTTGACGTATTTTTTAACGTCAAAAAACGACATTATTACATTATTTTTACACCAACCTAATACAAGGTTAAGAAATTCACACTGAGGAGAATTTGGAATCATTATCCATTGAAAAGGAATTCTTAGACGAATTGGATAAAGAAACATTTATTGATAGATTCGCACAATCATGAAATTGGAATTGTCTGTGGGCCCCTTTGTCTCCTTAGAATCAGTTGGCCAATTGTTATCGGGACTACATTCGGGAATTAGAGATGGATTCTTACTTGCCCAAGGTAAGGAGGAAGCGAATATTACAAACTCAATTGGGATTTGAATTCTGGTTCGGCCATCCATTTACAGAAGCTTCTTAGCTTATTCGATATTTCTCTCTAGCCCTTCATGCATTCAATATCTCATGGTTTTTTAATCATTTCACCGCGAGGAAAGAATAAATCCACTAAGACGCAAAGAGTTACTTAGTGTGAGAGAAATTTTTTTTTTTAAAAATCACTATCAAGGAGAGAGAACAATAAAAGAATTAAAACAAAGGATAACGCTTGGCGTTGGATATAAAGATTAAAGTTGAGTAAAAAGCAAAAAACCAGAAGGGAGTTCCACAAGCAAGTAGTACGAGAATAGAAACTGTTAGTACAGCCGTTCTAACAGTAAAATGATAGAACCTTGCCGCCAATCTAGTACTGCATTTTAAATTCATAAAGACTATGCGAGGTCTCGCTAGATCAGTTACTACGGCGTAGTGACTTCGATCCTCACGGAGGTGGGGCTCCATACTTTAGACCTTGTTTCACTAAATTACGCACTTCGACATGGTATAATGGTTAGCCCGCTAGCAATGGCTAGATCAGTTACTACCGAATAGCGAGTTCGATCCTTAATAGATGTTCCATAATTTTGGTTGTGTGCTGTATCTAAGCTTAAAAATTCACCATAAATCTATGCGAGTGACAAACTCTCCAAGCCCTCTTTTCTCATTATGTGTCCCAAAAATTTCAGCTGTCTCTAAATACAAATGTTCATTCTCATCTCAAACTGTATCGTGGCTCGTCCATATTCTCAGCCTCCTTCTGTGGAATACCATCTGAAGCGACCGCAAGTCACTTTCTTCAGTAAAAGAAATTCAGTCACAGCCATATAGGAGGACATGATAGTACACAGCACTCTTTGAAATGAAAATTCCCCCTTTTTTCTTTTTTTTTTTAAATGCTTTTCGGTGTATCTTCGGATTTCGTTGTCATATTTTCTGTCATCTTAAATCACCATATACAGTGAAACCCGGATATAAGAGAGATTTTCTCTGGTCCCAAATTATTCCCATACTTACCTAAACAAAATATACCAAACCCGGATATAAGAGAAACCCGCATATAAGTGACTTCTTCTGCGGTCCCGACAACTCTCTTATATCCTGGTTACACTGTAGTTAGATTTCTGTATTTGCTCGATTTTGACATCTCCAATCTGCGGCTCCTACACTAGGCTCTCCCCCCGCCACCTCACTAAAGCCTATACCTCATGTCCTTTTGAAATTAACGGTTAGTCTCCTCCCCCCCCTTTACTACCTTATATGGTAATTCTTGCAGGTTTTTTTCTGTGTGCTTTTTGAGCCGAAATGTAGCTCCAATTTCTGTCAGAAGCGAGTCAAAGCAACTTATGCAAAAGCAAAGGGAGTAAATTTGTTCTTTTAAAATTAAAAAAAAAAAAATCGACATCATTCACGTTGCTTTATAAGCTACCAGTTATAGTTTCTCTTTGCCGGTTTGAGCTCCTGGTACAAAGCTTTGTCAAACTTTAGTCTACGAGGTTTAGATCTGATCTTTTTGCATTCATTATCTAGTAGCCGAAATAGTAAAGCAGTTGTACACCGATATAAAAAAGGGGGGGTGTATACGTCGATATTGCTTCGTATCATTATTTATAAGAGCCGTAGAACGAGGCTCAGAGCAGTTGCAAGGAAAAAAAACAAAAACAAAAGATTACTATTAGGTTGGTGTAAAAACAATGACGTAATAATGTCGTTTTTTGATGTTAAAAAAAAAAAAAAAAAGACATTATTTTTTGGCACCAACCTAATATAGGTACCTCCACTTTTTCGCGGGAAAACAGCATAGCGTAATAAACAAATGCCACAAACTTACCGAAAATAAATTTTTATCGTCAAAACGCTTATGTTATTATTAAGATGAAAGACCAAAGTGTATTTTAATTATTTTTTGATATTTTTTAATATTTTTTAACACGTTCGAAATTTTGGTTAAAGTTTTCTTTTTTTTACGTCATCGCGGTGCTGTAAAAATAACATTGTTTTTTTTTGCGCTTTTTTCCCGTTGAAAACCCATTGATTTGGAAATTCTTGTAAAATTAAAGTAATTGTCCGATTTTAATGAAATTTTCAGGACTTATTTCACCAATGAATGAAATTATTTTTGAAATATTTCTTTTTAGTAAATTTTAGTAAAAAATATTTTTTTTTTTAATATGTTACACCCCACTTACTTATTTTCCCGAAATTTTTTTCAATTCTTTTTATTTCCTTACAATTTTTTTTTGTTTAAAGTAGGAGTCATTGGAGATGGTAAATCACCTACTTTTTTTTTTCTAATTTGTTCCAACTTTTGTAAAATGAGCTTTGAATAGAAAAATAATGAATCCAATAAAACTATGATATTACTTAATTAGAAAAGCTTTTAATTGCTTTTGTAAATAAGTAATATTAAGGTCATTATTGCCTGAAGAAATAAATTTTTTCTGATGAATAATTAAATTTTACAAGAATTTTTTATTTGTTTTACATTTTGATTATAATAATTTATAATAGTTTAAAAATCGTGCAAAACTCTGTATTAGCTTATTTCCTTTTGATAATTAGTAATTAAGTAGAAACAAAATTTACGAGTTCAAAATTGCCAAGTTTAATAAATTTAGTGATTCCACTTTTTTTTCAAATAATTTTTTATGTTGTATTTTTCTACTTAATACATTCCTTATTTCCATGTACGGTAGACTGAAATTGCCATTATTATAAAAAGAGTTTTGTCCCTTTATTCTAATAAATAGACATAACAGTAAAACTAAAAATAAAAGGGTTCACTCAGATTTCTAATAATTTTCATTTATGGTCAACCGTCGTAAGCTGTCATCACTTGTCAATCAACACGTGGATCAAGTATCGGATCAAAATTACGGTACCAATCGTTAATAATTCGTTGTATATTTCTTTTTTATGCTATAATTAAGTAATATTTTTTTTAAATCAGATTAATTTAACATTAAATTTTCTAATTTTACTAAAATGACGTGTCAGAAATTTTTTTAAATATTTTTAAAATCGATAAATTTGTGTTTGTTTACAAATTTCTTAAAATTAAGAAAATGGCGGGTTTTTTGAAAATTTAAAAATTTAAAATTAAATTTGACATTCCAATGTATATAGTTTCTATCTGAAATATACCAGAATTGTTTACTTAATGGAAATAATAAATTTAATGATTCAACTTTCAAGTAAAACTAAAATGAAATATTCAAGCATATTTTTTCATTTTAAAAAATGCATTTTAAACTTAGGTATCGATAATTTATGCCGAAAAAGTGGAGGTACCTAACCTAATACAAGCCGTATAATCCTAATGAAAAGAAAGTGTCATAAGATTCATAGAGCGCTTCCTTTTTGCTAGCGGTCAAAAAGGAAAAAATTCACAACAAGGTGACTAATAATTTAACCACCGCGAAAATGGAAACCAACAGAATTTTTCTGTATGCCAATTTTGTGCAGAGAATTCTTTTTAATGAGTATACATTGTAGTATGTTAAAAAATGCTTTTAATATTCAAACGAATTCTTTCAGGAGAAAAGATTTTTAATACAGTGTAACCCGGATATAAGAGAGTTGTCGGGACCGGAGAAGTCTCTTAAGTTATATCCGGGTTTGGTCTATTTTGTTTAGGTAAGTATGGCTCTAATTTGGGACCAGAGAAAATCTCATATCCGGGTTAAAACAAATACATAAAAGCAAAAACTGCTCCGAATAATTCTTAATGGGATTTATTTCAAATTACTTATTTCAAGTGATAATTTTAAAAATTACTTAAATTAGACATGTCGTTACTGAAACATCTCTAAACAGTTCAAGGGAGAAAACTTACAAGGGAAGTAACTTTTTAAATTAAAATGTTGCTTTTACACGAATCTAATCTGAATTGCGAGGCGAAATAATTTCAATATTTATCTTAATTTTTTAGAAGTTAGTATGTCGAAATAATATTCGAGCCGGATTAGATAAACGCATAATACATGTAGTTCCGATTTCTGTCAGAAGCGAGTCAAAGCAACCTATGCAAAAGCAAAGGGAGTAAGTTTATTCTTAAAAAAAAAAAAAAAAAAAAAAAAATCGACATAATTCACGTTGCTTTACCAGTTATAGTTTCTTTAAGTAAAACTAAATAGCTAACCTAAGAAGGACACGTCACCAGGAAACCAATATTGTCAAGGTCTAAGAGATTGACAAGTGAATAAGTAGTGAAAAGAACCAAATTATAGAAATACAGCAAATCGTTTGGTTCATCATAATGCTTTGTGGTTTCTAAAGAAATAACAAAAAAAATCTAACAATTTTTTTTTTTTTTTTTTTTTTTTTTTTTTTTTTTTTAAATAAAGAGGGTTTTTTATTTATTTTTCTCAAATGAGTCTTCATATTTACATATTTTTTTTTACAATGATCTTTATTCTTTAATAATGATAAAGAAAAATAAAAGAGCGCAAATTAATTAGAATCAAGTTAAAAAGCATTAAACTCTGGGCGTTTTAATCTCTTTATGCAGATCCACTAAAAAATAAGAATAAATAAAATGGCCGTTTGAATGCTAAGAAAGTTTAAACAGATTAAATTCGTCTTTAGTCACGAATAAATCAGGTGCTAAAAAAAAAAAAAAAAAAAAAAAAAAAAAACGGTTTAGTTTCTGGCGCTAACTTGATTCAAAGAGAAAATAGGATTTGAAGCAGCTGATGAGATTCTTGAACATCAATTCTTCCTCCCGTGTTGCTTGTATTGGATCCAATACTTGAATATCTAGAGAAAAAAGTGGAAAACAAAGCAATAAAATTAAGTGCGCCTGCCCGTTACCGAAATAAACACGAAGCCATTATTTAAGCTGGCTATAATTCAACTAACACAATCCGTAAACAAAAAAAAGTTTCAATTTCGAAATTGAATGGTTAGTTAAAAATTTTGGACTAAATGCTTAAATTCGCTTCAACTAAAATTTCAGACAAGGTTTGAAGAGGGTCATGTCTCCATTTTAAGCCACTTCTGAGAAGTTTAAATGCAGAAAAATGGATTTTTCCAATTGTAACAATGGTTTGTTTAAAGTTACGTATGCTTTGTGCAATAACCTGGGAAACGAAGCTCATGTCTGGGCATAAAATAAACGAAAGATTTTAGCCTTACCCATGAGAAGGTACGTTTCAACTCGTTAATAGTATAGGGGTCATGCATCTGCATCATCACATATCAAGTTGGTGCAAAAATAATGTCGTTTTTGACGTATTTTTTAACGTCAAGAAACGACAATATAGATACTTAATTTATATATTAAAAATACAATACATTTGCAATTAAAATCAAACAGTTATATAAAAGAAAAGAATATTAGTTTATAATAGATGTTAGTCTCAGCATATGACTAAAGTGAATCAAAAGAGACTTGCCACTTTCCCAGTAGAGTTCTCTCGGGTTTGTAATAACCATACCCTCTCGCATTTTCAATATCATCCCCCCACACAACCACCACCTTGTTTATTCTGACAAGAAAAAGAATTAGTATCTTCAAAGAAGTTTCCACTGAATAAGGCCATCTTTTACCTGTCCAATTCCAACTTTCATTTTATTCCAGACTAGACTTTTTTTTTTTTTTTTTTTTTTTTTTTTTTAGAAGCACACGAAAATTGATTTTCAATCGGAAGTGATATTTCAACCCCACCATTTGATTGCCAATATGTGGTTGTTGTGGGTAGCCTACCGATACGTTTGCCATGACCGAATAGATTGTTTGTTTTTTCCATATTTATTTTTAGTGGGTTCAAGGCATCAAATTACAGACAGCCCTATGAGATACAAGGAAATAGACAAAAAACGAAAAATGGAATGATTGCATATTTTAAGAAAAAATGTATACAGAAAAAGTTTCGCTTATCTGTTGGAGGCAACTCGTTTTGAAGAACTGTTCAGGAAATTTGCTTTTGTTTTGATTTGTTTCATTAGGCGATAAAACGCTTGTTCTAATGAATCATGAGAGTATTCTATATTTAACTTATAATCTAGTTACCATTCTTATCTGCATTTTACAATATTTTTTTTATTTTGGTTCCAGGCTACTACATAAAGGTTTGGGGTTATTCAGTAATTTATTTATTGCCGTCACTATAGAGTACTAGTTAGAATCTCAGTAAAAACATGCGTTGTTTTTGGTGATTGTTAAAGTATTCGCTCGACTGGGTCAGTGAATGTGACTAACCAAATTAGGTTAGCGAATACCAACAGATTCCGGCCATTTGCTAAATCTTTTGTATTTAGAATAAACATCGAGCCAAGAGATACAAGACTAGTTTATTTGAGCAAACCTAGTGTCCTCTATAGAGAATGGTTCCTCAAAGTTGCACTGCAAATTACTTTTATATTAGATTGAAAAATAGATACTCCTTAGTTATCGATTTCTTATTACATTTTAAGAGTAATTAATACTCATCAAATCAATTGTAACGAAGCAGAATCTTTCAGACTAACTCATTCTAATCACCATTCTTGCTTCCTGCTAAGCATTTATTAAAATATTTTAAAGCAAAGAAACTAGTTTCTTGCACTTTTAGTCATTTTAAAGTGCGTACCTTTCCAAGTTTATATTAATATCGATTAATCCAGATCAAATATATTTTACAAAGTTAAATTATCAAGAGAGTGATTAGTTTATATTTGTAATTTAATTGTAAACTGATCGCTAGCCACTCACTTTGACAAGCAAAAAAAAAAAAAAAAAATGTAAGGGAAGTAATTAATTATAATAAAGCGGCGGGGGGGGGGGGGAATACGTAGGTAAGAATGCTTTAAATTAATTTAAATGCCGTTTTGATAATTGATACTTCGTGTAAGCATTTTCACAGCACAACACAACACAGGAAAACTGTAAATACGTAAGGTTTTAAATATTTATATTAACGGTCAATTTTAGCTTTTTATCACGTGGTAAAAAGTATAATTTTTTTTTAAATTTGTTTGCTTAGTGGGGGTTAATTTACATTGGAAATTAACCAACTTAACATTTAGAAATTAGAAATAACTCTTAATTCACAGCGCTTTATACACATCTTGCATATGGAGTGGTGTTAATAAAATAGTCCTCGATGCAATATAACAGAGCTATAAACTAATAATTTATATGAAAATTTTCATGGCCAGGTTCGTTTCTGTAAAAACGAAATACGTTTTTGTGAAAGTCTTACCTACCTGCTCACAGAGCACCAGAAATTTAAACGAAGCAGCTGCTATTGCATGTTTTATACGAATGCTTGAAGTCAATATAAAAAAAAATCACTGAATATCGCAGAGGAAACATTACTTCTTGAAGAGTCTAGCGTCAAACACTTCGTAGGCAAGATGCATGACGTTAGCAAACGTTTGTCAAATATAATTTACGGCCAATATTATTCAAAGTAGTTGCTTGACGAACTTGATACCGATGAGAGGTTCACCGCCGTTGTAGTCATTATGTCCTTTTAAACAAGGAGACGTTTTCTGCGACATTTTATGTAGTCTGTGTTAGGATTTTTTTTCGGTTGTGCTAAATATGCGCCGTTTCCCCAGAGTCTGTCCTTGAGGCGATCTGCTAATATTGGTACGATGATTCGATATGATACTTGGTCACCCTTAATATAAGATTTAATCCAATTCATGACAACAGGGAGCTCAAAATCAAACAGTCCCAATCTGAAGCATCTCAGCACATATTTTATAGTATCGACGTCACAAAGTCCAACTTCCATATCATCCAAATCGGCGAAGGCAGCGAGAAGTTCTTTGATATGCCCGATAGTTTTATGAGCTGGAAAGTTTTCTTCGTCTTCTGATGTTGCTGGGGGCGTTAGCATTGATACAAAATTTGTTGCCATTAAAAAAAATAATGTAATCGCTTCTGTAATAAATTCAATCTGTCCGACTATTTCAGTAATTAAATGAAAGATCGAGAGACGCGAGTAACTTTACTTGAAGAGGAAAATTAAAATCTGGACACAATAAGTTTTCCGGGGTTGTTTTGTTTTGTTTGTTTGTTTGTTTTTCTTTCCCTAAACAAATAAATAGCCAAACAGGCACACGACAAAATATATTTATTAATATAACATATATTAATATAACCACGTCGAGTCTTATTTTGAGGCTGTATGCTAATTCGTTGTTAGCTATGATTCGCTACATATGTATTTTCAGAATAAATAATGTAAATGAATGAATTTTGGAAGATAATGTAATCTCTATCTATAAAAGGCTGTGTGTGTGTGTGTGTGTGTTGAATGCACGGCCGCAATTTTCGACGGATTTGCACCAAAAGTTAGCGGGAAGGCCAAGACCGACTTTGCATTTCCCAACTCCCATCGATAGTGGAAATAATCGATTTTTCATGCTTCTACAGCACTTTTCATGTAGTTTGCTGCCATTTTCTACTGGCCAGAATGAGAGCCTATAGCTGGCTGCCACGAATAGGCAGGAAGATTCTATTGGCCAGCGTGAGAGCCAACAGCTGATTGACACGAATGTTAACTAGCATGGAAAAAAAAAATCGATAGCTGCATTCGTCACAAGTGGGAAAAATTTAAATCTGCATGGCACTTTACTCCAATTGGCTCATTCGCTTGCTTAAACGTTAATTCTGATTCCGCAGAACTGGTTGGATGTTTCATTCGGTTTTTCCAGTTACGAGTCCTTTTTAAAGCTGATCGTTTTATGTTCATTTTGTTTAGTTTTTTTTTTTTTTTTTCGTAACAGATTTAATGTTTAGTATAGAGCTTATAAAAAATTTGCAGTGTGAGATAGGCAAGAAGTAAGGCATGTAGCAACATCAGCACGGCAAAGGGCACTCCTTTAAAGACAAGGAAGGGCAATAATATTTTAAGTCAAGTGATAGCGATTGCTGTATGAGTCGTACGATTTTTTAATCAAGCACGGGCAACGCCGGGCCATGCTGCTAGTTATAATCTAATCTCCCCCCTACATCATTTCATGTATCATGAAATTTTTATATATTTTGAAGTTTCACCAGATTTTTATGTCGTGGAGTTTTTGTAGGTCCCTTATGAATATGTAGTATATGCAGGAGGGTTGAATGGTAATGAATGAGTTCTTGTGGTAAATGGATCAGTTGTATTGGATGAATGGGTCATGATCGTGATTACCTAGGAATAGGATAGTTAGCGAAGACCAGCTTCTTCCCACTTCCCTTTCGGCTATGTGCTTCAATGATTGTATTTGTATACAGTAATAAATAATTGGTATTGGGGTATATGCAGCATTGAAAGGTGATGGATCAGTTCTTGTGGGGAATGAGTAAATTGCAATGAATGAATGGGTCATGAATTGGATTAATTAGGACTAGGATATTTAATGAAGACCAGCCCCACCCTATTTCCCCTCGGCCTTGTGCCACAATTTCTGTAAGATCAGAAATGAATCTCGTGTCATCTGGCAAAAATGTTAATAAATAGCTGAAAATCTTTTGGTTTTATTAGGTTGGTGCAAAAATAATGACGGTTTTTGACGTTAAAAAATACGTCAAAAACCGTCATTATTTTTGCACCAACCTAATATTTTCTACAGGAACAAATTCTCATCGTGAAAATTCCGAAATTCAATATTTAAGCTCAACCTTCGAATAAAAAAAAAGTGTGAATCTAATTCAAGGATATTTCAATAGCATAAATGTTAAAAATGTGCATGTGCTGTTATGGTAAGAGGGTCACAGCGAGAGATCGGCACCCTGATTTTCGAATTTCGTTCGAGAGAGTTCACTTTCGCACAAATACAGCTATGGGTCAAATAGACAAATTGGGGCCAGATTTTGGCAACTAATACAGGAGAATGACAAATCTGAATGTGCTTTTAGTGGGGTACATACTTTAACTATAACTAAGGGTCCACTCATCATAGTTGCAGTATAATGAGCCTGTAAAATGTGTTCTTCGTGGTTAGGCGTACAAGCACATCTCGGTCTTTCTCGATCCATAGTTTGTGGTGCCACAGATCCTGTCTCAGCAAAGACTCAGCTGCCTTCGATCTGTAAACGCAACCTGATACAACTGTGCAACCTCGCGTTTATTACCTATTCGCGCGGCCGTATATAAAAATCATACCTGCCTGCTCACGATATGAATATCCTGCCATTGTTAAACGGAACACTTCTCAGTTAATTCACTACGACACACGTTAAACGTTGAAGACAGAGTAGCCACAAATGTACACGAATAACAAATGTAACGTAGTCAAATAGCAACACAGCGCCATCTACCGTAAAATTTCTTTGAACTTATTAAATCAAAAATCATTTGCATATGGACACTTGTTTAGTGTGAGAAACTGGCCCACAAAGTTTGTAAAAGTATTTTTGATACACCCTGTACTCAGGTTCATGTCGAGGAACACAATTATCAAACCAAAAAGCAATGTCCCAGCAGAACTGACTTGTAATAATTCCTAACATTGGCTGACAAATTTCCGTTTCAATTGTTATGAGTAAAAAAAATATCCTGTTTTAATTTTAATTTTTTCAAAAATACTGCTTTATTTCAATTTCATAACTTATAATAATGGCTAAAAATAAATGTACTATTCATGATCATAATGTTATGTGGACGAAAAATTTGCTGGGGTTAGTTTAGGCAAATTCAGTTCAACCTTGTGAAACTAATAAACAAACATCCGTTCATTGTTCCCATAATATGAGTCAAGCTAACAAAATTTTGCCTAAACAATGAATCTTAAACATTTCTAATTGTTTTAATTTACTATTTTTCAAGATAAGTATCTATGGGACAAATTCATAACTTAAAATCTTGACAAATATATATCTATAAGTCCAGGCTTAGAATATTGATGGTCTGGTGCCCCTGCTATTTAACTTGAGCTCCTTGATAAAATCCAAAGACGAATCAGCAATATTTGATCAGGCTGCTCGGCTTCACTCACTTTCCTACTGCCTACTGTGTCTTTTCTATAAATATTTTCATGGTAATTGTTCAGATGAGCTCTTCGTTTCATATTTGTAAATACACATTGGATATTATATTTTTAAATTGGTGTTATATTCCTTACCCAACTACAGACAAGAATCGTACATATGGGGACTAGTAAGGATTTCATCGAGACATTGAGCTATCATAGTGGATGTTGTAAGAATGCTAAAAAAGAATGCGTTGTTTTTGGTGTAAGGAATATTGTGATATGTTTGGGTCACTGATCGTAGCTATCTAAATTTAATCTTACGACAAAAGAAGACCATCCTTTTTCCCCATTCTGGCCTTGTGCCACATTTCTGTACATAATGCGGAATAAATATTGCTCTTCGCTATAGTATCTAGACTTTTTTTAATTTAAGGGCAGTACTAGAATGGCGTCGAGATCTCATCAATTTACAGTTGAGCTGGCTGGATATAACCGTAAATGCTATACTAACAGTTTATTTTCTCGTACTTCTTGCATGTATAACTCCCTTCCGGCTCCATGCTTTTCAGCCATCTTTAATCTGCAAAAATTTAAATACAATGTCAATCGCTTTCTATGTCCTCTTGATTAGTCTTTTCTTTTCCCGCTCATTATTAATGTTTTTCTTCCTAATTCTTTCACACCCTGTAATCCATTGTATCTTAGTGGTTCTACTGACTTGCTTGGGATGGTACCGATCAAAAAATAGATTTTGTCCTTAATAACTTTATATGAACTAAATTTAATGAGGCCAACTCTGGTTTATTGAATTTAGTCCGACCTGTCCAAACAAAGTATGGCACAAAGCCTGAACAGTAACCACTGCGTCTTGTTTTTATTCTTCAATTCATTCAATCAGCGACAGTTTTTATTTGAATAAGAATCGTTTAATACTTTTAGCATTATTCTCCCCGAAGTAAAATTTAACGAAAAAAAATACATTTCTTGGATAACAAGTAACAACGAAATAAATGATTGTTTTATTAACATATTCAGTTATCCCGCCTAGCACTCTTGTATTGCGCTAACAGATGCAAGATACGTGGAATAATGCATTGCAGGATTGTATTCACGCTTTTGTGTTAATACCCAAGGAAGATGTGTACTTTATTGTGTCTACGCACTCTTGTTGCTACCCGTATTTTCATTGTAAAGAACTGCATGTTTAGCGCATTTCGATCTCTCTTAGCCTGCTGGAACCAATTTCAAGTCACTTATAGATGACATCATTTACAACAGTCAATCTGAATTTATACGTGCATTTGTTTTTTGTACACATTTCAATAGACGATCACCTATGAAAAAAGATTCTTTATCTAATATTGGGCAATTCCTTTGTATTAGACTTTTCAGTCTTTCTTTGCACTGAATCCTATATAATATTTTAGTGTTATCTATTATAATTTACCTTATGTTAATATTATTTTGATTATCTGTGATATGTTGGGTTATATGTGCACCAATTGCTTAAATTGTGATAAATCACAAGTCAGCGTATGAGGGAGTGAAGCGCTTGTGTGTCCAATGTAATCATTTATATATTATCCGTTGAGCAGTTCGACCAAATGCACGTTATTTAAATTATATATATGATAAAAATATTGTTTTAAGGTATGCTATATTTTGGGTGTTCAATATTTAATTTATTTAGTAATAATAATAATGATCATTATCATCATTATTACTATGATCGTTTTTACTTGCTGTCACATTCCGACAAAGAAGAGAAGAGACCCACTAAAACAATTTACACACACACAGAGAAAGAGAGAGAGAGGCAGGCAATGGTAGCATCCTAAATTTCTAGGAACCGGTTCTATAAAGGCAGGTAATCTTTAGGAACCTATTCTGCTTATTTTCTTTTCAATATGCAAATGGAAACAAATCCCTTTATATAATATCAAAAAGAATTAAAACATTTTGATAATTTAATAGATAACATTTATTTATTAAGATATTTCCAGATTGAAATTCTGTTCTCATTACATTTCTGTTCAGAAGTTTGATGCTTTTTGACTCGAGTGTCATCAGGTATGTTGTCGTTTCTTAGCCACATTCAAAATGAATCGCTGCAATCCCAAAGATCCAATAGAAAACCTTTCAAATTTATGACTAGATTTGCTACATTTTTTCGCTAGGCGCGCAGACGAGCGTAGTGTAACTATCATTTTACCTAGACCATCGGCTATTAATATATAATATTATTTTTGGATAATCCAACAATCGGTTCGCTAAGCTTTTATAATTTTAAGAATCGGTTCGCGCGAACTGGTAGGATGCCATACAGGCGTATTTAAGTAGTAAGAATTATTTTAAGCACATTTGTTGAACAATATCAACAAGATGTGTCTGTCCAATTTTTTATGAAGATTTTCCAACTTTCGACTAAGTTTTGTCAGAATTAAAATTGCTATTCTAGGATATTTTCATTTGTCTTTCTATGAGATCCACCACAAACACATCATAAAATTTTGGTCTATTCTTTTTATTTGTAACAAATAATTATTAATGATTTCATACTTTTAAAGTGGTTATTAATTTAAAAAATAATTTTCAAAAATATGCATATTTTGAAATCTACCTTTGAGTTTCAAATAGACGGGGTTTTTTTTTGTGGGGGGTGAGAAATATTGCTATGACACATCCTTATGTCATACCCCCACTTTTATTAAATATTCAAGAAATGTCCTCCCACTATACAAGCATTCTAAGACAAAGTGAAAATTATATTTAAAAAATTATTTTTAAATTATTTTTAAAATTCCAGCAACCTCTTTTATTCCAACTACCCTGACTATTTGAAACTCAAGTCTACTTGATTTATTTTTTATCTATTACAGCGGATTTTTTTAATATTATAAGAAAAATTATCATAAACTATGAGAATCTGAAAAATAACCAATATTGTTTATTTTATTTAATACATAGTTTATCTGTTGACCAAATAAATTATTATTTGAAGGCACAGCAGATAGACACGCACACAGACACAGCCATTTTTTTAGTTTTTATGAACTAACATGAAAATTTTACCTTTATTAAAATAAAACATGATCTGTCTTGAGTTTGTTTTTTTTTTCTTTTTCATCCCAACGCATCCTTTAAAATACACACCTGTTTGTATGCATCTATAAATGTAATTATCTATGTGTTTAACGTTCGTTAAGTGTTTGGGCCATCTTAGTAACCCGTCTTGCTTGAATTAATTCTTCACCTAACTTGATGGGGTATCTCTCCAAAGAACGATCGCCATGGAAATGTTCCTTTGTACATTTTAATGACAATGCTCAGAGGCTTCCAGTGCATTAAATGGTCGTTTCCAGCGGAAGGCAAAGTAACCAGCTCCAGCCCCAAGTGCCACAGCCAGGCATAACCAAACGTTGTATGTCATGAATATGAGCATAAGGAAATAGCTGACAGTCATTTGAATGATGTGCATGCAAGTCTGTAGTATGTGCGGCCACAAAAAAATCTTTATTCTGAAAAGACAAAGAATATTGCTTAGTAAAAATGTATGAAAAATTACGATCGCGTTAACAGCATTAATAAAATTAAGAAATGCGTGAATACAATGAAAAAATGCATTAATACAATGAAGAAATACAAGTAAGAAGTGCATTAAAGGAAATGCATGATGGTTATATAAACATAGTTGTTGGATTATCCGAAATTAATCTTTTGTCTTTTATTTTGGTGATTACAGGCTCTACTCCAGATCGCAGTAAAAGAAAATTGATGGTTAATCCTTTCTTCTCAATTGTAAGACGACAGAATGCATGGCTATGCACAAAAAAAAATTTTTTAAATAAAAAAATTAAAAAACCCAACTCAAAATGCTTACTACGAACTGGAGACACCAAAATCCAGCAAGTACAAAAATTTAAATATCTCGAAAGTGTTTTATCAGAGGACGGAAAATGCGACCGCGAAATCCTAGGATGCAATGAAATAGCGAAACGTCTTTTACAAAAGTTAAGCAAAGTCTAGTGGAACCTCGGTTATCGGCCAGAATCCATTCCAGAAAGTCGACCGAAAATCGAAAGGCACGAAAATTGGGGTAATATTCCCCGAAGAAATAATGTAAATCCAATTCATTCGTTCCATGCAACTAAAAATATTAAGAAAAAAATAAATTTTTATACAATAAATATATTAGGTTGGTGCAAAAATAATGACGTAATAATGTCGTTTTTTGACGTATTTTTTAACGTCAGAAAACGACATTATTACGTCATTATTTTTGCACCAACCTAGTAGTTTTACACGCTAAAACAATAATTAATAATTACAAGGGACGAATAAATTGAATAAAAAAACATTTAATTTCACTTCAACTTTATCAAAGAATCTTGTTGGCCGTATATAAGACGGTGAGAAGGGGAGAGAGATAAGACGGTGAGAAGGGGAGAGAGAGAAGACGTGTTTATTGTTTGGAAGGACAAGCACCTTCCATAAACACTACAGCTAAGTCTTTTTCTGGAGTTATTAATGTTAGGAATGTGCAGGTTCATAACTGACGGATTTCCTCGTACGATAAACGAAAGAGATGGACGAATTTCGAGACATATTTTTACCCGGAAGAAATGTGAACGATAACCGAATTTTACGATAACGGAGGTACCCGATAAACGAGGTTGCACTGTATTAAGAAGCAGGAAAATTCCGTTAGAAACGACTTATGAAATCTTATGTAATATCGGTACTCCTGTATGGCAGTGAATACTAAACCATATCTTCACAGATGGAGAAGAAACTTGAGACATCAGAAATGTATTGTTTTAACAGAAGAATGCTGAGACTACCCTGGACTGAACATGCGAGCAGCGAAGAAAATTTAAAGAAAATGAAAACCAAAAGGACACAAATGTGACAGAGAGTCTGGAAAACACATACACACACACTTATATTTTTTTTTAGTGAAATTGGAGTAGATTTGAATAGCGAAATTAAATCAGAGCATTTTGTTTACTGATGGGGAAATCTGATCAAGGGCAGAAGTTGTACCCATAGAATCTAGGTCATCAGTAGACAATGGAAATGGTCGAAATAATATTTATCGATTAAAAATTGAAATGGAGCTGAGTAAGCTAGAAGGAACTTTGGAATTCACATGATTTTGGTTGAAGCAGCCAGAACCCCGTGATAATCGCGTGCAAAGTAGTAGGGCCGAGCATCAGTTATAACCAGTTGGGTTTATTTATATAAACGCGTAACTATGCTGAAAAAGAAAGACGGGAGAAAATTCTTGAAGAGAGAAGAGAGAATTGGCCCGGGCGAGCTTTGGGGGGGGGGGGACGCCAGTATAACTTTAAGCCCCGCACAGAAATCTTTATCCCTCCATCGCAAGAATCATATATCGTTCTGAGACGATTTAACAAGATAATCTCTCTCTCTCTCTCTCTTTTTCTCTCTCTCTCTCTAATCCAGTGTATGAGTTTTTTGGGTTTTTTTACTTTTCTTTTCTGTAACCCGTTTCTTTTCTATACTATTCTTTCTGCTATATAAAAGACATTAACAAATTCAATCATTGAATAGTTGTTTGTCCGGCATTCTGCAGATGTTAATATTTTTTTTTTTTTTTTTTTTTTTGCTGCATTCTAAATTTCTTATTGCAGACTCCCCAGCCGTGTCTACATCTTCAGTCGACCGTTAATGGACGGACATCACTTCTGCTTTCTGGATCAAACAAATCACAACATGGACAGGAAGCAGGATTAAACCAGCGGACCGATCGAATAATCTATGGATTCTCAGGGGCGGGACCTATGGCCACTCCCTTAAGTTCGGTTAGGACCGAGTAGACACCTCAACCCAGAGAATAAGACGCCGGAGGCTGAGGGGCCGGGGCGAAAGTTTTAGACTTATACTTAGAATCAGAAAGGGACGGTTGAAAATTCTAGAGCACATAAGAAGGGCTTGGAAAATTTATCATTCACGAAACATATTGAGGGACAAAGGAAAGCAGTGAATAACCAACTTAACGAACTTATGTAAATCGTTGAGAGAAGAGGTATTAGGAAAGATAGGAAAAGATAAAACTAATAAGAACTATGCAGGACATGAAATTGTGAAAACATGTTTTCCCACCTGAAAGAGACACACGGTACATAGAAGAAGATGCATTTTTAAGTTTATGTAATGTTTTCTACGCGATATCTTTTAACGACCCAAATCTTCTGAAGCTGTTCAAATATTGGCGGCCATCTTCTCTACATTGTGTTTTAAATTATCATAATTGACAAATGATGGTTGTTCATTTCTGTGCTTTATTTCAAGGATTAATTCAATACCCTGAAATGTTTAAAGCAGTTTGGGGCAGAACAGTCATATATAATTTCTTTTCTCATCACTTCCTGAATTTTTGGTAGCTTTTGAAGCCTAGTTTAAAGTAATGTCTCAAAATAGCCATGTTTTCTATATTTGTTTCCTCTGTTATACAGTTGAATAGTGTTGATAACCAATGTAATATATAATAACAATATTAATAATCTATAGTTTCAGATGAGTGCAGAAATAAATTTTCAAGTGAAGATCTTTATAAAATGAAATACTCCTGACAAACCTTAATATCTCTGCTAGTATTCAAGTGAATTAGTTAATGTAAAATACGTTTCGTCTATTAAATAAAAATAAATTAATTTGTCATCATTATCTTTACTGAATAGCTTATTTATCGCTTTTTTCCACTACATTCCAACAAGTTTCCAGCAACTTCATAATTCCATGCTATCAGAACCTTCTTTATTTCTCACTGCAATCTTTATAGAGGCTCCACTTATAATTTTTTTTAAATCATTTCATTCCAAGCAAGGCAATAAAGCCGGTAAAACGCAAGGGATTTGCTGCGTTTAGAGAATATGAGAAAAACATACCATTAAGGAGAGAAGACAATAAAAGAACAAAAATTACGAAAAAAGATTGAAATTGCATTTAAAATTTTGAAGATCAAAATTGACTGGAAAGCAAGAGGCCAGAAGAGAGTTCCACAAGCGAGAAGGGCGATAGAAGAAAGTGTTAGCATAGAACTTAAGGTTTCATCTAGCCATTTCAAGTGTAAAATGATGAGATCTTGCGGCCAATTTAGTACTGCACTTAAATTCATAAAATCTAAATACCATACAGAAGAGTTAATCAGAACATTTACCATGAAATTTTCCAGGGAAATGCAACTTTTTTTTAATTAAGAGTGTTCTGTCAAAACCGCCCTAACGTTAATCTAACTGATTATTACACTGTTTCGCTTAACTAATTCTGCAAGAGTTGAACTTCCTCACACACAAGGCTGTGTAAACGCAAGGCTTGAAAGTGAAGTATGGGCAGCCTCAGCCCAGACATAGAAGTATTACTTTTTTTTCGTCTTAAATATTAGAATCAATAAAATATGTCAATGGTTTTTTTAATGCTGTCCCATATGATAAATGCAACAATAATACGAAAATCGATCTTTTTTTAAATAAAGTGAATGAAGACTAAACTCTCCTCATAACATCTAATGACAAAACAGACGGACTTTTCAGCCAACCAGATAACTATTCTGTAAAGCCTAGCGGTTTTTATACGATCAAGCCATATTATAATTATTAATATCTGTAGAGGAAAGGGAGATAAATCAATTTAAGTTTAAGTTATGAACGATTACTTCCCTTACTCGTTTTAATAATCTATACAAATAAAATATTTATCTGCATTTAGACAAAATTAGTTCTCGAGCAAAATGAACCGTTTAATTAATTAATTCCTTTACTCTTACGCTTCAAATATTGCAGTCTTATTTGTTCAAGACTTCCATGTGGGGCACACAGATACCTTTGTCTAGTAAGTGATTGTCTGGGTTCAACTTGGTCTTGAAATAGGCTTTGTCGTTGTCGTCTTTGTTGTTCTGTTACTATTTTTCATCCGAAAGTTATTTCCATTTCACTGTTATATTAAACACATGAATTTTTAATATGAAAAGATATTGAGCTAAAAGCAATTTATATAATACCAGGAGTAATCGATGAGTCATAGATAGCATTAAACGTTCAGAAAATATAAAGAGAAAGAATTAATCAAACGGTTCATTGGCCGTTTTGTTGCAATTTTTTTATTATCTCTGCTTTATTGAATACATTGTATCAAAGTACATTGTATCAAAGCTTTTGTTTCATTGTATCTCTATCGAAACCTTCCAACAATTGGCGTCATTTTTTACGGCACGGGTACACTAGTATTCACTAAAGATTGTTTCGCACGCCACGTGACCAAATAGCAGGAAATTGATGTAAGTACATGTTGCGTCTAATTGACTTTAGCCACGAATACTGGCGTCAATAGCATGCAGTTATCTCCCTCCCTTCGAACTGGACATGATATATATAATAACAAAGATTGTGTTCCGCAAAGAAACGATAAAACTCCTGACCAGTGTATTTCTGGAGGATAACGCTTTTAAGGCAAGCAGGCTTTGTAATTAGTGCGCTCGAATATCACGAGATATAGCTTTAATATTTATAATGTTATAATTTAATATGTTATAGCATTGCTACCTGACCTCGCTTACTTGTTTTGGTAAAAGCAGTATATTGCCATTTAATGAAAATAAATGACTACAAAGACGATAAGAGTGATTTCATGATTTCCAATCCGCGTTTCTTAATAACAACCATAGAATGATCATCTGGGAGTTATCACAGAACGCATCAAACATAAAACGAAAGAAATACTTGACAAAAATCGGTAATTGGCAAAGTGCCATTGCATAAATTCAAGTAATATGACGTAACAGAAACGATACTTTATTAAAAGTATGTGTCACAAGCCAAATCATGTCAGAACATTCTTTGCGAATAGTATTGCATTAGACCATCAAGAGAGACAGGCGCACAGGTGACATGACGTAAATTCTCAGCCACCGAATGCAGATTCACGTAACAGGGCGAGCTGCACGCGAGTTGCAAGCACTGGAAATATGACACCCACCGCAGCGGTAAGGGCAGCCATTCCAACATCGCAGACAAGAAGGTAACATACTGGATAAGGGATTCGGGGTGGCGTACAAGCACAACAGCTAAGAGTAATTGTCGGAGTCAAGGTGAATGAAATGTACAGTTAAATCTGATAAATTCATCATTAAAATATACGCGCCATGTTAACATCGATTTCCATCTTTATTTCGTTACAAAAGGAAAACATGGACAGATAAAATATATTGTCCATTTGTAATTTTTTTTCTTCAACAATATAATGTCATTCTTATTTGAATGTCTTTTTCTGGGACAAGCTGACCTATTAATTGATTTTCCTGTAAAGTTTACAAAAGATTGTGAAGGCGCTTGTATCGCGATTTAAGGTCCAGACTCATACTATTTTATTTCCGAACTATGTCGTCGGTCCCATTATTAGATTTATCAATCACATTGAATGTGTTTGGTATTTTTTATGTTGAATGCTGTATTTATAGACAATATGTTTTCAGTTTCCTCAATTAATGTCAAACTATTATAGCCAGATGATTATGTCAGAGTTTTTCCGAAACGGCATGGCTTGTGGAATATTCACGTTCAATTACGGTAAGTACATATTAGTCAAGATTCGAAGAGCGAAAATCATCGTCGAGAAGGGATTGGACGGTTAAAATTTGATTAATACACGGAAAAATTTCCACTAAGGACGAACCAACAGAATGGCTACTGTGGAACAAACTGCAAATAAATCTAATCAAGGTTAATGACTACAAAGCTGCGTAGCCACAAGCGAGACAAAGTACACATTCTAACAAATATTCATCATATATATATATATATATATATATATATATATATATATATATATATGGATATGTGTGGGTGTTGATTATACCAGAAATATATGTTTTTCTGTTATAATTACTGCGCTGAGGACGAAAGAGATCATATAAGAAGGTGAATCAATAACATTGTAACCTGACTTAACTGAATTTTGATCTGAAATATTCACTGTATAATATTCTATGCGATTAATATCCACCAGTGAATTAAATATTACGTTGGTGCAAAAATAATGACGTAATAATGTCGTTTTTTGACGTATTTTTTAACGTCAACAAAACGATATTATTACGTCATTATTTTTGCACCAACCTAATAAGTAAGGAGATTATGTTGCCAAATGTTTTTCTTATAAATAAATCATTTTTTTTTTTTTTTATCATCGTCAAGCTGACAATTTATTGATGCAACTACGTTAAACTATAAACTAATCTTTTTCCCGGGGAATTCTATCATGTAATAGATAGTAGACTGTTTGCACTTCCTGTCTGAACTTGTCCTTTTAACCTACTAGAAGCTAATTCGATCTATCTCCCCCACTCCCCTCCTCTCTCTCTCTCTCTCTCTCTCTCTCTCTCTCTCTCTCCCTCGCTATCTGTTTGTCTATCTATCTCTTGATGTCAGAAAGATGTAAATGTTTCTAATCGATTTTCTAAAGCAGGCTGATAAAGAGAAATTAATTTCCAGCATTACCCTCATTACGTTTTTTATAATAGGATTAATTTATGCGTTTTGTCCGTCGCTCATAATTGTCTTATTCGCAACAAACGCAAATAATAAAACTCTGCTTGACATGGACAGTGGGTGACTTTACGAATGATCCAAGCTACTCATTGAAATAGAACTGGATGATCATATGAATGAAAATCAAAGAGGTTTTACATTTATCTAAATGAACTAAAAGCGAGCAGTTGTTTAAAATGGAAAGAACCAATGAGATTTATATCCAAATCAATTTTATTTCTCACCATTTCCTTTTTTCTTTAATATCAAAGTATCATTCACATAAATAAAAGCATGGTAACCACAAAAACTCATGTAAATTGCAATCTCAGTGTATTTATTGATCAATTATTAAAAAAATTGTGTAAGAGGTAAGGAAATAGAACATAGGATAGGTGGCGCTAGGGTTTGTTTTCTCCCACGTCACAAGGAGATAAAAAAAAAACGAAATATTGTCCTAAAAACTCGATTCATGCTCTTATCTAGCCTCTTCTGATCTAAGCTTTCAGATGGATGTCATGTATGGCATCAAATCTGTTCAAAAATTTTAAACTAAAAGCTATTTTCAACCATTTCCCCGGATCAATGATTTAAAATGACTTCAAGTGAATTAATCCTCCAAGTCTGAAAGAATATTTTGTCAGATCTTATAGACTGGCGCTACAGAATTACAATAAAAAAAATAACCAGTTTTTCACTATGTCGTGCTAGACAGTTTTTCTTTCCAAAATCTATCTTACATATCTATAAGTCTACCATTCGTCCATGCTTAGAATATTACTGCCACATATCATCCGGTGCCAATTCTGTTTACCTTGAGATCCTTGATAAAATCCAAAGAATCAGCAATATTATCGGTGCTGATCCGGTGGCTCGGCTCCAATTACTTCCCCATCGACGTAAGGTTGCCTCTCTGTGCCATTTTTATAAATACTTTCAAGGTAATTGTTTAAATAAGCTCTTCGCTATGGTACCTCTTTGAGGAGAGTTCTTTTGTTTCCGACGGTGTACGACCGGTGATTGACGATTTGTGATTGTATACGAACTGTTTATCGATTTCAACCTTTGTTTCACGTTAAGTTACTTTTAATTTTCAATTTTCTTTCGTTTAATTTACTGACGTTTTTTGTAAAGTTTGATTTTTTTTCTTTCGTTTCCCTCCCCTCATTTTTTTTATCCCTTGTTATTTCTTTATTATTAATTTTCATTTTCTTTTATACGTATTTTTGAGTTTTTAATTTTTCCTTTTAATTTTTAGTAACTTCCCCACGCCAAACTTTATTTTTTCATTGTTTATTTTGCCCCTCGTAAGACTTCGTTTTTCTTTGTTTACATTTTTATTTCTACGTGTTTTCATTGTTTCTTTGTTGTTCTCGTTGTAAATACCTGTTAATTATTCTGTGTTCCTTTATTTAAGTCCTTTCTGTGTTTATTGTAATTTTTTGCATTTATTTTCCGCGTTTATTTTTCTATTCGTTAGTTCTTCTTTATTTTAGTTTACGTGTTTTCGTTCGTGTTTGAGCTGACTAGAATTTTCTAGTGGCAGCCATATTGTATTTGTGAACTCGTTTGGCATTTTTCTTTTCGTATTTTCTGTTATATTATTGTTAAAAAAAAGATACTTTTTGGTTTATTTTTTGTCTTAAATTGTGATTTTCTTTTGCGTACTCGCTTTTTTGTAATTTGTAATTGTTAACTGTTTTTATTTTAACGTATTTCCGTAACTTATTTTTACGTGTTTAACTGTTTATTGTTCTGTCTCGTTAAATTTCTTTTTGTTATTGTGATTTATCTTTCGTTTAAATTATACTTTTATTTGTTTTATGTGAAAAAAAAAATTGTGATTTAAAAGAAAAAAAATGTGTGCAAAGAAGACGGCGAGGAAAAACCTGTTCGGGACAACAAAAAAAAAGAAGGATCCTCCAGATAAAAGTAAAGAAAATGAGTCGGTGATGGAGGCACAAGAAATTCAGAATTTGGACGAAACAAGGAAAAAAATTACCGAGTCCCGGAAAAAGTATGGTGGCCGCAAATAGCCAAACCTCAATACATGAATCTAGTGTACAAGAAGGAAATATGGTGGCCGCAAATGGCCAAAACTCAGTAAAAAAGACCGAGGTACAAGACGAATGTATGGTGGCCCAAACTGACCAAAACCCTGCTAGAGAAACCAGCGGACAAGAACAAACTATGGTGGCCGAAAAGGGCCAAAATTCGACAGACCAAACTCCCAAGAAGAATGACGTGGCCGGAGAGACGCCCTCATGCTGGAAGTCCCCGCCAAAGTGTAAGATCAACATAACGGAGTTCCTGGAGAAAGCCAAGAGCTACGCATATCTGGTGACAGCAGATGGGCTCTTGTCAAATCCCGAGGAATTAAGAAAAGTTGAGAAAAGAATTGTGTCAGTCTTTGTGGTGGACAAGCAAAATTTGTCGATCCACAAAAGATACTGTAATTAAGGCCTTGACTTCTCTGGATATTAAAGCTCAGAGAGTCATAAAAGGTAAAGGCTTTTTATGTGGGACGTACTGCTGCCCACGCCTGCCGACTGTGAAAGTGCAACGAGGAGGGAACTTATAACAAAGGACCTGATTCTGCGCACTGAATACGAAGGCAGGAGGAGGACCAAGTAGCGGTATATGAGGTTCCTCCTCAGATTGTCGGGGAGCATCTGGCCGCCTATCTGTGTCAGTTTGGACAGATAATTAGTGCTTCCTCAGACGATCTGACCGAGGGGTGGAGCTTCGAGATAATGATCAATGAAACAGCCTTCCGCTCCATCCCCAACTGCCTGGATGTAGAGGGTCAGAAAATGCCGATAATTGTTACCCGACGAAAACCGACATGCTGGAAGTGTGGAAAGACTGGTCACCTATCCTCTTCCTGCACAGAGAAGAAGGCATCTGAAGTTCTGGCCCACGCCCAACCAAATCCCTCTTTGGTCGAGTCTACCAAATCCGTGTCGCCTGTAGTGGGCATGCCAGCGATCGGGACCGGTGTGAAAAATCCCCTGGTTGGGTCCAAATCTCAGCCCCCATTCCCCGAAAAGCCTTTGCCCGCCGCTAGTGCGGTTGAGGAGAATGAGGAGGGGGAATGGCAGGTCGTTGGCAGGGCAAAAGGGAAGACCAAGGCAGCGGAACCTCGTTCCACATCACAAACAGGGAAAGACACAGACAGTCCCACTCCCTCTACTAGTGCAAAGGGCGACTCTCCGGCTGCAAAACTTCGGCAACAGCAAGATGCGATAGGAGCCCAGTTTCGAGAAAAAAGAAAAACTTCAGAAATTGAAAGACACCCTTCATCAGAAAAAACCACCTGGCTCTTCATCAGTTCCTTCATCTCCTTCTTATAAACAGAAAATCATGACACCTCCTCCCTTGACCAAATCTCCGTCTCCTTCCCCATTTAAAATGACTACACTTTCTCCCAGACCCAAAAATAAGCCTACCCCTAGCACTTCACATAGCCCGAAACCTTCTCCTGTCAAAACACCCATCAGCTCCCCACAAAAGCCTGAAAAACGCCAAAGAAGTCCGTCCTCTGAAAGCGTCGAATCTGTCTGCAAAAAAAAGCCCTGAAATATAATATAGGGGAAAAAGTTTGCAGCATATCCAAAGAACAGGAAGAAAAGCTGGCTTCACGGTGTAAAAACTTTAAAGAATTGAAGCACTTGATTAAATTTCGTAAGATTAAGAACTTGGATGTAGAGGACCCAAACAATTTTCCAAACGCTAAAAGGGTCCTTACTGTAATAAGGACTGGGGCCCCTGGCAAACATGTATGGGCCATGGTAATGGAGGCAAACCAGTTCTTTGGCATGGTGCCTCCTATTGCCTACTTTCACAACGAGAATGTGAAGCAATTGAACCAATTTTGTTCATGGAGGCTCCCACTTTTTGTTCACCCCTCCCTATATAGAGCTTTAAAGTTAACATTCCCCCTGGACATTGGCGGCCTGTCTCCTGATGGCACCATCAGGACTGAGCTGGGTACTGGCTCAATGGGAGAGGCCGTCGGTGTCCTGACCCCGGCCATGTTTAATGCAGGAGAGCAACTCTAATCGGTTTTTATCATGGCTCTCTGGTTAGTAAGTATGAATGCCCGAGGCCTGATGTCAGAGTCTCGCAGGGGGAGGCTCTCTCGTGACGTTCAGCGTCTCGGGGTAAATATCTGTTGTGTACAAGAGACCCGTTTTTCTTCTCGTGACTATGAGAACATTCTGTCTAGGGGGTTCTCCCTCTATTCATCATGTTTTGATGGACGCTCGAGGGGTGTCTCTTGGCTGGTGAGCAATTCATTGAAAGCTGCGTGTGTTCTTATCTTCGCGGATCCGGCGGGCAGACTTTGCGTGCTGGGCGTTACCATAAAGGATAAGGCTCTTCGTCTCATTGGGGTTTATGCGCCCAATGTCCATTCTGAGCGGGCTGCTTTGTTTCGGCAGATCGAGCAGTTTTTGACGACATCACGTCGGGTAGTTTTAGTGGGTGATTGGAATGCCGTCTTTGATCCCGATATAGATCGTATAGGGACAAATTCGAGTACTAACAACCGGGAGGTGAAACCATTTCGGGACTTTATCGGCAGGTTTGATCTTGTCGATAAGTACCGGAATGAGCACCCTCGGGAGGTAGTGTGGACTTGGACTAATAGTTGCGGCTCGGCTAGTTATCTAGACCGAGTCTTAGTTAGGAGAGTCGATGTAGGGCTCTTAGGTTGTCCAAGTTTGCATGAGATAGTTTATTCGGATCATAGGCTTGTCCGGGTCCGTGTAAACTTAGATAAGCCTAAGGTTAGGATGGCTGGCTACTGGAAATTAAACTCATCATTATTTGGTGAGCAAGATTTCCGGGACCAGCTTCTACTAATGATACAGAGGGAACTGACGGGAGCGGTTGTGGGAAATGCCTGGTGGGATAAATTAAAATCCAAAATTAGAACGTTTGCTGCTGAATATAGTCGTCGGCTCAATCTAGATAGATTAGCGGCGCAAACGGCTTTAGAGCAGAAAGTTGATCGGGCGGTCAAATCCCGTGTTAGTGGGGACGTAGCTTTAGCTAAGGCAGAGTTGGCCTCCTTGCTTATCAAGAAGGATCAAGCTCTGGTAGTTAGGGCTAGGTTAAAAAGAATGTCCTCTGAGGCTACGAATATGGCCGCTGAACTGCGTGAAGAGGAAGCTCGGAATGCATCTCGGCGACATATCGCAAGCGTCACATTGCCGGATAATCGGACCGTGACAACAAACGAGGGCATATGTGAGGCTTTTCGTGACTACTTTCAGGAGCTTTTCACCAGGGAGCCCGGTCTGAGCCCTGCTCAGTTCGATGCCTATTTAGCTGACTTTCCCTGCCTTAAGGCAGCTGAAGCAGCTAGGTACGAGTGTCCAATTACAGAGTCGGAAGTCTGGGAAGCGTTGAAACAGGTTGGCCTGGACAAATCTCCGGGACTTGATGGTCTTCCGTACGAAGTGTTCTTGAAGCAGTCGCCCGTTTTTGTTCCGCTGCTGGCACTGATCTTCGGCAACTGGATGAAGCAGGGGTCTATACCCCAACGCTTCACCAGGGGCGTGATCAAGTTGTTACGCAAGGATAAAAACGGTGGGGATGGGTTAGGTAACTTTCGCCCTTTAACTATGTTAAACACAGAGTTAAAGATTTTTGCAGCTTGTCCTGTCTAGTCTGATTGGCTCGGAACAGACTTGTGCTGTGAAGGCAGGACTATTCAGGACAACCTTCATATGGTGCGCCTGATCATCGAGCAAGTCGACATTGAAGCCGCGCTGATCAATTTAGATCAGTCCAAGGCCTTCGATAGGGTTGCCCATCGTTTTCTGGAGGCTGTTCTTTCGGCGGCCGGTTTCGGGCCGTACTTTCGCACCTGGATCCGACTTCTGTATGCGACTCCCGGTGCGCTGGTGGAGGTGAATGGGGTACGATCGGAGCCTTTCTTATTGACTCGCTCCATTCGTCAGGGTTGTCCGCTATCGCCTTTGCTTTACGTTCTTGCGTTGGAACCTTTCCTTCGCAAGTTAAAGGCGAATCCGGTCCTACGTGGAATTGCCCTGCCCGGTGCTACCACATCGGCCAGGTATTCTACCTATGCTGACGACGTTTCGGTTCTTGGGCCGATATTGACGAAGTCAGCAAAGAAATCAGTTGTTATGAGATGGTGACAGGGGCCAAGATCAACCGTGATAAGTCTGTTGGCTTGCGGTTGGGTGCGTGGAAGGGAGTTTCTCTTCCCGGACCTTTCCGCTGGACGGATGGGCCGGTCAAGATTATCGGCGTCTGGTTCGGTCCTGATCTCCAGTTGGAAATGAATTGGTCGGAGGTGCGAGGGAAGGCCGAGATCGCAATTAATTTGTGGTCTCGGAGGAATCTTTCCTTAAAGGGGAGGGCGGAAGTTTGTGTTTCACACATCTACCCGATTCTCCTTTACCGACTCTCTGTGCTTCCACTTCCGTGTGACACTTTACTGGCGTTAGTGAAGCTCTTGTTCTCCTTCTTGTGGGGAGGCAAGTCTGCCAGAGTCAGTCGGGAGATCTGTTGCCTTCATCCATCTGAAGACGGTCTGGGCATGCCGAGCATTGAGATTCGTCAATATATGCTTCGCATTAGCTTTCTAGATCGAATGTGTCGCGATTCGGAGGAGGGCGCCTTCTGGAAGGAAGACGCCCGAAAGAACTTCCCATCCCTGAGAAGTGTTCATTCGTGCGAGGAGGAGGCCCGCCGTTTACCCCGAGCCGAATGCTCCTTCTATCGTGAATGTCGTATTGCTCTGAACCGCCTCTTACGGGCGTCGGATGGCCTCTCCAACGTCTAGGCGTTGTCTCGTAGGGCATTATATCAGGTTTTAGTCAGTGGGGCCGTACATGATGATTTGATTGACGATCTCGGTCTGACGAAGCAGAAGGCTCGCTCAATATGGCCTTGGGCGCCTGGGTTGAAATGCCTCAATAACGATGAGGCATAACTCACCTGGCTGGTGATTCGTGGGGCCCTCTGGGTCGCCAAGAGACTCTGCTCAGCTGGCTTGGAGAATTCTCCAAACTGCCGACGTTGTAGTGGGGAGGTCGAGACCTTGGGTCACGCCTTCTTTCATTGCAGCAAGGTAGTACCGTTGTGCAAGTTTGTTGAAGGCCTCATGGTCAGCATGCTGCAGGGAAAGCTTTGTCCTTGAGGCCGTTTCCGTTTGTAGCAATGTGGCACTGCCGCTGACGAAGGCTGAACAGTATGTGTTCCACTGCTTGCTAGGCGTTATGAGAGTCGTGATTTGGACGACACGTCAGAAGGGATTCTATGGAGGCGAGAAGTTCACTTCTTCCCAACTGATCTTGTACTTTAAGCATCAGCTTAAAGTCAAGATTAAGACGGAAAGGCGGCGGCTCACTTCATTAGAATTCAGCAAAAGGTGGGTGAATCTTGCGTGCTTGTGTCGTATGAAAGGGGCTGACATTGAGTGGCACATTGATGCCGGTTAGGCATCAGGATATTGCTCTTCCTGGGTTGAACTTGTGCAACCCATCCCGAAATTAGGCTAGATTAAGTTTCCTTTTTGATGCTTTAGTTTCCTTTTTCAGTTAACTTAGCTAGGGTATGTATGCTCATTGGCCCCTTTTATTTCTGTCCCTAATTTTCTTTAAGTTTTATTTCCCCATCCCCTCCTTCGTTAGGTGGTCAGTGATGTCAGTTCGCTGGTGGATGCGGGGCGCCTTTCGTTTCGCGTGAGTGTTTTTTTTTTTTTTCGTATTTGTTGTCGTGTCTGAATGAGTGCATGTCAGTGTGAGTGCTTGGGAGGTATGAATGGTTTACACTATTATAGTCCCGCATTGATTTCGGACAGTGAAGTGATGTTTCTGTCACATTTAGTGATTGTGGGGGGCTTTTATTACTAATCTTATTTTCTTTAGTTTCTTGTAAATAGTTTTTTTGTATTCATATTGTAAATACTCATTGGGGTTAACTTTTAGAATTGTTGTTTTATCCCCCCCCCACAGACAACGAATTGTAAATATGGGGACTAGTTAGTATTTTCATAGAGACAAAGAGGCATTATGGTGGTTGTAGTAAGAAAGGTACGTATGAATGTGTTGTTTTGGTGTAAGCAATATTGTTTTGTACGATTGGGTCAGTGCTTGCGGCTAGCTAAGTTATAGTTAAGACAGAAGAAGACCGTCCTTTCCCCAATCCCCTTTTCGGCCTTGTGCCACATTTCTGTATTGTACAGAATAAATATCGCTCTTTCTTTGCTATGGTACCTAGACACTATGAATTTGGGCGCGGTATTAGACTGGCGTCGAGATTTCATCAATTTACAGTTGAACTAGCTAGATGCAGCCGTAAGTTCGAGGATAACAGTTTCTTTTCTCGCACTTCTCGTTTGTGGAACTTCCTTCCGGCTCCATGCTTTCCAGTCAACTTTAATCTGCAAACATGTAAACGCAATGTCAATCGCTATCTACTGTCCTTCTGATTCCTCTTTTTCTCTCCCTGCTCATTAATGTTTTTGTTCCTAATTCTTCCACACCCTGGAACCCCTTTTAGTGGCTTTATTGCTTTGTTTGTGGCCATACCGATTAAAAAAAATAAATAAATATTTATCATGAAATGTTGGTGTTTTGTAATCTTGGATGCGCATTGTTGTGTCATGAATAAAGACTCGGAATGAGAATCGGAGAACCGAGTTCAAATTCCAGTCGGGTTCGTTACATTAACTTACGCGCAAATGCCCTTGAGAAAGGTATGAATCCATCTCTTTTCCCGCACCCTCTCTCCTGCTGTCGGTTGATTAGCAGAACGGACTGGATCTTATTTTAGCATCCCGATACCACTTTCTTATCAATGTTGAATTTTGAAAAAAAAAAGTGCAAAAAGTGGATCAAGAGCTTACTCAACTTCATACAGATTTTCAGGAAATATCAGCTTCTAATTGGTCAGTAAACACACAAGTGGGTGTTGCAATCCACCCACATACAAATATTTTTTCAGCGCGTGACCAAGTCAAATTTTTCCCGCTTTTGTCTTTCGATCCTATCACGTGGTTACATTAATTATAAATAGCAGGTACAAGCTTGCTCACTCTCTTCTTATTCTATTTTCCTGCGAAGATGTAAACCTTAAAGGATTCCCGTCTTGACCATGTGCGGTCAGACGCCCATGAAAACATATTCACGCATGCACGTACGTACAAAATTTTCCAAACTACATTTCCAAACAAGTAACAAGAACTTTTCTCTTTGAAATACTCTTCTAAAGTTAAAAGTTTATTCAGTACGAGCAGTAGAGCCCGCCGTTGCCCGGGGATGTAACAGTAAGAGATAGATCAAGTATCGAGCATCATAAAGACTGAAAAATAAAATTGACAAAGATTATTGTTTAAGGTTGACGGACACGCATGTCTTAATTAGTTTTATTTTTTGTTTTGTTTTTTTTTTACGAATTGGTCAAACCCAAACTCAAACAAAACATTATTTTCAATCGTTATGAGTCTACCGATTGAATAGAATTTTATTATAAACAATTGTCTTGTAAATGGAATTTTTAAAGCATTCTGAATGTAAAAATAAAGAAAAAAGTGTGCAAGACAATAAGAAACACTGCCTGCCAAAAAAAAAGTGAAGTTTTGTTGAAATCGGTTGAGAAATGTAGGAAATCCGATCCCATATATAAACGAACACACACACACACACACACACACACACACACACACACACAAACAAACAACCTGGGTTTTATAAGTATAACACGATATGAGTTGTCCCCCTTTCATTCTGGCGACAGAATCGTGTTTTCAAATTGATTTCGTGCAAAAACAATTGTGTTTTTCCAATTTTGGGCGCTGTCAGAACCACCGCAAGGTAATTTTACGTAGTCCTGTGAAGTTTTGTTGAAATCGGTTGAAAAATGTAGGAAATCCGATCCAATATATAAACGTACAGACACACACGCACATTCTGCGTTTTATAATAAGCAAGATTTCTCAGCTTTATAAATTTGTTTAACTTTTGTGAGCTCAGATAAAAATATTTACGATTCATCAGCAAAAATTTAATCCAGTCAAATAGACATAACACCAACAAAATAATAACCTCTATGCATTTACATCATTAAAACCAAAAATAAATATAAATCTTTTTATAAAACCATTTTGTTTCTTCTTTTTGTTTCGTATTTTGCGTTAAATATAAATCGTAAGGTATGTTAAGAAACAAACATCTGCAAATGGTTCTATATATTAGCATACCTCTACACTAAAACTTTGGTTGGCCGAAAAGCTTTGACGATTCCTCAAAAAATCACATAGTTTTGTAGTCAAATAACATTGCCAATTCTCCTTAAAACGATCTCAAATTTTAACAAAATGTCTAAAAACTAAGTTGACTGTACGGACATACCTCACTGAGAATCTACCAGGAAGATAGATCTGGCCTCACAGTGATAGTGACAATGCGCTGTTGAAATGACCACCAAGTGTTCACATGACTTTACACTTTGTGATTTTTTTATATAAGTCTGTGTGAAAGGACAGGTCTATATCCCCCTCTTCCTAAAAGCCTGGAGAAATTTAAGCAGAGGATCACTGACGCACCGGAGGATGTTACGAAAGACATGCTACAGCGTATTTGGCGGGATCTAGACTACCGACCTGATGTGTGTCGTGTCACAGATGGTGCGCATGTTGGACATTTGTGAAGGTTGCCATTTCTCAGAAAGAAATGGCAACCTACTGCGGGGGAAATCTTCTGCCTAGTCAGGCATGAATCGAAAGAGACATGATCTTGAAAGTGTCGCTACAGAAAAGTCACATTCTTCGACATCATCTCACATTAGAGTTTGCAAAAAGCCGGGTGTAAAAATTTTGAGTGAATTTTCGATTTTTAGTGGTCTGTTTAAGAAATGGTAATACAGAAAAATTGCCTTACTTTAGTTGATCGGCTTCCGTGTCGCATTTTTTCTTTTTCTGGTAACGTTCGATGATTTCCTCTCTGAGAACTTTCAAGCCTTCATAAAGCAGGGCTATACAAAACACAATCACACAGGCTCCGATTATTTCTACAAAGGAAAACAAAAAATATTTTAATAATATGTAGAAATAGTAAAATTATTTAGTATACATAGGCACACACATACACATACACATACATATACAGGGTGCGATGAATAAATTGTCGTCGAAATTACGCAAAATTGAAAATAATACTGACATCTCATTTTAACAGATATATTTACCAAAATTACACAAAATATTTTGAAATACTAAAGAGCAAATTTATTCAATAAAACCTCCATTGACTCCAACCACGGCTTCTAGACGACTTCAGAATCTCTTGCAACTCTTCTGGACGACCTCCTTGTTTAAGTTGGTGAATGCTGCCATAATCCTTGCCTTCAGTTCATCTTTGGTGTTACAAAAAAATTTGTTAGGTCTCTCGCTCAACTGTGCCCCACACATATTAATAAAGGGAACTGCAATCTGCAATGTAAGAGTTGATTGGTTACAGTTATTGTCTGACAGCCATGACAAGATTCTCCTGCTCGTGTGTCATCGTTCAAAGTCCTATTGATAGACATCGGGTCTTCCAGCAACCACTCTCTTGACCCAGGATAGAACTAACTTCTCAAGGCACTTGATGTAGGCCTCCGTGTTGAACCCTGTGGGAAGATGAATGGAGGTATAGCGTCGCCATCCCTAGTGATCACTCCAAACACCTTCGTAATCAACATTACACTTATCAAGTTTGTTTTTGTTTTTTTTGTTTGTTTGTTTTTGTTTTTTTTTTGTTTGTTTGTTTTTGTTTTGTTTTTTTCTGAGTCCTTTACACTTTCCTCAGATTTGACACCCAAACACTCAAAAATGTTCGTATTGGAGCTTCCGATGCAAATGTCAATCAATACAGAATACCGTTCATAACAATATATTTCTTATTAATATAAACGTTATTTTAGTGGGTACACATGTTTAAGTTGTTTTTTTGTTTTTGTTTTTTTTTATTTTCGTAAACAGTGGATTTAATAACAACAGTCAAAGAAAAATATCCACCCCAACGAATAATCAAACCGTTATCTCTTTATCTATCGGGAGAAACCATTCCTATACTAAGCGTGGCGTTACCAATTTGACCACAGGAGACTAACTTGATAAAACAATTTACCTATTTAAGAAGCGTGTATCTTTCGTAGGAACCTCTACGAATCTATATCTGCTAGCTTTCGTAACCTTAACACAAACAACAGTAATTTTTATATATATATTTTTAAATTCGTCGTTATTTCTTACATGTTATTTTTAGTGAGTACACGTGTTTGAGTTGCTATCCCTGCTTTATATTTTTCTTAAATACAGGGTGTCCTTCAAAGGCTGACACTATTTAACATATGAATATTCGAGTAACTAGATGTCCCAAGCAAATAAAATTAAATAGGTTTCATGTTGAACCATAAAAGATTTATTTCTCAAAATTCGGACACGATATTGAAAAGAGTGTAGACTTTATAACCGATTTAAACAAAGCTTCACAAATGTCCAACATGCGCACCACCTGTGACATGACACACGTCAAGTTGGTAGTTTATATCCCGCCAAATACGCTGTAGCATGTCTTTCGTAACATCCTCCGGTGCGTCAGTGATCCTCTGCTTAAATTTCTCCAGGTTTTTAGGAAGAGGGGGATATAGACCTGTCCTTTCACACAGACCTATATAAAAAATCACAAAGTGTAAAGTCATGTGAACACTTGGTGGTCATTTCAACAGCGCATTGTCACTATCAGTGGGGGGCCAGATCTATCTTCCTGGTAGATTCTCAGTGAGGTATGTCCGTACAGTCAACTTAGTTTTTAGACATTTTGTTAAAATTTGAGATCGTTTTAGGGAGAATTGGCTATGTTATTTGACTACAAAATTATGTGAATTTTTAAGGAATCGTCAAAGCTTTTCGGACAGAGACCTCTTTTTTTTCTCTTCCTTCCCCCATTTAAAATATCTTTGAACCTTAAAACTCGCACGGTACTAATTAAATTAAATAAACAAATATTGCACCACACCTGAGGCAGCCATACCAAATAACCTTCATAATCATAAACTCTATTTTACGGTTAGAGGCTGAAAAAAGGGGATTGTTATCTGAAAATCAACTTGGGACAATTAAAAAGGAGCAAGAAATGTTCAATGTAGCATTAAATAAGTCTCATCAAAAGCAGTTAAAATCTACTTGGATAAATGTAACGAAGGCTTTTGAATCTGTTCGTTATTAAGATCAGTGCCTTTCTTTCATTGGCGCCGAAGAATACAATATACATTCACACTAGAATTTAATTCAGGATCATTCGCACACCAATCCCCTATTCGACCCCTTGACTATCATCGACTCTCTTAGCGACCCCTGGGTGGTCGATCGGACTCAGTTTGACGACCTCTGCGTAGATAAATTAAACTTTAGATAATCGCCTGTGGAAAAAATGTTAACCCTAGAACACTAACCATGGGTATATAGTATCCAGCGCAAATTTTTCCTATTTTTAGTTACAATTTTCAGTACCTGATTTTCTTATCGAAATAATATGTTTTTCAGTACCTGTTAATGTTAACTCAAAGTACAAAGTTTGAAGTGCCCACATGTAAAATATTTCAAATAAAGATTTATATTTAATATTTGTTTTTTTTTTGTTTTTTTTTTATATTTTCAAAATCGGGTCTGATATACCCATGGTTAGTAGTGGTGTAACTTTAATTGATGGTTACTGTTCTAGGCTAACACTGTTCGGTTGTAGGAATGGTTTCCTTGATAGAAAAACGAATTTCAGGTTTGATTACATTCGGAAGGTATATTTTCCTTTATTAGGATTTCTTGATCTAATCCGGCTTTTAAAAATAAAAACGGGGATAGCAATACCAACACGTGTATCCACTAAAAATGATGTTTATAGTTATAATAAATAATACGGGATTCAAATATATGATTTCATTAACTTTAGTTCGGCGAGAACTGAACATTTATTAAACAACCATCAATGTGCCCGATCTTATAACAAAGATATATTCTTGGCACTAAGAAAGGCCAAATCGGAATTTTATTGAAAGGTGTTGAAGGTGTTGGAATCTATTTATATTAAGTCATACAAACCATCCTTCTGTAAACAAAAGGATAGGTTGTGATAAAATGCAATTAGCCTTTATTATATAATCAATTATGCAACCGCTGATATTAATGCTTATTTGTGTATATTTTTCGATTGAGATCCGGGGGTTAAGCTGTTGTTTTTTTTTTGTTTTTTTTTTTTTTTGTTTTGTTTTTTGTTTTGTTTTGTTTTGTTTTTATTTTGATATCAGTGCCTTACGGTAATATAATTTTTGTTATTTTTCGATTACCACACTTTTTGTTTCTTCCTGTTTTAACATGGCCTTCTTTTCAAACGCCTTCTTTAAAATATCATAGATATATCATTTGTTTCCTGGAGGATCCCCCTCAAAAATAATAATAATAATAATAATAATAATAATAATAATAATAATAATAATAATAATTGGAATATGGCGCATGGACATTAATAATTCCAGTTGCTTGGGGTCTTGGGTTTGATTGAAAAAGGTTCTGATAGACTCATTGAAGAGATCCCTGACAGCCCATGCCTTAAAGAAATACAAAAATTGTTCTCACAAGTACAACTCACAGCTTACGAAAGTCTTTATCTTTGTAAAACGTGTATTCTTTTGCATTATTTTACTTATTATTTATTTGCAAAAATGATTAGTGGCAAATGACATTTTTGACCTTATGTCTCTGGTTAGGACCCGGAAGGAAATGTCTATACAACACAAAATAAATAAACAAATAATAATAATAATGTGGCACATGAGGGCATCAATAATTCCAATTGTCGTTGGAGCCCTCGGATTGATCGGAAAAGGTTCTGATAGATTCATTGAAGGAAATACAAAAGATTGTACCCGTAAGTACAGCTCACACATTACTAGGAGCTTTATCTGGGTAAAATGTGTGTGATCTTGTGTTTTTAGGGGGGGGGCGGAGGGTGTACAAAATATGATCAGTGGAAAATGTCATGAAGCCATTTCTGTCTTTAGGTCTCTGGTTGTGACCCAGAAGGAAATGTGTAGACAACAGGAATCCAAGGAAATAATAATAATAATAATAATAATAATAATAATAATAATAATAATAATAATAAATGGTATGAACACCACCCAGACCCGGTTACAGAGATAGGACCTGTTACAATTCTATAGGACTACACAATACACAGTGTGGCATATGGAAACATCAACAATCCCTGTTGTAGTTGGAGCCCGAGGACTGGTTGGAAAAGATTCCAGTAGACTAATTGAAGGGATTCCTGGAAGTCCATGCCTCAAAGAGATACAAAAATTTGTTCTGACAAGAAATGTGTAAACACCAGAAATCAAAGAAAATAATAATAATAATAATAATTTCTCGTCTCAGAAATTCAGAATGAAAATGAATATTCTTTGAATTCGTAGAAAAATAGATATTTATTGATTTCCCTCGGAAATATGCGTTCTAAATGTTCTGAATATTTTATAAGCTTACATCTGTGCAGAAAATACATAAAAAAACACGTAAAATAACAGACAAAATGTATGTTTACACAAACCTCTGCGAACAACCACGGGAAGATTCATAATCACAAATGCACCGTCCATTGTATAGTTAAAGTGTGCGTTCTTATTGATGTTCTTCTGAAAAGCCATCAGGAAAATTTCAGGGAGACTTTCGCCGGCTCCTCGGACTATTATACAATAAAGCAAGTTTCGCCAGTTATTGTCTGTTGAGAAATGCACAGACAACACGCCGTTTCCCCCCGACTGCAATATTTACCAGCAATGAATAGCTTTCTGATACCATAGGCAGAAAAGAGTAACAGAGTCACATGACATGACCATCTGGCGCGCAAACGGTCGAACGCAAGAGATTTCTTCATTTCAATGACACTTTTACATTTACTTACTTACACAGGCCAACAATTAAAGCTATCATCTGATTATTTTAATCTTTTTTTTCTTTCAATCTATTCATCTCCTTTTTTTAATAGTCTGTTCAAATGTGTATGTCTATCTGCATTTTGTCGCTACAATGTGTGAGCAGAACTCTAAGATCTTCTACCCACTATTTTATTCGAAGTATCCAAAGGAGACGGTGGGAAGTAGAATTTGTTTTTTTCACAAATCCCCTGGTTAGCATCTTTATAACGGCATTTTTTATTTCTTACAATAATGTTCGCCCTATAGACGGCGCAAGAGCCATTCGAGGTAGAGGGTTACAGTGTAAAAGGTAAAAGGAACAATTTATGAGGATTATATGGGGGGAAGTTAGCGGAAGTTTGTCGTGATCGGGGAAGCATTCGTAGGAAGAAGCTGTGTTACTTCATTCTCACCAATAGTGAGAAGTAATATTTATCATAAATATTTCATTGTCTTTTATCTATCTATCTATCTATCTATCTATCTATCTATTTATCATCTCTTCATTATCTATCTATCTATCTATCTATCTATCTACCCCAGTCTGTTAATATGTATTTCAGTCTGTTCATATCTATCACAGTCTGTTTATATCTATCTCTTTTTGTTCATATCTATCTATCTATCTATCACAATCTGTTCATATCTATCTCAGTCTGTTCATATCTACCTCTCTTTGTTCATATCTATCTATCACAATCTGTTCCTATCTATCTCAGTCTGTTCATATCTATCACAGTCTGTTCATATCTATCCCTCTTTGTTCATATCTATCAATCTATCTATCTATCTATCACAATCTGTTCATATCTATCTCAGTCTGTTCATATCTATCTCTCTTTGTTCATATCTATCTATCTATCTATCTATCTGCCCCAATCTGTTAATATCTATTTCAGTCTATTCATATCTATCACAGTCTCTCTTTGTTCATATCTATCTATCTATCTATCTATCTATCTATCACAATCTGTTCATATCTATCTCAGTCTGTTCATATCTATCTATCTATCACAATCTGTTCATATATATATCAGTCTGTTCATATCTATCTCAGTCTGTTCATATCTATCTCTCTTTGTTCATATCTATCTATCTATCACAATCTGTTCATATCTATCTATCTTTCTTTCTCTTTCTTTCCCGCTCTCTCTTCTCGATTTCAGTTTTTCTCACTTTTCTTCCTTTATCTTTCACTTTTCTCCCTTTCCTCCTCACGTTTCTTCCGTTCTCTCCTTCTATCTGTCTTTCTTTATCCTCTTCTTTTCTTCTCTGTTTCTGTTTTTCCTTTTCCCTTCTACTTTTTTCTTACTCTCTCCTTATTTTCTCCCTACATTTTCTCTCTTTCTCTTCTTCAATTCTCCCTCTCTCTTATTTTCTATTCACATCATAGAAGTAACATCATTATTATGTTAAAAATAAGAATCGTCTTCAATTACAAACGACAGTGGCTTTGACTCCTAACTTTAGCGACTTAAAAAAGAAAATCTAATCCTTACCGTGTTGGAATATAAACAAAAAAAAATCTGTTTCTTTAAATTATCTTTGTATTAAAATAAGAATAAAAAATTATGCAATGGAAATTTACGATAATGCTTCGTCAGCAATATTTTGAAAGAGATGACTTTAGTACCAGACAACAAATTTTGGTTTGACAATTCAAGATAAACCATTTTTGAAGCCCAACTTTAGATCATCAACCACAAGTGATTATTTCTTTTCTCAGAATCACATTGCAAGAATTTTTGTTTCATGTAAACGGCTTCAAACGTAAAGAAGCCTAATGTAGCACAGATTTTTGCCGCTACCTCTTGTGAGCAATATCATAACATTTACTTTCTACTGCTGTCTCCAAAGAAAGAAAGAAAAAAAATCTACCGAAAGAAAGAAGGAAAAAATCTATTTTCTACCGTTTCTTTTGAAGTAATATTATGAATGTGACACTGAATACTCCTCACATGAGATAGCAACAAAAATACGTACTACATTTGATTTCCGTAAGTTTAAAGCTGATTATTTGTAAAAGATTGTATTTGATTTGATTTTAAAACAAAATTTTTCTCAGGTGATTGAACATCCAACTAATGCATGTCTTCAAAATAGCTTTAAATTACCTTTTCAAATAAAAATTGTTGTTTGATGCCAACGTCCGGCAAACAAATAGTTAAATTAAAATCTCCATTGCATGATTCTGAAAATGTAAATGCTCTGTTTTGGCACATTCATAAAGGTGACCGTCATGTATGTAAGTGTGGGATTTACACCGGTCTCCCTACCGAGACGTGATGTGACACAAGGTCGGGTTTAATGTAGGAAACACGAGCGCATACATTCGAGCCAAGGATAAAAATTGCCCAGTCCTGCAACCACCGTTCGCGCTGGCATTGGTATAACTACCGGTCCCTTGTCTCTAGTGCAATGAGAGTGGGGTACAGCCGCGAACAGCTGCTCCCCAGGACCGGGCACCTCTCAGTATTTTCCCCTGCTGTCCACAACTGAGTCACACTCTGCCCGAAGGCAGAAACACAACCGAGAGATTATAGCACTACCCAGCATGTGCTAGGTAAGTGCCAGGCGTAAGTAAGTATTTATCCTCATTGAGACGAGATGTGACACAAGGTCGGGTTTAACGTGGAGAACCCGGCCGCGTACACCCGGACCAACGACAAAAATTGCCCAGTCCCCGCAACTGGCGATTGCTCTGGCCTCAGTAGCAGCAACCGATCCCCCGTCTCTAATTCAATGTGTCGGGTGCAGTCTCAGGCAGCTGTTCCCCGAGACTGGACACCTCACAGTATTTGTTTTCCTCAGCTGTGACTCTGTCCGCGGACAGAGAGACAACTGAGTTGTATGATTCAGGCATAAGTATGGGATTTCTCTGTACTGTTCTGAGTGTTTGGAACGCTATCGTAAATACAGTAATCCAATCAGTTTAGTAAGAATAAAATGACCGGAAAACAGAACAAAAATAAACTGATGAAGAAAAAGAAAAAATAGAAAAAAAGAGAGTTCATATTTCTTTACATTAAGTAGAAAAGGAAAAATATTCCCTATCTATACAGAAGCATTTTCATCTTTTTCCATAAAATGACCGTAAAATTTAACATTAAATTGAAATAAAAGTGAAGCATTATCTACAAACGCAGGAAAGCAAGATCGATAAAGTATAAATGATCAAGATTCTTTCGTAGCACACAAAGTAATACGAGGAGAATATCAACCTAAATTGTATTAGTGTTTCCATTCGGCATCTCAAGTCAACATCTGTCACAAAGGATGGTTCATAGTCTTACATTTTTTTTAAACACTAATAAGTGGTCGATATTTAGCGTCGATGAAGACGCTGATAATTTCATTTAAATCAAGAAAGTATTAAAAATAAAAAAAAACAGTTGCGACATTTTTTGCAAAATGTAAAAGTTATGAGACGTTTTATTTACCTGCTATGTTTCTCGTCTTCACGCCTTGAAAGAGAATTGTTTCTGCATAGCCTGTATGGAAGGTCTGAAAGAATTAATAGAAACCAGATATTATTTGTTGCGCTATAGTTTTCAAAATATTTCATATAGTCTTTTTTTACATTTTTTTTATTTTTATTTATCAATTCACCACTGACATGCAAGGGACTGCTTGGAGTGGAAGGGAATAAGACTTTAAAAAGAATTGGAAATGCAGTCCTAAACAGGAGAAAAGGCATAAACCTTTACTCATTTTTAAAAGACGTGGTAGGAATGTGAACGGGACGACAGGTGAATCTATCTATTCTTATTGAGGAACAAAATTAAAATAAAAAATAAAAATAAACAGAAAATAAAATTTTAGAGTTTAGGAAGAGACGTTTGAAGTATAGAAATTGACGTAGAGATTAGAAGGAACTGGAAACCCAGTCCTAAACAAGACCCAAGGCATAAACCTCTACTTCTGTTCAAAAGTCTGGGGAAGAGTGTGAACCGGGCGTTTAAGTAGACCAGTGGTTCTCATACAGTTATGTGCCCATACATGAATAAAAAAAAATTAACAATTTTATTGGAACGAAACAAAAGTTCGTAGCGTTTCTTAAGTAAATTTAAAAACAATATTTAGATATTTGTACATAGATCCATTCAAAAACATATGCGTAAATTTTTTTCTCTACCTTTCGCCATCTTTGTGACGCCTTCATGAGTTCATCCTCCGAGTATCTGGCATCTTTCTGTATGACGATCGAAATGTTTTATGTCTATAAAATGCTTTAAGTCTAGCATTTTCGTTCAAGAGAACTGGATTATTTCCCTTTCAGAGAATCTTCTATAAGTCAAAATATGGTAATTCAAATGTGCAAGTTTATGTCACTAGGTATAGAAGTACTTCCCAGCCAAGGTGTACCTATTATGGACGGGTCTACAAAGAGATATAAGCTCTGGTGTTGTCCTAGTGGAAGTCGACACTCCTGACTAATTTTGGACGTTTTTTATTGATTGCTGCCTTTAACCATCGAACGTGGAGACAGTACTTGTCTGAACTTAACGCCTGATTTCAATCCCACTAGACACATAGTATCACCTTTTATCTGATGTAGACCGGCTTTTAGAGTAGGGCTAACCATGGTTCATTTCGTTTTCCCTGCGACCTTTTCCGCTCTACATCGTAAGCAATTCATCTTTCAACGCTTGTGATCGTTCTTTGCTTCTGTTGCGCTTGAGCAGAGAATGGTTTGGTTTGGTTTATGGCATATCAACACCTCAATGGGTTATTTAATGCCGACAAGAATTTTATTGCTGGTAATATTTTTTCCAAAAATGTATTGCTGGCAAGATTTATTTCTTCAAAAATGTATTGCTGGTAATATTTTTTTAACAAAAAATTTATTGCTGGTATTAAAAACTATTTATACACTTTCATAGTGTTTTGTCCCCAGTTTGAGGGTTAAATATTTACTCATAACCGGGACCTAACAGGTGCTACCACCCCGGTCATGGTGGACCTGGGAACACCAGCAATTAAGAGGTGGTTTCACGCTCCTCAAAACCTCCTGAACAGAGGCCTTGCTATTGAATCTAGTTTATCTTCATACCCAGAACGAGAGCAGAGAACGGCAGGTGGAAAATGGGCGCCTTTAAATTCATTATCCTTTAAATTGTGATGAGATACATTGTAGCAAATCACGTATCCATATGATTTAAATGCCTTACAACGCTCTTATGAGGTGTGGCTTGTCTTTGAGATGCTCCGTGTTCTGTGTCCTGGGTTATTTTTAACCAGCCTTTCGAGTTGGTTATCATCTGCGATTGTAGGCCTGCCGGATCGTTCTCCCTATTCTAGATTTAAAAAAAAATGTCCACTTCCTAACTATTTACGAACAATACTCTCAACTATGGCACCATGTCTTCAAACGACACACATCTTTTTTGCTGTTTATAAAGTGGGGTTTTTTTGGGTTTTTTTCGGGAATAAAAGTGCATCAAATAACGAAAATGGATTTCATTTTCCTCCATTTTCACTCTTAACGCAAAACCATTTAAAATTCACAATTCATGGACGAATTTTATAAAACAACACGTCACTTTCAGAATATGTAAACATGTCATACATTTTAGTCATGTTTGAAATGCAATGGCGTGCTGAAATGCCCCCTAATTTAAAACGCTACGAATTTTTGTTCCAATCCAATAGTTTTTTCTTTCACCCTTAACCCCGGAATGAGTTTTTCGGGTGCTGACGTATTGAGCTGTCCTCTATTCTACTTCATCTGTCTCGGTCGTGTGCCAGAGCCTGGGTCTCCGCGAATGGTTTCTTGGTGTGCTCATCATGTTGCGTGTCTTACCCTAGCGGAACCCATATTAGACCACAGCCGATGTCCCCCAACTAGGTTGGCTTGGTCGTGAACACGTGACCGTTGTAGTCCATCTGAAGAACCTTTCCGCCTTAGCCAATGACCTGCGTCAAGGAGGGTCCTTCGCTCAGAGGTGCCGTGTTAACACCCTCCCACCTGCCTCACGTGAGTTTAGCCCATCAGTTGAAATGGTTAACAGGCACATGACAACTTGATGTCATTACGTGAGAGATTTAGGAGATCGTTGAGGACCAGTGATGTCCGTCCACCCGAAGGTGTAGCGTGCCAGGCATCAAAGGTACTACCTCTATCCAGAACTTCTTATGCCTAATCCAATATTATGTCCTCAAAATATAAAATATAGCTTGAGTAATCGAGTATTTTTGTACAACTATGTGCTCGTACGTAAATACAAAAACTATATCAAATTTAAATCCAAAAACATGACAGTTGATCAATAAATAATAAGTATGCAAGATTTTGTTATTCTGATACTTCAATCAAGCTTTTCGGCACAAGGTTCATCCATGTAAATCTATATATAATATTCAGTGACTTCAGTTACTCTGTCCGTCCTCACACCCTCTAAAATACCCATACTTTGACCGATCGAAACCAAATTTTGGATGACGCTCAAACAGGTAAAGGGGTACAAAATACAGTTGGTTTTACTTGTGTTCGTACAATAAATTTTCATAATTTTTTTTTTATTTTTTTTTGGGGGGGAGGGATGAAAAGTTTTATTATTTAACGTACAAAATGCTCTCACTATTAAAAAAAAAACAATTTAATGATTAAAATAACGAATACCTATTTAATAATGCAATATTGTTTGTTTTGTTGTTTTTTTTTCTTGTTTAGGGTTTTTTTTTTTACATATCTTTTTTTATGTATACAAGAAATCAGGTTCCATTTCGCCCTGCGTTTACGAAAACTATCAATAAATCACAAGGCCAAACGCTTCAAAAACCTGGAATTTGACACCAGAAAGGAATATTTACGTATTGCAAGTTATATGCTGCATGCTTAAGAGTAAGAAATTCTAAGAATTTATTATTCGCTGTTAAAAAGGAAAAAAAATCTTTAAAAATATTGTTTACCATGAAGTCCTATAAAATTAACTTAAAGAAATAATTAAACCGCAAAGTAGGGGTTTTTTGAAAGTATTTTTCCAGATAAATCAGCTTTGTTCAAATTCCATTGATTGGTTTGCGAAATTGAACGAAACGTAGAGTTTGTAAATCTTGACGAATATGTTAGCGATAACTTCAACAATACTAAATACTCTGTGGATTTCAATACGCGTCAGTTCTAGTTACATATATTCCAGTTCTTTTCTGCTTGTCGGTAACGCATGTATTAATTCCTGAAAACTGACAATACTCGTGTTCCTCTTTGCAGTGTAAAATATACATACTGAATGCCAAAACTTACTGAAATGAATTTTAGACGAAGTACAAAACTTTCATGCTTAATCAATTATTATCTCTTCCACCATTATTTTCCCTACCACCGGAAATACTGACTTTTTTGTTAGTGCAAAAACAAATAACAAAAAAAAAAAAAAAAAAAAAAAAGCCAAGCCAGGGAGATTTGGAGTAACAGTAAAGTCAGTGGGAAGCAATTAAGAAAAAAAAAACGTCGTAAGCATGCCTACCTACACTGGGTTCAAATGTAAAACATACTCAGGTAAAATCTTCTACTATTACTATGTGTCATGTCTTTTTATGACGGAGGCGACCATGGCTTTCCACAGCTTCATATTCTTGATAGCTATTAGCAATATTTGTCTTTTTACTACAGTTTCCATTCTCTGTTCTGCTATCGATTTACAACAAGTTCATTATATAGATATTCGATAAGTAAAAACTGTAAAAGATTTCTAAAAGATTGCAAAAAAGTCTACTCAATGAATAAGATTTGTTTGAATGTAATGCCACAATTCCAAAATCGATCTGCTGTAGTGCGCATAGCAGTCCAGCAGTCTTTTCTTGTAATTAATTAAATTATTCTTTTTCTAAGAACTCAGCTTAGTTACAATCTTGATTACGAATTCATTTTCCTCTCATCGCATTATTTTCTCATATAATCTTTACGATGAATGAGGCTTGAAGATTTTTTCCTTTGTATAATCCTCGCCGTTGTATTCACGAATACCGTAGCCCCTTAGGGTCGTTGGGGTCGTACATCTACTGCAGCCGCAGCAGCAGTGATATTTCCTGGACAAGACTGTCTGACGGAGCCCGACCGTATCCAAACCGGTTTGAATACAGTGTTTTCTTTCTCTTAGGTTGCCAACCAAGGATTTAAGGCCCAATCTGTACTCTTATTTGGACATGAGAGAGATGGGTTCATACCTTTCCCAAGTATATTAGCATTTAAGTGAATGTAATAAACTCGACTGGAAATCCAACGCATCTCGGCCGATTCCTCAATCAAAACCGCTATCAATTACTCCACCGTGCCTTGTTTTTCGGGGTTTAAAATCCAAGAGTGTTACGAATTTTATAAAAATAACGATTGTGTTATTAATTATTAACGACATGGACAAAGAATACATCGTAAGAGTTTCTCTTGCGGGAACGAGTTTGTAAAGTTATTTCTCAATAAAAAGTTAAACTCAAAGTCGGCCACACAATCACAAATGGAAAGTGATTTATTCCACAAGTGTTGGGACTGATATATATATATATATATATATATATATATATATATATATATATATATATATATATATATATATATGTATGTAAGTGAACATTGAAGTCAAAACTTAGAGGCGACAGGCCACAATCGTACTTATCTATAGCTCATTCATTTAAACCGTTATTTTTACTTCTGTCTTAAATTTTAATGCCCACCTTCGCCTTTAGGCCTTCCTGTTCTTTCTTCTGTTACACCCTCTCTTTCCTTCTGCTACTTGTTTCCTACACCCACTAAAATTTTATTTTTTATACCTGGAACTATATTTTCTGATTTCTTTTGAATTTGTAGGTCTAATGAATTGGGTCGTGGTTACGATTCCAATGTAATAAATTATAACCATGGAATATTAGTGCTTGAGCCATATATATATATATATATGTATGTATGTGCGTGTAAATATATATATATATATATATATATATATATATATATATTTGGTTGGTGCAAAAATAATGACGTAATAATGTCGTTTTTTGACGTTAAAAATACGTCAAAAAACGACATTATTACGTCATTATTTTTGCACCAACCTATTATATATATATATATATATATATATATATATATATATATATCGTCGAATTCGACGTATGAGGGTCAAGCAGATCAGTTCTCAGGAAAAACGACAGCCCGACAACAGAACATTTGAGATTTGATTATAGTGGTGAAGTTTTCGTGCAGGACCAGCCACACTTTTTGAAGGGCCGAATTCAGAGACCTGGGGCACTAAGTGCCACAAGGTTCCCAAACAACCCTCCGCAGGTTTTGAATTCAGAGTTGTCCTTCTCTTAGACCAGTTGCCATCCAAGGCTATAGAACCCAGTCTCCCAGAGGGAGAAGAAGAGGATTCATACCCTCCCCAAGGTAAGTGAAAATAATGGATTCGACTGGAATTCGAACTCGGCTTTCCGATTCCTCAATCCAAGCCACTATCCATTACTCCACCGTGCCTCCTCTATATTCTTGGTTCGATCTGACTATTGTAAAGATAGAGTATGGCTATATATATATATATATATATATATATATATATATATATATATATATATATATATATATATATATATATATATATATATATATATATATATATATATAATGTGTGTGTGAAATTGGATTGACAGAACCCTTGGGAAACTGTAACTAAGGTCTGCTCAGCATAGTTGCAGTATAAACCACAGGTGGGCTGTGTGGGTGTTGAATAAGCACAAATGCGCCTGAGCCAGAGTCTGCAATAGCGATTGGCTAATCACCCTAGCAGAAAGGTATCCTCGAATACGAGTGGCCAGCTATCCATAGATAGATAGATAGATAGATAATATCAAATCTGTAAGTGGAAAGGATAATCCAAGTAGGTTTCTTTAATACAAAATATTAAAATATAGATCCATGAAGAGAGCTCAATGTATTGTATACAGAGCAATATGATATACATCAAAGAAAAAAAAACTTAACATATCTTGAAAGATCTGATAATAAATTTATTTCGACAGGTCTGTTATGTGCCATGCGTGATACACGCTTAGGTAATGATGTATCTTTCGATACCTGACAGACGGGGCAGATTTTTTTCCCGCAATAAGTTGCCATTACTTTCTGCGATAGACCAGTTGCCATCCAAGGCTATAGAACCCGGTATGTCATGCTATTTACTCATAGTTGGTGGGAGAAGAGGGGCATTCCGAAGGGTATTAGCACGTAAGTCAATGTAATGGATTAGACTGGAATTCGATTCTCCGATTCCTCAATCCGAGCTGCTATCTATTACTCCACCGTGCCTCTTATTCCGACAGGTACGTTTTTAATACCTCCCTCATCAGACCGGGAATACAAAATTGTATAGGTCCCGACCCCTTTGATGTATGGCATATGCTGCAGTCCCCCTTATTCATGGGAAAGGATGGCTCATCAGACGAGGCGGCATTCTTTCATTGATGCAAATCCCATATTTAATGTAAGCATGCCCATTGAGCTAAAGTCACTGGGTGCTCCTTTACCGATGCAGTCCCACACGTAAGAACGAGTCGATGTATTGTGTGCCATGACGTATTCTTTCCTACAGTTTGGTTTAAAACTATCTCTATTTCGTATTACAACAGATCCTTTTTTGGTTGCTCATACTTGGCAAGAAAGATTTCGTTTACTTATCAAATCGATAAACCTTGGCAAACCCAGTGTTTTTGTCTATGGTTGTTCATTTTCCTTTCTCAGGCTGCTGCTGATAGGTATTGATTTTCTAAGCGTCGCTTAGATGTGGCACATGGCCGAAAATATGGGGTACCCAGTGAGGATCGAACTCACTATTCGGTCGTAACTGTTTCAGCGAGACCAGATGGCTAACGATTACACCACGCCGAAGCGCCCCCACTTGTGATAGGTATTCATCATAGCTGAACGTGAACACATCGAATGGATTCGTTAATACGCTGACTTCGTCTTCTGTATTCATATATATTTATTTAGGTAGGTACTCATATGTATGTATGTATTTATATGTATGTATTGTCGATTTAGGAACATTTAAACGCTTGGATAGTATTGTATATCCATCACTTTGTTTGTATGCATCAACTATCCTCACTCGGGGCTCCATGTCAAGTTCAGCCGTTAAAACTACTCATATATTGTCGTCTTCATTACTATTTAGAATGTTACAGAAAGCAGGTCAATACTATTTCATTTTCAAAAGTTGTTTGAAATGCCGAATTAAGAAAAACATTACAATTTCATAATTTCCTTAAGTGGGGGGAGGGCGAATAATTTGGGACTGCACCAATTTTTTGGAAAAATCTATAACTTTGAATATAATAGACTGAAACTTCTAAAAATTTCACGAATTACTCAAAACTAAATATGGAATCAAATATGTGTGGTAGATTCCGTAAGTACTTGGAAATATTCATATTTCCTTAGAAAATATGCAAATATTCTGTGGGGGCGAATAATTCTGTCCACAACTGTATATCTGTGTGGGGGTGGCATCCGTCGGCCTGGAGAAACGTTAGATCTGCGCCCAAAGAGTTATGCCTCAATTACTAATATCGGCGCAGCATCTGTTATGGCATTACAGGCCGACACAAAAGTGGCAGTTTCGGCAAAAATTTCCACGGAATTTCTCGATCAGACCGGTAAATGTAATTAATACTGTTCAATTTTTTTAAAAAAAGCGGAGTATTTACTCGTATTTACGACTGGAATGTAGAGAAATGCTATTTTCATATTTTTAACTGAAAAATAACGTCAGTAATTGTCACGTGTGGGGAATATTGTCATTATACATGTGTTGATGTATTCAACCATTTTCTTTTGATTTTATGAATCTGTTGTGTAAGCATTTCTCTACATTCCAGTCGCTAGGAACATTCTGTTTTTGTTTTTATTAGTTACCTTGTTCAATTAATTTCATTTTCGTATTTTGCTTTGATAAAGTCCACATTGGACGAAACGCGTCAGCAAGTGCTAGTTTTCCTATTGTCATTTTTATTCATAAACATTTTCTTCTCTACTGGTTAAATCGGAGAAATTTTCATACACACACACATATATATATATATATATATATATATATATATATATATATATATAATTCCGAAGGATAAAACAGTTGTTAGGAGTAAAAAAAAAAGATGTGCGCAATAGAAAAAAAGAGGGAATTATCATATTAAGTGTTGGCTCTACATCCCGTTATATGAGAGGAAACCTTTCTGATTAAGACCAAAACCATAATAATGGCGCAGTCCATCAATATGTACTCAGAAGTAGTAATAAAGGAAAAACAAAAAGCTGTTTTAAAATAAGGGTGGGAAAAGAAAATGGTGAAAGAGAGGTTAAAAGAAAAAAGAACTTACTGTTTGAACACGAGGAACATTTGTTGATACAATCGGACTATATTAGTCATTAAAGAAAAACCATACAAAACACTTAAAATATGCACACTTTTTACCAGTTTCCTTACTTTTGTTTTGATGTTCATGACTAAAAAACCATTAATTATTATCCTTAATTGCGTTCCTTTTCATGAAAACCATTAAATTTCGCTGTTAATCACATTTTGCTCCCGGAAAATAATGTAACTTAAAATTTCTTTAATACAAGTCAAGTAATGTTCAGAATGCTGGACGTCCGAATTAAAAGTAAAAGTGAAAGGAGAAGGTTTCTTTATTTTTAAATCGTCAGACTACTTGCAACTACGTTACAATCTAACCTCTGCACAGAAGTGCTGAATGCTCGAAGGACAAAGGACTCGTCCCATGTTAAAATCTACTTCAGCCGTACATGTACTTAGTTGGTCTCGAGACGTGTCTTCTTTTAATCATGTCATGCTTCTGAATATGACAGACATCTCTTTTGATCATGCCTCTTCGGTCGACCGATGTTGTAGAATATATCACAATAGATAATTTCAGTTATACGCTGTGTTTAATCAAAAAGATAATATTCTGAACAAATGCAGTATGAACGATTGAGTATATATCGAATTTATCTAACAATCAATATTAAGACCTGCCCCCCACACCCTGCTATCCCCTACCTTTACATGAACCAGATCAGGCTGAAAATGGAGTACTGTTGTTATATTTACGCGGGAGCTGCCCAGACCTCACTCTCCACCCTTGACAGAGTCCAAAACCGTCTCCGAATCGTTGAGGGTGACGAATTATTCTCCACTCTCCAACAGGCGGGATGGGGCAAACTTCTTGCTGCTCTATCGTTACTTCCACGGAAAGTAGTCGGATGAACTACATTCCCTGATCCCGCCAATTCAAACCTTCACTACTAGGACACGCCATGCCGCCAATTCAAACCTACACTACTAGGACACGCCATGCCGCCAATTCAAACCTACACTACTAGGACACGCCATGCCGCCAATTCAAACCTACACTACTAGGACACGCCATGCCGCCAATTCAAACCTTCGCTACTAGGACACGCCATGCCGCTTACATAGTAGCAAACCATCTACATTCCCACCGTATTCCATCATTAAGTTCCACTCGGGCAGCTTCTTCTCGCAAACCACTGCTCGCAAGAGGATGTTTCCCTGATCATTACAATCTTAAGCTGTTCAAGCTGTTAACCGTTAGCGTCCACTCTTATCCGCACAAAATGTCTCCTAACGTAACCCTTTATCTCGATTTGAAAGGGTCGGGGACCTTATGGTAAATAAAAAAAATAAGAAGGAGTAGCTGATGAAAGTTTAAGCATACTACAGTGTAACCCGGATATAAGAGAGTTGTCGGGACCTGAGAAGTATCTTATATCCTGGTTTCTCTTATATCCGGGTTTGGTCTATTTTATATACATTAACACAGGCTCTAATTTGGGACCAGAGAAAATCTCTCTTATATCCGGCTTTCTCTTATATCCGGTTTTCTCTTATATCCGGGTCTCTTATATCCAGGTTACACTGTATTTTCATTTTGTTGATAAAAATTAGCTACTCTGATGATGACTGAAGAAAGTCCAAATCTTCGATCATATTTCTTCCAAAATGTACTTTGGATAATTTCTGACGGAATTTCCTCCTCATCTTGAAAGGAATATTCGTAATTTGAAAAGATCGATGAATAAAATTAATCAACGCTAAAAAGTCTATTGTTTTTAATAACATTTGCCTTTAAAAACTATTTTGTTACTTATTACAAAGCGAATATAAAGTGTGTTCCAATAACTTGGAACGATTTTAAATGTGAATTAATTTTAAGCGTCTAATGATTTTTTCTTTCAGATTTGGCGGACATTAGGGCGATATTATTTTTCACACATAATTGCCATGACTTAAATAATACGATTCAATAGAGAAATAAATAAATTTTGACCAATAACACTGATTTATTTACTACTGACTTTGATCCGTCTTAATGAAACACCCTTATATATAATCCGTCTTAATGAAACACTCTTTATCAGTAGTAAAATGAATTTGGTTCCTGCCGAGAAAAGCTTGAGATCAAAGATTATTTGAATCCTTACCATTGACATGCCCATATCCATATTCATATGGTCTGCCCCGCCAGCCATATTCGGCATAGTATTGTCTTCAGTTTTCATTTTCATCCTGACTGGGATTCAATTCCGTAAAACCTTATTTACAAAGAACTGAAAAAAAAAAGAACGATTTGCATTAATATTTTCTGCAATTTCTACTTAGTATTTTACATTACATTATTTCAAATTTTATTTTCCTTTTTCCATATTTTATTAATTTTGAACAAAATTAAAACGCTTAGTGAGCTTGTAGAAAAAACAAATTTTCATAAAAATAGAAAATAAAAACATATTTTACGATAGTAGAATAAGACTTGAGGTATATCGAAGCGCTGTGATTCATGGAGTAGATTTATAATCAAGCATAGCAGATCATAATACAGAGGAAGAAGAAAAAAGGCTAACCCCTATGTAATGGGGCCAAAATAACAGAGGACAACATTGAAGAACTACTGATTATATATATATATATATATATATATATATATATATATATATATATATATACCAAATTCTTTTGTAACTAGAGATGTAACCTGATGAACCAGGAAAAATATATTTTCTGGGGAAATAAATTGTAATCATGAAATTAAGGTTGTCTCTTTTTTAATTATTTAATATATATATGCGTGTGTGTGTGTGTGTGCGCGCGCGTGCGCGTTATTTATATTATATGAATTTTTACATACCCCGCAAAGTGGTCGGTTGCATTTTTTCACCTTTTTTTTTTTCATCTTTTCGATAATTTTTTTTGGGGGGGTTGGGAGACAATATTTCCTGTTTACATCTTTTCACTCGAAACACACTCGCACAAACATCCCACTCAATCTAGCCAAGCGGATATGTACAATAGTCTCAAAGCAACAACAAGAGACCACAGACTTGTTGAGATGTAAAAAAAAAAATACTCATCAAGAGAAAATACCCACAAAGTTTGGTCGACAATAAAATTGGAAAAGCAAAACAAATTAACATTAACACACTCCGAGAAACAATAAAAAAAATAAAAAAAGGCCATCCCTTATATCTCTATTTTCAACCCAAAGAACACAGAAATCTACACACACATACAACTAAATCTACCGATCCAAAAAAGGAAAAGCCTATTACAAAAATATCCAATCATTAAAAGTAAACAACTTAAATCCCTAAAAAAGATCCTGACATGCGCAAAACTCTAGAACACAATTAAAGACCCTCAAGTGAAAAAATGCAACCGACCACTTACCTATTAGAGGGCTATGAATTTCAGTTCGAAAACGGATGAAAATTCAAAATTCAAAATAATTTGACGTGCGACTCAGAGAATTTTATATCCATAATTACATGCAAATAATGTCACGAGCGTTACATTGGCCAAACCGGCCAGTCACTCCGACAAAGGATGACAGTTCATCGCCAACAAATTAGGGACCCCGACACCAGAAAAATACCTCTTAGCCAATATATAAAGGAATGCGGAGGACAAAATCTGTCAAATTTTTGTGTCTTCCCATTCTACCAGTGCGACTACAGAACCACTGAACAAAGGCAGATTAATAAGGAAACATTTTTCATTAACAAGTTCAAACCCATATTTATTCCATTAATAGATTCTATTAAATTCTCCTTACCATAAACGACATATATAGCCAGTTACGCCCCTTGATGTTCTTTTTTTTTTCATTGGTACAAAACATAAGCATTAACACGTGAAGATAGAAACAGTTAAAAACTTTTTGAAAAGCTAAGCTTAAAGCAAGAAAGTTTTAAAAAAGGAAAACATTAAATTATTTTCCTAAGAAAAAACACTGAAAATCCAATTGTAAGTAACAAAGTTTTAATTCTTCTCTGTAAAAATTCATATATTATAAATAAATATCACCATATTAAATATTATGTGCCTTTTTTTCCAATCTTCATTTTAGTCTATACAATGAGATTTTGTACAGAATCTTTCTAACAAAAAACATTTTTACATATATATATATATATATATATATATATATATATATATATATATATATATATATATATATATTAAAGACATTTTTATGTTTAACGTTCTTTTTATAGATACAAGTATTTAAGTAAATGCTCTGTTTATAATAAACAGTATTAAATAACATTAAATATTAAACATTTACTTAAATACTTGTATCTATAAAAAGAACGTTAAACATAAAAATGTCTTTAATAAATAAATTGTCGGACTTTGTCCATTTCTTAATATATATATATATATATATATATATATATATGGGTGCAGCAGAAATATCATCTACATATTATTTTAATATTCAATCGAGCTAGCTCGAACAGTCATGAGTCTATCACTCACTGTACGGTCCTGCGCGTTATGGTCGGAAGGTCATTAGGGTGGCATTCGGTGGTGGAGTCAGGTAAAGAAAATTCCAGGACCTCTCGGATCGAACCATGAGTGTGACATCTGTTTAAATTCTTCAGATGAGTTATTATTATTATTATTATTATTATTATTATTATTATTATTATTATTACGGAGTATGAAAGCCACACACCAACAAAGTAATTCTGATGTACAAATAAGTGAGGATATTGTCCAACATTCACTACCAGACTGATATTACATATCAGTTTCCAACTCTTTTTTTGTTTCTAATGAAAGTTTCTGGATTTTTAGTACTTTGCTTAGCTTTTGGAAATCATCTTTCGCTATACCAATGTGCTTTCGGAATTTGATGTTACACTTTCTGTCCTCTGTTAGAACACTTCCCAGATTTTTAAATTTTCGTGCTTGCTTGTTTTAGGTGTCGCATTTTGGGATTTTCCTCTTCCTGACAAGCATATATTGTCATTGACGGTTACTCTTTTCTTCTCACTTTCCTTTACTAACTTCCTACAGTTTCTTTTCTGTGTCTGCAGTCAACATGGCATCATTCGCATACGTTACGTTATTAAGATTTTGTCTACCAATAATAAAGCTTGGTAGGACTTTTAATTCTCTCAATATCAACTCATTGCAAAGGCTGAATAAGTCTGGTGAGAAGACATATCCTTGTCTTTCACCCCTTTCTATTTTTGTGTATTTCCTGTATGCATGCGGTTTTCTCCCAGTGGATTATCTTCCCCCTAATAGATTAAGCTTATCTAACAGTTCAAACAGTACTTTGTGTCGTACCTCATCAAAAGCTTTTGCATAGTCAATAAAACAATGGTTTACATCCTTCTGCATTTGTATTGTTTTTTTCTATTATCGCTCGGAGAATAAATATAGCATTCCTTGTTGCCGTACTTTTAACGAAACCTCACTCTTTGTTTTCTGTTTCTGGTCTAATTCTGTTCCGTGCAATATTCATCAGAATTCAGATGATAAGTTTTGTTATGTGACTCATTACGCTGATTGTCCAATGAAAATCGAATTCATGTGCAACTGGCTTCTTTGGCAGCGCTATGCAAATCCGTCTAGTAAGATGCATATTAACATTTGTTCTGTATTTTTTTTCAATGCCGAAATCATCCAAAGTTGTCATCATCTCTGTTACAATTCTATCTGGCCCTACTGCTTTGTTGCTGTTGATCTCAGCCGGTCCTGATTTCACTTCTGATTTTAATATTTAAGGTCCTTCAATATTTTTGTGTATTGCTCTCTTTCGCCATGGCAAGGTAATGTGATGCATTCGCCCCACGTCTTTTGAATTATTTTTTCTTTCTCTGTTATATCGGCTTCCCACTTTTGATTTTATGCATCCTGAATAACATCTTTTTTCCAATTCCTTTTATTTCTACACACCTTTCATTGATTTATTCCTCTTTTACCTGCTTAGATTTGTTTCTAATTTTTTCGTGCTGTCGCTTTTTCACCCTGTCGAGAATTTAATTTGTCATCCACTCCTTTTTTTTTTTTTTCGTGTCTACTTTCCCTTTGGGGTTGTCTCGTTTGCTGATCTAACTAAAGCATTCCTTAATGTATCCACTTTGGATTTCCATTTTTATTTAGTTCATTGTATTTGCTCTTTACGTTGTCAGTATACAACTCTTGGCAATTTGGATCATTCAGATGTCTGTCATATTGCATTTTGGGTGAAGCTTTGTCTTTCTTTAAACTCTATTGTTATATTCGGATATTACATATCCCTGAAAGGTGGTCACTTCTACAGTCGACACCGGGAGATATTTTACGGTGTAAAACCGCATTCCTGACTCTTTTTTTTTTTTAAGCATTTCACCCCAAGCAAGGCGGGAAGCCACTAGGACGCAAGGGGTTACAGAAAATTTAGAGCAAGATCAGGTAGGAGTGATAGAAGAAAGAATGAGGGTAGTGGATAGATCAAGGCAACTGGAGATGTCGATTGACATTATACTTGAATAGCTGGAGATTGTAGCTCACAGGGAAACAGGAATAGGGAAGGGAGTTCCACAGGCGAGAGGTGCGAGACATGAAGCTATTAGAGTAGAAGAGACGGCTACATTTAGGAGTTTCGACAGTGAAGGGGTGAGAGCTGGATGCCAGCCTCGTATGGCGCTTGAACTCATGACGTCTGGGAACCAGCGAATACAGCTCCTCGGAGCAATTTCCATGGAAGTATTTGTAGAACAGACAGAGGGAGGTGACGGCGCGTCTGTGGGAAAGTGACTGTAGACGAGACGCCTGTGCAAGGCCAACTAGATTGCATATCCGCCTCTGGAGCCTATCAAGAACCCCGAGGCAAACAGAAGGGGCACCAGACCATATATGGCAGCAATACTCCATGCAAGGGCGAATTGTTGATTTGTAGATCTGGAGGATCGACTCCGGGGAGAAAAACTTCCTGGCGCGGCTCAGGGAGCCAACTTTCCTTGCAGTGGACGAGGCAATTGACTCAATGTATTTATTCCATCTCAGGTCAGCAGTCAACGTGAGACCGAGAAGCCGCAGAGAGTTGCTCTCGAGAAGTTGAGCGTCAGACATTCTAATGGAGGGGAGGGAAGGATCTCTGTGGTGATTAATAGAGAGCAGTTTTGTCTTAGAAGCGTTGAAGTTGACCAGCCAATTCGTGCCCCAGTTCACAATCGATTGGAGGTACTTTTCGAGACGCACGGCCAGGCGAGTTTTGTCAGCGAGACTAGATTTGTTTTTGAGGCAGGAATCAATTGTGGTGTCATCCGTGTATATGCCAACTTGGGAAGTAATTGCATCAGGGAGGTCATTTATGTAGATAAGGAATAGAGTGGGGCCTAGGATGGAGCCTTGAGGAACACCTGCGTTCGTGGGATAGGAACTGGAGGAGAATCCATTGAGAACGACCTTCTTGCTTATTGATCGTTATGTAGTCGATCTGGCTTTTCGTTTTCCCTCCTGGATTTATCCACGTTATACTTTGCTTCGAACTAAATCTCTTTCTGATTCACTCTATACTAAAACCTGTCAGCCGGATGTGAGTGCTAAGAAAGCAAAAATAAAAATAAAAAAGTCACTGTGTCTTTTGTGATCTGGATGTGAGTTTTTCCGAGAATCACACCGGGTCACAAAACTAATACCTCTAAAATATATATATATATATATATATATATATATATATATATATATATATATATATATATACAGTGTAACCCGGATATAAGAGACTCTGATATAAGAGAGATTGTCTCTGGTCCCAAATTAGAGCCTGTGTTAATGTATATAAATTAGACCAAACCCGGATATAAGAGAAACCAGGATATAAGAGAATTCGTTTGTTCTCTCGTGCTACCATACGTACGTTTATAAGAGTCTTGGGTGCTGCCTTACTAGCTGGTTGTTTGTCGGGCACTATTGGATTGATTTTTGTTCACATTTATTACGGGTTACCTGTTCGAATTTGTCAACTACAGTATTTCAAATCAGTGACGTAGCTAGTGCTTTTGGCGCCCGGGGCGGCCCTTAAGTTTGCCGCCCCTCCCCAGAAGCAATACAGTATTACAATGCACATTAGCCCCTTATATATATATATATATATATATATATATTAGTCAACGTCGAAATTATTCGTTTTTCTTTTAACAATGTAAAAAAATTCAATGTCGTTTTAAATTATTTTGTTTTATGTAGTTGAAGTTATTACTAGCAAAGTAGTAGACTAAGAATTAAAAGTCCGATAAAATTTAATTCCACTTTTAAAAACTGAAATAAATTTTATCATACTTTTAATTCTTAGTCTATTTTGATTAATAAAACTTCAACTATTTAAACAAGAAATAAAACATTGCATTGTTTTTACTACCGTGAAAACTTGTAAATTGAAAAATTGAAAAGAATGCCCATTTTTGGATTTAAATAAAATTTCTGCACTTAAAAAATATATTAATAAAATATATTAATTTTCAATTTTCTTTTAAGTTTCCGTTCCATACTTCCGGAAAAATTGGAATTCGAGTGATGTCCTTAAAGCATTGGAATTATTTCAATTTATTTATCTGTCTATTTTATAATTTATAAAAAGTAACGATTTAAAGCTAGGCCTATGATAAGATAATAATAATAAAAAAACAACTGGTTCATTTATTTAATTTTTTTTTTCACTAACAGTTCACAGACATGAAAAGTCAAAATCAAAGAACTGATGCCAAAGTCTGGACTTCTCACATAGGTGTGAAAAAACTGTGGATTCACTAAATTCACTTAATTCAATCCCTTTAAAAATATTCAATTTTTTTTTTTCATACCTTTTGCTCACGTCTTGTAAGTGGAATTTATCCACATCAGCTGACAGTGCATTTTGGAGATGATTTTTTTTTTTAATTTATTTATCAAAGACAAATTGGCTTAATTTGAACCCTATCTTGGTCTTTATTGCTGCTTTTTTTTTTCTTTTTTTGCAAAAATTATTGAAATTATGCTATTGTTTTTTGGGGTTTTTTTTTCTTTTTTTTTCTTTTCTTTTCTGAAAACTACTAACTGCGGACTAAAAGCGCCGCTCAGGACGGACCACCCCTCCACCTACTTAGCTATATCACTGATTCAAATCGCCTTTTTTTATTTAGCCCACACTATTTCGGAATCGTATCTTAATGATTGTTTCATATAAATTTCTATGTTAGTATGCCTAATCTCCTTAATTCTTTTATTTCTTATTTATTTCGCCTTTTTTTTTCCTTCCCTACCTGCCTTACTTTTGCCGAATCTTTTTCGTTTGTATTCTTATTCAACCTCACCCTCTCCGACTGTTCCGACCACCTTTCCTTTCCCTTATTCTTACTTGTGACGTTGTCATACATCCGGCCATCAATATATATTTGTAATGGCGACTTACAGGAAAAGCTTTATTTGCAAGTCATCTTCCTGTTTGCATCAATCAATGATACTTTTCTTTTCTTATAATGAATGCGCATTCTTTATTTCACCTTTTATAGTGTAAAAGCGTTTTCTATGGGATAAAATCTAGAACAGGCAGCATTTTAAGTTAAAAATAAGGTTGGCATTTCTGCTTGCTTTGTTTACTCGATTCATAAATTAATATGCATTTTCAAGCTGTCTATTTAAATAATAGGACAATGTGTTTATTTTGGCACAAGTAATATAAAAGAGAATAGCTTCCATCAATGAAAGTGATTTTCAAGTAAAATAGGTTTTATACAAAATTCCTTGAATGGTAAAGTTGCGTTCATTTTTTTTTTTTTTTACAAGAAACGAATGATTGTAAAGAAAGTCCAATTAATGTGCTTCTTAAGTCCAAATCATAGCTACGTTTTACCATGCGCCTTCAGTAACATTACAGGATATTAGCGTAAGTTAGTCGCAAGAGAAACTCTTTATTTGTAGGATGGGAACAAATCAATATTGTAAAGTTTATCTGGTCCGCATGATAGAAGAATGTCTACCTTGCAGTGACGTTACAATTGAATGATTTTGACTGCCTTGAAAATCAGTATTGCAGATACTGGTTTTTTTCGGGGGGGGGGGGTAATCGGATTTTACACGGTTTTTACATAAGTTCAACACAAGTTATGCAGAGAAACTTTGCATTAAAGAAGTATTAGGTTGGTGCAAAAATAATGACGTAATAATGTCGTTTTTTGACGTTAAAAAATACGTCAAAAACGACATTATTGCGTCATTATTTTTGCACCAACCTAGTAGTTAAAACTGTATTTTTCGATCTCTGAGCAACCAATCCAATGCCAAATCCCGAGGTCTAGCTCATTTCTCGCACTAAACTGAACAAGATCCTGATAGAATTACGTTCGATTACTGACCGGTTTGTCAGGGTTCAGAAAAGTTGCCTGTCCGCAGAGCAGGAGTGTGGTATGATGCATCTCTTCCATTAATAGAACATTCTAACAACTAGCAAGATCATAAATGCGCCTCACAACCTTACGAAAAAATCGCATTGGATTTTATAGGATTGCTTCCTAACAGATATATGCTGATAATAATTGACCAATATTCGTGGTTTCCTTTCGCGCCCGATGTATCTTCTACAACGCTTATACAAGCACTTTGCTCAGTTTTTGCCGTCTTCGGGCTACCCGCGTACATTCATTCGGGCAGAGGGTCTTCATTTATGTCCGATTCCTACAGGAGAAAGGAGTAGCCGTAAGTAGAAGAGCCCCATATAACCCTCATGGTAATGGCCAATGTGAGAGGTATAAATAAATAATTTGGAAAACTGTTCAACTAGCAGCTTACTGATAAACGATACGTACTATCTAGAACAATTCTACTACAAGCAGTCGCATGAAATATTGACAATTGTTTTAATAAAATGTTTTAAATAACCAACTTAAGTTTTATATTTTAAACGTATTTGTTTTTATAAATATATATTTATTACTCTCAATACTTGATTTGTTGAATACGCAATGCCTATCGTTATCTACTGTCTTCCTGATTACTCTGCTATGGTTCTTGCTCCTTATTAATGTTTCTGTTTTCGAATTCTTTCACACCCAGTTACCCCTCTTGTCTTGTAAATCCGATTAAAAAAATATCCAGTGGGAAAAAATAACTCGCCAGTCCAAAAATTCAATCAAAAGTTATTGTTTGATTTTTTTTGTTTTTGTTTTTTTTTTTTTGTTTTTTGTTTTTTGTTTTTGTTTTTTTTGTTTTTTGTTTTTTGTTTTTTAATCATTTGGGTTTCCGGTTCCTTCTCCTAAATTCTTCTCGTTCTCTTTCGCTCCCAATAACCACTTGACGTCTAAGTGGCATTATCACTTTGTCTGGGGTGAAATGATATTTTAAAAAATAAAAATAACGTTTGGCTGGATTTCTGGACTGGAGAATTATTATTATTTTACACACGGACTATTATCCGAATCTTTGTTATTGTTATCAAAATGTTTCAGCCGTTTTGCCCTCCGGCCTTCATCGGGTGCTTGCCGACACGGGTAACCTTCAGTTAATTTCGAACGGAACCCTTTGTATGTGGGATATAATTGTCAGAGAACAACACAACCAAGTTTGATTTATAATTCCATTTATCAAATCACGTCATATTATATACTCCCTTATAATTCAAAATGATTTTAAGCATTTTAAAGAATATTCTATATATCTATACTAATAAAATGAAATGTCTGTTTGTCTGTCTTTTTGTCTGCTATGAATTCAGAATCTACTAAATGGATTTCAACCAAATTTGGCATACAGATAGGAGACGACCTAGGCCAGCCTTGAAGGTCATAAAAGGTAGTAATAAAAAGGTTATAATAAGTAATAAGAAGAAGCCATTTCTCGTGGTTAGATATTTATTTCAAGGAGAAATCTAGTAATAAGGGAGATAAATCAACTTTTGGGGGTAAAATAGTGCGTGGTTATTTCCCTTAGTTATTTTGTGTCTGAATGTCTTCTTATTTTAAAAGAATTAGTTCCCAATCAAAGCTATGTACGTCTGATAGTTGCTGGATAACATGCAACATTTTCCATGCACTACTTTTGTTCGTTATTTAAGAATATCTCCAATACATGAATGATATCATTTACTTCTTTTAATAGAATAAAAATTCTTTTATTTGGTTTCTTTTGTTTTGTGTGCGTAATTACGTTTTTTGTGTGTTGTACACTTGTGCTTCATTTGCTGCGAATTCCTACTTAGGTTTTAAGCATCAGTTGCTTATGTAACTTACGAACATCTCACAAGTCTTTTTCTCTTAGGATAGGTTTTCTGTTAAAGCAAAAATCATAAACCTTCTTAGTAGTGAACAAGGGAATCAGGTGTCAATATAACACTAACAGACAGCAAGGGCGCGTATCTGTGTAAAGTAGCGCCCTGTGTAAACTGTGTCCCTGATTAAAGATATGATACCTTATAAAAATATCAAGTTGTTCTACTACTTCAAAAATGCAAGTCTAGACAAAGAATATGTGACGTGTACCTCAGGGCGTGTGTGATCATGATTCTCCACAACTGCCAGTGTTTATGGCTCGTAATAATGTTTGTCTTTTACTTTTGCTGTCTCTCCTAATCCCTGTTCTGCCAACCATTTAGCACAAACTCATTAAGTAGGTTATTCGCCTCTTTCTTGTCTCTCTTGCCCTCAATATGCCTTGGGAGTGTTAAATACCTCCAAGCTGTCTTTCCTCATTATGTAACCTATCAGATATCAATTGTCTCTTTCTGATTCTAAGCGTATATGTCGTTTTTGTTTTCATTTTCCTAAAACGTTCTCGTTACTCACATCTTTAGGCTGTGGGCTTCTCATTATCATTCTGTGGAACATTTCTGTTGCTTCAAGTCTTTTCTTCATCTATGAGGAGATTGTCCAACATTCATTGGCATATAGGAAGGTCGATATTTCATAACAGTTCAGTAAATTTGCCTGTTTCTTAATACTTTGCTTTGCTTTCGCTATTTTAATTCGCCTTCGGATTTCGGTGTCGCAAATTTCGCAATCACGGGTGCTTCTATAAGAAGACTATCTTTTATTTGTTATATTTTATTGGAAGTGAATTTAGAAGCAGGCAATATAATGGTGCCGCGTGAACATCATCTTTTACGAAATTATGGCAACACAATTAGCGCAATTAAAAAATTTTAAAGTACTTCGTTTCAGGCTATAGAAAAAAAACACACTATAATTTTCCTCACAGTTTTAATTCAGAAAAAGATAATCCAATGTAATGACCCCATAAGAAGACAATCGCTTAACACTTCAAAATAATCTTTCAACCTTTCACTATCAATAAAAATATCCTACGACAAAACAAATATTTTTAATCACCTTTTAAATTTTTCATTATGAAATAAAAGTATCTGGTTCACGCTGTTTCTAAATAATCAAATTCATATATAAACTGCGATAACTTTCCTTCCGAACAGATATCAAGGCACCACATGAAGATATGTTTTAATAGGTTATTGTACTAGGATTACTAGAAGAGAAGTAGGAACAAGGAACTAAGGAAGGTGCCGGCTGGGCCGAAAACTGCACCTTCCTTGCTTACACTGATGCAAATTTGTCAGTCCAGTTCTCCACTTTTCTCTCAAATTTACCTCCCTCTCCCCACACTCAGCAGTGGTAGATCAAACAATCTAGATTCGCCTCTGGATGCTCTCAAATAGAAAAAAAATCGTTTTAACTTAGTGAAATATCTCACGCAGCTCGCTCTGGAAATTGAAGTTGTTTAGTTTGTATAACTTGAACACTAATACAAATATTTGTGAAGACACTTTTAGTTTCATACTGAATAATAAATTTTAGAAGCTTTTCCGGTTTTTATAGTTTCATACTGACTTAATAGCAAGCTAAAATGTTGCCAGATGACTCAGTAAACTTAAATTTGACCTACTTGCCGTTGGCCTAGATACGCCATTGAGAAGGAATGATTAAAATTAGTCATTAGATGATTTAAAACAGGTCGGACAAAAAAAATAAGAGAATACTTATTTAGATTTTTTTTTTTTCCATTTCAACAAAAACAGTGAATAGCAGTACCATATAGTGTAGCTATCTCTCTAAAATTAAAAATTAAAATTTGGGATGTGTACAGGAGTTTCCCAACCAGAGAGCCACGAACACCCTTAAGAACAAATTCTCCGACATGAAGAACACAGAATCCCTTAGCTTCACAGTTTGATATTTTTAGGCGATAGGAATTGTGACAACGGGAGAGGGATAGAACGAGAAGAGGTTAAGCAGACATTTTGCACGTATTACGGCCTTTAGTGTTTAAATACATCTTTTAAAGAAAAGTCAAGAAAAAAAATATACGCCTAATTTTTTAACAGAATCATCGATTCTTAAAATGCGGGGCATGTTCTTTCGCATTAAGATGTCGCACAATCACACATTTTACCGGACGGTTGTCAATGTGTTTTGTGAGGGTCCAAAGAAATGTTTTGTACAGCATAGGTAGGTAGGTAGATGTGAGCGAACGTATAAATAAAAACACTACTGAGTTAAATATCGCATAAACCTACGCCAGTCCTCCAGTGTTAGGTATTTTTCAGTGGCGAATCCCTCCTCCGCCAATTCCTCAAAAAATGAAATTTGACTCTTCAGAAAAGGATATATCGAAGCCGATAATCTTAGTCGGGGAGCGTGAGTCGTCTGGATGCGAGCTGCCTTGCTGGGGATATTATTACAAAAAGAAACAACAAGCACTCCTGTCTTATTTCTTAACGAAGAAAAACCTAAAACCCACTAAGAGAAATCTTAGTAAGCAGCGAACACAAGATGGGTATATAAAAATGCTTCATCATGGAAGCACAAACATTTGAATAAATGCCATGATAGATTCTTTTTTTAATCGGCATGACTCCAAGTAAGACACTAAAGCCACTAAAACGTAAGAGGTTACAGGGTATGAAATTAGGAACAGAAACATTAATAATGAGTAGAAAGAGAAAAGAGCAATTAGGAGGGCAGTAGATAGCGATTGACATTGCATTTAAATTTTTGCAGCTTAAGGTTAGCTGGAAAGCATGAATCCAGAAGGTAGTTCCACAAGCGTGAAGTGCAAGAAAAGAAACTGTTAGCATAGAATTTACGGTTACATCTAGCCAGCTCAAGTGTATGAGATCTCAACGCCAGTCTAGCACTGCGCTTAAATTCATACAGTCTAGGTACCATAGCGAAGAGCGATATTTATTCTGTACAATACAGAAATGTGGCACAAGGCCGAAAAGGGGATTGGGGAAAGGACGGTCTTCTTCTGTCTTAACTATGACTTAGCTAGCCGCAAGCACTGACCCAATCGTACAAAACAATATTCCTTACACCAAAACAACACATTCATACGTACCTTTCTTACTACAACCACCATAATACCTCATTGTCTCTATGAAAATACTAACTAGTCCCCATATTTACAATTCGTTGTCTGTGGGGGGAGGGGAATAAAACAACAATTCTAAAAACTACCATAGCGAAGAGCTCACCCGAACAATTACCATGAAAGTATCTATTTTTTTAAAAAAAAGGCATAGAGAGGCAACCTTATGTCGGTGGGCAAGTGACTGAAGCTGAGACACCAAATCAGGGCCAATAATATTGATTAACCAAATAGAAATACAAATAAAACCATGGTGCTAATTTACCAGCTTCGCTATTGTCATAACGCAATGGATGACATTTCTCCATCGCTCCACACCCTGTGGCCTGGATCTACTTGGGTTTACTTTATTACTGAAGTCGTGGACCATACAATGGACTCATGTGAAACAACACTGCAGTTGTGACGACAACCAGATACGACAATAAAATTACCTTGGTTTTCACTGATTAAAAACTAGATATTCCGATATTCTTAAAAAGTCATACCGGGAAAAGTCATACTGATTAAAGTGATTCTACCACTAAATGTCATATTTCAAACTAGGTGGGCAGAAATAGCTCCCACATATTCCACCCAGAAATACCTCCCACATAATGGTAAGACATTAGCTGGATGAAGACATCATTGCCACTAATGTCTTACTATTATGTGATAGGTATTTCTAGGAAATATATGTAGGCGGAATTTCTATCACATCCTGAATATCATCCGTCCTGTGAAGTGTCATGTCTTCCCAGGAAACCTCTATACGTCTATTTTCTATCTGGTCTTTTCCTACTGTGTTTGATATGCACTGGGTACCGACCAAGCAACCTTTTGCTCCATCTGGTGTCATTTCTTCTTGCTCATACCAAATTTTGTCTTTAAATCACTTCTATACTATCAGTCATCCTGGTCAGTTCTCTAATCCATGTTGACCTTTTCTTGTTTCTTAGAGAAGTGCAAGAAAGATGTGAGCGAATGCATAAATATAAACACTACTGAGTTACACTTGAGCTGGATAGATGTAGCCGTAAGTTCTATGCTAACAGTTTCTTTTCTTGCACTTCTTGCTTGTGGAACACCCTTCTGGATTTTTGCTTTCCAGCCAACCTTAATCTGCCAAAATTTAAATGCAATATTAAATGTTTGCAACGCCATAAGAGCTATATAGGAGAAACCTCCAGTACACTAAAAGCCCGCATCTGTGAACTTAAAAGAGACCTCCGTTGTGACAACTCATTAAACCTTCTAGAATTACGTTTCCATTTATATTTGTATATTTGTTTTACTATGTTATCAAGAGATTTATTTCATTTGCATTTTCGTGCCTATACGTCATATTTGTCCCTGAACATGGATTATGCACTTTACGTTTCAAGCTTACTGTCCAGGTGGTTTGGGGCTTACGGCCTTATCACGAGCAGAGTTCTAATTCCACTCGATTTTGGTATATTTTCTTATTTGTAAATACTATTGGTAAAAGTATAGAACCACCTACTCCACCCACCCATAATTAGTAGGACTTGTATCAGTAAATCATTATCTCTAAAAAATTCTTACAATCTAAAAATATTTTCTAGCTTCAAATAACCTGCAAAATGTTGATAAACCCTAAAAAAAAAAAAATCAATAAAAAAAAAACCAGGTGCTTTTCATTATACTTTATTTTTATAAAAATGTTTTCACCGTAACGCTATAAGTTATTTTATAACATTTCTATTGTCTTCCTTTAATATTATTATCTCTCCTAAGTAGATATATTCGTGGAGCTCTTCCAGTTCTTCATCTACTTTTATGAACTTTTTCGGATAGTTTACAATCAAGTATGACTTTTGTTTACTTTCTATTCAGATTTAAACCGACACTGAAAATTTTCTTATTTATGTTATTCAGTTTCTTTGTAATTCATCCTATGAGTGTGGCATTAGTAAAATGATGTCAGCAAAATTTTTGCTTAGTCATTTCGCTCCAAGCAAAGAGATAATGCCACTAAGATGCAGAAGGTTACTGAGAGTGAAGGAGAACGAGGAGACTTTAGTGAGGATAAAGGATAATAAAAGAACAGGATTCGGGAAGGCATGAGATGGTGAATTACGTTGCATCTAAATCTTTGAAGATCGCAGGCGGCAGAGAAGCAGGAAACCTGAAGAGAACTCCACGGGTCCACGAGCAAGAAGTGCGAAAAAGGTAACTATTAAAATAGAAATTATGGTTACATCAAGCTCTTTCAACTACGAAACGGTGAGATCTAGTTTCCAATCAAGTAACAAGCTTAAATTCATTCAGCCGAGGCACAAAGAAGAGTTCATTAAAATGATTGCCATGAAAATATTTATATAAAAGACAGAGGGAACCCACAAGATGCTGGTGGGAAAGTGAATGGTTTAAATATTCTCTATTTAAATTTACACCAGTCCGTATCTCTTTCTTCACTCTTTTTTCCAATCTTTTTTTTATCTATATTTTTGTATCGTTGAATTATTGAAACCCTTTTATAGTTCATATTTTTCAATAGGTTTTATATGGTTTTCGTTAATACCGTGTTCTCATAGTGACTTAAATGATTGTCGCGGGTTCTATAGAATCAAATGATTTTTATTGTCAATTAAAAGTAACATTTTTTTTTTCAAACAATTGAACTATTACTTGTATATTGCCTATTATAGAGTAGTCACTCCTAAAACCTACCTGCGTCCTGGGTATGACGTTAAACTACACCCGCGTTCTGGGTATGACGATAAACTACATCCGCGTCCTGGGTATGACGATAAACTACATCCGCGTCCTGGGTATGACGATAAACTACGTCCAACAGCAAGGAAGGCCTCAGATGGTGTTTTCAGAAAAATAATGTTGCCAGCTGTACGTTTTTGAAACAATAATGTTGCCAGCTATACGTTTTTTGGAAAAAAAAAATGTTGCCAGCTATACGTTTTTTTGGAAAGAAATAATGTTGCCAGCTATACGTTTTTTTGTAAAGAAATAATATTGCCAGCTATATGTTTAATTGTACTGTATATATATATATATATATATATATATATATATATATATATATATATAGACTTAATTTGGCATTAAATGACCTACAGTGGTTGATATGCCATAAAACCCAACCAACCAACCAAAACCTACCTATTCGTGCGGTTGGTTTTCATGTATTATCAGAGATCTAGTTAGTAGGAAACACAGAACCAACACAACATCAGATACCAGGATATATAATATTAAATATTTGCAACGCCATAAGAGCTATATAGGAGAAACCCCCAGAAAACTAAAAGCCCGAACCTGGGAACACAAACGAGACCTCCGTTCGGGACAACCCATTAAACCTTCTCGGAACACAGAAATAAAACAGGCTATAAATTTCATTTTAAAAATACCACCCTAATAAAAAAAAAAGAACATTCTTCATTCCGAAGAAAATATTTAGAAGGAGTATTAATTAATATCCTTCCATCAATACACACACCGGACAGTTTTTCATATTATTAAGTTCTATAAAACCCATACATAAAGAATGCAACATCCAGATACTTACGGATGATGTAACTTAATTTTTTCATTCCAACAAACTATTTCGTAAAATACATCTATTGGATGCTTTGGTACACATCATCAGTGATGTTTCTAGCCGAGTTTCATTAGGGGGTTTCAGGAGTTTCAATATCATACCCCCTCTCCACGGTGACTCAACCGATACTGATCGGGTATCGACTTGTGTACATACTGTTAGCTAGTTGTTTTTCCATCTTTACACCCACAAAACCAAATATCTCTTGATACACGGAACAATAAAAATATCTATAAGAGAATTAAACCAATACAAACCCACATACCCAAAATTTCCCAACACACATGATTTTCCTCAACAAACGTTATAAATTAATAATCATGATAATAATAATAATAATAATAATAATAATAATAATAATAATAATAGAATTAAGTCAAACCCACCCACATATCTTTAAATTTCCCGATACACGCGTTTTGGGGGTTTTTGGGGTTTTTTTTTTTTTTTTTTTTTTTTTTGCAACCATAGAATTTACCTCAACATTAATAACGTACATCTAACCAAGAATCGACACACGTACAGACACTGCCAATTCCCAACTAGAAGTTTCATCCACTAATATATAAGCACGCCCTTTGCATTTTTCCTCCGAGAAATTAAACACACGAATATTAACAGACAAACGCAAAAATGCCCACTAGAATCTTGATACGAACACACACAAACACACTCACACGCACACACAAGTACATACAGACACGTGCACTAAATCTAGAAGACACAAACACATGAGCTCTACTCGTCCAATGAAAAACGAGCAACAGACAAAAGTAGTGGAACGTCCTCTTTCATAGCAAATTTTCAAAAAATTATGATGAAGATAAATAAAAACGACAAGTTAAATTTATAAACATTTCCTAGGTATTCCTAATTCTATCATTTGCTAGTTTGTTTGTAGGTACTTCAGAGGATAATTTTTATAGCTCTTTTGGGTTCATCTATAGACTTTTAAGGAAGGCCTGGGCATACAACGACCGAAACGTTGTGAATATGGCAATAAAGATGAGGTCAACGGTCCGAGCAATGTAAATAGTGTAAATAGTTACACTACCTCATCTCGGAAACATGGACAGATATTGAAAGTATTTTTCTATGGTTTGTTTGTTTGCTTTTGTTTTGTTTTTTGTTTTGTTTTTTATAAATAAGGTACACATCAGGATCGACTTCGCTACTTAGTAGTTATGATCAACCAAACGAACTCTGACATTAAAGGCCAAAGCTCCAAAAAGAAGTCAATGTTGTGAAATAAACCGTTTGTGCCCACTATTAAATAAATCTTAAGTAAATCTACCTCTATATTTTCAATAAAAAATCATAGAAAGCAGAAAAATACAAAACGTATGTGTATTAAGTGACGCGTAATGTAGATTCTTATAATGAATAAAGACAATATAAAATGAGGCTGACCACATGATATTCTGAAGTTATTGTACAAAAGCCAAGCAATTCTAAATCTCTATGACTGACCGCTAGTATCCGAGCAGTCTTGTCTGCTAGGGTGGTTAGCTATTCCCAGTTACATACGTCTACTGAAGCACATATATGGTTTAGACTGCAACTATTTAGAGTGGACGTCAGTCACAGGTTTTCGTACAGAGCACATAATATGGAGGGATCAGTAATTAAATAAAAGTAGTATGCTCAATAACAGGGTGTACAAATGTGCAAGATGTCTCCTCTCCAACCCTGAAATGAAAAGCTAGTGAATATAACAAATGTCTGTCTTTATTCACAAATACAGCATGTCATGATGCGAGCAGTGGTGTTTTTCCTATGTGTTCGGAAAGCATTTTCTCTTCGCCGCGTCTAAGACAGTTCTCTGTACCGATTAGGCTTCACAATGACTGTTTTCTGTCCCAGTTAGGCCTCACAATGACTGTTTTCTGTTCCGATTAGGCTTCACAATGACTGTTCTCTGTTTCTCTGTACCGATTAGGCTTCACAATGACTGTTCTCTGTACCGATTAGGCTTCATAATGACTGTTCTCTGTTCCGATTAGGCTTCACAATGACTTTTCTGTACCGATTAGGCTTCACAATCACTGTTCTCTGTACCGATTAGGCTTCACAATCACTGTTCTCTGTACCGATTAGGCTTCACAATCACTGTTCTCTGTTCCGATTAGGCTTCACAATGACTGTTCTGTGTACCGATTAGGCTTCACAATGACTGTTCTCTTCCGATTAGGCTTCACAATCACTGTTCTCTGTACCGATTAGGCTTCACAATCACTGTTCTCTGTTCCGATTAGTCTTCACAATGACTTTTCTGTACCGATTAGGCTTCACAATGACTGTTCTCTGTACCGATTAGGCTTCACAATGACTGTTCTCTGTACCGATTAGGCTTCACAATCACTGTTCTCTGTTCCGATTAGGCTTCACAATGACTTTTCTGTACCGATTAGGCTTCACAATGACTGTTCTCTGTACCGATTAGGCTTCACAATGACTGTTCTCTGTACCGATTAGGCTTCACAATGACTGTTATCTGTTCCGATTAGGCTTCACAATGACTTTTCTCTACCGATTAGGCTTCACAATCACTGTTCTCTCTTCCGATTAAGCTTCACAATGACTTCTCTGTACCGATTAGGCTTCACAGTGACTGGCAGATAAAGTGAATACTAATTGAGGAAGAGGAAGGAAAGTTAACCCAACTCATACATGTGGAGCACATAGCAAGTATATAACTCACTTGACTAAAAATGGATTGCGATAAATGTTTGCTAAGTGCAACAGCATAAGAATAATCACTTAGCTTTGGTGTGTGACACTGCAACAATGAACGCATTCAGTGAATATATTCCCCGAACGTGACGGTAGTATAAAGCGTTATAAAACAAAAAGAGACAAACCCTGTTCTTTCGTTCCTTCTCTCTAAGCACGGGATGTCACTGTAGTGAGACGACGCGTCTTGTTTCTCCATTGAGGGACATTTTCATTCCTCACTGAACCACATGTCGCATCGCATGCGACACATTACACTATCTCCTTTCAAAATAGGAAACCTTATGCAAACACTATCATCTCCACTACTACCTATCACACGGACGCACAAGCATACACACACACACACGCGCATGCGCGCACACACACATACACACATATATATATATGTATATGTGTGTGCGTGTGGAAAGATACAGAGAGAGAGAGAGATGATCAGAAGATTGCGCTGAAACATAAAACAGACAGTCGCCGCTTGACGTTGAACGTATTGTCCACGTTTATATTTACATATGCCCTATCTCTGGTATTAACCACTTCTACCAATAAATATAACTTCAAACATATATATATATATATATATATATATAAACTACAAACGTTGTTTTAATGGATAACCGTATTTGAAATACATGCCCTGTGTTTTTAAGCTGTATGTATTAAATCGGTTGACATACTTGAGAAATCTTAATAAATAAAATGTGCTCCCCGGCAGACTTTGAACCTGGACACCCATTTATATTAGAAAACCATCACCTCGTTCTGATTTTTCTCGAAACCCACTGTTCTGTTCAGTTCCGTATCCGAAACGTACGTGTGTGTGTGTGTGTGTGCGTATATATATATATATATATATATATATATATATATATATATTATAATAATATTTTTTGTTTAAAAATATGATTCCTTCGCTACATAAGAGTTCTCATGTTTCAAAAAAGTGAGCCGAAATCATCCAAATAATTAATAAAATTAAGTTGGATTGTGGTGTTTAGTCCCGTTTCATCTTCAAGCGAAATTTTAGGAATAAGCTATCTCTCGGTTTACGTGTATTTTTACAGTGAGCTTTTTAGAATTTTACTTAGCTATGTTTTTTTTTTTTTTTTTTTTTTTTTTTTTATGCTAATTATCTAATGCGAAAGTCTGTTGATGTCGGCAAAAAACCGTTAACTTCTGCCTATGGTTTAATAATTTTTCATTATTTAGGAATTTAATGATGTGTAGTTTTTCCTGTAAGCATAAGAGGCATGGGTCATCCCAGGTTCTACAGGTTCTTGTTTTATTTACTATTTTCCATTTTACTTTTGGTGTTTTATTCGTTTCCTTTAGATGCCAGAAATATTGGGATAGAGATGTCTGATTTCTATTTTGAATATTGTTGAAGGAGCTCTTGTGTTGTCTCCATCTAATTTTAAAAGTATTCTTTGTTGATCCTATGTATATCCTATCAGTGTTAGGGCTCTCAATGGATGAGATAGTGCATTGGTATACCACGGATTTTGTGAGGCATTTATTTTCCAACGGGCAGTTTTTAGGGTTTCTACAATCGCATAATTTTTCGTTATTTTTATCTAGTTTTAGTTTATGTGTTTTATTACTGTTTTGGTATGCGTGTTTTTCTAGGATTTTCTTATTGTGTCTTTTTATGATTCTTTCTATATTTTCAGTGCAGCTGTAACTCAGTTTCAATGTGTTTTTGTTAAAGATGTTGCTAAGTTTGCTATTAGTGGGAAAGTGCTTTTCAATTAAAGCTAGGAACTTATGGCCTAGTTTGGTGCTGACCATTTGGTTGTACGGTGGGGTATACCAGATGATTTTTCTTTTCCTGTTTCTCTTATTATTGGTACTAACGTTTCTATAGGTTATGTCAAAGTTTTTGTATCCGCTGTTTTTCAGGGCTGTGTTGTAAAAACTACTGTGCTGTTGGAATATTTCTTTATTTGCTGAGTTCATACTTATTCTTTTCTCTATTGATGTGGGTATATGCTTAATTATAGATGGAGGGTGGTTTGACTTAGGATGTACATACAAGGGATTAGTGTTAGGTTTTCTGTAAGGTAGGTGAACGTTGTTAGTTAAGTCTAGGGTTACGTCTAGGAAGTTTACTTTTTTTAATTTAGTGTTGACTATTGTTTTTAAATTTAGTTTCCCGAATTCATTGTAAATTGCCTTTCTAATTTTCTCTGTTTTAAAGCTTGTGGAGCTCCTCACTACCATGAGCCCGTCATCTCTGTACAGCCCGATGTCCCCAACGTCCAGTTCACGGTGGGCGGTTAGATTGTACAGTATAAACAGACCGACAAGGTCCGAAGATTCTGCAGAGTCTAGAGATCCCATGGTAATGTCAAAGTTGTCATTGGTGTTTTTTATCCACTGGTCCCCATTATGGATGAGGACAGATTTCTTTGCAGTGAGAATAATGTTTGTTTCTTCTTCAGTTAAGTCTGTATATACTGTAGCAAACTCCAGGGCAGTCGTGAAGAGGTCTTTTGATATTGACTGGTAGTAATCGACAATATCGAACTGGATTAGGGTGCATTCGGGCTTATTTTCGATGTTGGTAAACCAGTTTATGACTTCTTTGGTGTTAATCCAGAGTGTTAATCCAAGTTGTTTTTTAATTTGGCTAGTGATCCTTTCCAGGATTTTTTTGCTTATCTTTCCTATGTCGGGTCTAGTAGGGTTTATCATTCTGGTAGTGGGGTCTTCCTCAAAACCGTGTTTGTGGTCCTTAAGGGTGATGTCGCACTCCTTTTCGGCCAGTTTGCCTACTCTATCACTTATTTTTAATTTTTCAGTAATCATTTTACTTGTTCTATTGATACTGTCAACCATATTTATATTGTTATTCTGGGCTTTTTTATAAGTCTTCGTTAAGTTTTTTTTAATTAATTTGTTGTAGTCGTCAGCCGTTAATTTGTAAAAGTTTCCCGTCTTATCGGATTTAACTAGTATTTTGTCGCTGTCGTTTATGGTTTTGACTATTTGGCTCAGACGCTTCTGGAAGTTGCTTTTCTTTTCCCGAAAGGAAATATTGTTGATTATATTTAGTAGGTCCTTTTCGAATTCCTGTAGGTTTTTGTTGTATGGTGCTACTTTCTTGCTTTTAAATCCGTAAACCTCGTGCTCTTTTTTTGTTAGGTTATTCCCTCGTAGGAAGAAGAATGCTTTCCATCTCATTCTTCTTAGAGACTCTGCAGAATCTTCGGACCTTGTCGGTCTGTTTATACTGTACAATCTAACCGCCCACCGTGAACTGGACGTTGGGGACATCGGGCTGTACAGAGATGACGGGCTCATGGTAGTGAGGAGCTCCACAAGCTTTAAAACAGAGAAAATTAGAAAGGCAATTTACAATGAATTCGGGAAACTAAATTTAAAAACAATAGTCAACACTAAATTAAAAAAAGTAAACTTCCTAGACGTAACCCTAGACTTAACTAACAACGTTCACCTACCTTACAGAAAACCTAACACTAATCCCTTGTATGTACATCCTAAGTCAAACCACCCTCCATCTATAATTAAGCATATACCCACATCAATAGAGAAAAGAATAAGTATGAACTCAGCAAATAAAGAAATATTCCAACAGCACAGTAGTTTTTACAACACAGCCCTGAAAAACAGCGGATACAAAAACTTTGACATAACCTATAGAAACGTTAGTACCAATAATAAGAGAAACAGGAAAAGAAAAATCATCTGGTATACCCCACCGTACAACCAAATGGTCAGCACCAAACTAGGCCATAAGTTCCTAGCTTTAATTGAAAAGCACTTTCCCACTAATAGCAAACTTAGCAACATCTTTAACAAAAACACATTGAAACTGAGTTACAGCTGCACTGAAAATATAGAAAGAATCATAAAAAGACACAATAAGAAAATCCTAGAAAAACACGCATACCAAAACAGTAATAAAACACATAAACTAAAACTAGATAAAAATAACGAAAAATTATGCGATTGTAGAAACCCTAAAAACTGCCCGTTGGAAAATAAATGCCTCACAAAATCCGTGGTATACCAATGCACTATCTCATCCATTGAGAGCCCTAACACTGATAGGATATACATAGGATCAACAAAGAATACTTTTAAAATTAGATGGAGACAACACAAGAGCTCCTTCAACAATATTCAAAATAGAAATCAGACATCTCTATCCCAATATTTCTGGCATCTAAAGGAAACGAATAAAACACCAAAAGTAAAATGGAAAATAGTAAATAGAACAAGAACCTGTAGAACCTGGGATGACCCATGCCCTTTATGCTTACAGGAAAAACTACACATCATTAAATTCCTAAATAATGAAAAATTATTAAACCATAGGCAGGAGTTAACGGTTTTTTGCCGACATCAACAGACTTTCGCATTAGATAATTAGCATAAAAAAAAAAAAAAAAAAA
>OZ010578.1:73020713-73117661 GCA_963932145.1 Acanthosepion lycidas
GCAACTTTAATTTTTTTTAAATACGATACAAATATTCCACTATGTTCAATGCATTATCACAAGAAAACTGTCTACGTAATTTTGAAATGAATCGCTCTAGGCTTTGAACGAGTTGACGTCCCCAAATCCTCTTGTAAACCGTGGGCCTTAAAGACCGGCAAATTCGATATTTCTCCTTTAGAAGATTTTATTTAAAGTTTTCTTTAAATATTCTAAGTTTGGTTGTTTAAGAATACCGTCAAAGAACAACAGCAAATTTAATTAATTTTACAATTGCTTTAGATAGGTTTTTCTCTATAGGCAATCTTGTATTTTTATCGATACATTAAATGCATTGCCACATATAAAGAAGAAAATTCTGTTTAATTTTTTCGGGTTTTTTGGGGGTTTTTTTTTTCAGTAATTTCGTATTTAAAATTTTGTAAATGCCTCTAATTGCATATAAATATTTTACCATCGGGACATTCAATGTTAAAGGACTTTTGGAAAATAAATAAAAAAAAATAAAGTAAAAAAGGGATTATTGGATCAGGACGATAGTAGTTAAGGCATGTTGTTTCCAAGAAACCAAAATAAAAGTACCTGAGATTAATATCAGAGTTAGACAGCGCAAGTTAATCGCTTTGTAAACAATAAATATGGAAATGGTTTTGTCATCATTGTCAAATGGAAGAATAACACCCGTAGACATTGGATGAACAATCATAGCATAGACATAGCGATATTAAAAGAACGGTAAATTTACAGATTGAACCCCGGAAACCAATTGTAATGAAAATTTCCGTTCTGGTGTGAAATTGCCAGATTAATTCCTAAATAACAATAAACGTTTGCGGAAGAAAATCGTTTAGGAGTTATCGACGCTATAAGTTCGGACTTATTCGTGTCTAGCCCGGCTACCATTACTGGCAATGTTTACATACGTTTACCTGGAGCAGTAATGCGCGGAAGCTTACTTAGTTAACGACCTTTTTATTGATCTTCTTATCTTCTTACTCGTCTTCATTACTGCGCAGTTCGCGAAATTTAATTTAAAGTTTGCGCATTGCGCAGTAATCAAGACAAGTGAAGCTCGAGGCAAATGTATGTCAACAAAGCCAGTAATGGCGACCGAGCTGTACCTGGGACCGAATGAGGCCGTACTTACATTGTCGATAACTCCTAAACGGTTTTCTTCCGCAAACTTTTATTGTTATTTTCAAAATGAACATTCAAATTTACACCAGAACGGAAATTTTTATTACAACTGGCTTCCGGAATTTAATCTGACAATTTACCAAAAAAACTATATATTTTTATATATGTTATATATTCATCTATCACTCAGCTTATTTACTAATGAGATATTTCGTTATAGAAGGTATATAGTTACATTGACTTGCGTGCTAATACAATTGTGGAAGATATGGATCCTCTTCTTCTTCCCCCCTAGCTATGTGTAAATAGCAGGATAGACCGGGTTCTATAGCATTGGATCGCAACTGGTCTACTGCAGAAAGAAATGGAACCTACTGCAAGAAAAATCTGCCTCGTCAGTCATGTATCGAAAGATAGATGATCGCCTAAGCGTGTATCACGTATGGCACATAACTGACTGAGATATATAGTAGATATTACTCGACGCCAATAAAGAAAAAAGATCTGCATTACCATCACAACGAAATATATCTTTAGGAAATTTCAATGACTAAAAAATAAATTCTAAAAATATTTTTTATATGCGACCTGACAATATATTCAATTGTATCGAAAAAAATATTAGATTACTTATGTAGAAAATATATTCCAAGCGATCGTAAAACAGCTGTCATTTCTTGATGTCATTGTTAAATGAAATAACTTAGAATATTTGAAAAGATATGAAATAAAGGCGACATGTTAAACTTGCCGACCGTTAAGACCCATGTTTTGCAAAGGTATTTGGGAGCTGCAACTCGTCTAAGCTCACGCAACATGATGTGCACTAGTTACTAACAAGACATTTCGCTATGGCAGCAGGAGATATTGGTCGACGGCAATAAGCGAAGATAGGTCATGCTATTATTATAATTAAATATCTCTTTGGTCGAATTTTAATACCTTCTCCATCAACAGAAATCGCCATTATCAGAGCTGTTTCGAACGGAAGGCATATTACAAATCAGTGTGATTTCTAATCTTCAGCAACTTTGTAAATAACTCTTATGAGTCCTCTCCAAACAATCTCGTCTTTTGCTAATTCGAGAAAGTACTACAGGTCTTTTGCACTCTTCAAGGCTTTTACAGAGAAGGATGGAATTTTGTTGGTAGTTCTTTCAATCTCGTTGTTCAGTGTGTATATGATGGTTGTTCGCTCTCCCCCGCGAAAGTCTGATGTATTTCTGTTCTCAGCATTGCTTTATGAGAGGGGATTGCGCATCTAATGGAGGCAGATTTCCGACTAATCTCCATCGTAATCGGAAGATGAAAAATGACATCGAGTGATATGTTTTGCATCTCTTCAATGTTGGAATTGGTGATGGTGCGTAGGTATCTTTTGCCAATTAGATGTTTTCAATGGAATTAATCAATTATTCTTCATCCTTCCTTGTCAGTCTACAACCAACAGAAAAACGCGTTTAAATCTCATATATTTTAGTCACGTGTCAAACAAAATCACGTGTCCAGACACCACCTATTGAAAAACGCTACGGAGGTGTCTTCGAACCAAATACAAATGCTTTCAGTAATCCTCTATTCAAAACTCATGTAAAATGAATCTTATAGATGCTATATATGCAAGCGGGTGATGATGAATATCTATATGGAGTAGTATAACTTAAATTGCAATAAGCTGTAGTCCTGTAATGAGTTCGAAATATGAACTCCTTTACACACTCCCTTCAAATTCGGAGGACCGAGAAAAAGAAAAAAAAAACGGTAAGGAATTCGCGAGTCTATGTGAAATTTTCTTTGAACAAATGAAAACCTTGCCGTCACAGAAATTGACCGATGAACTGAGAAGAAAAAAAAAAGAAATTATCAAATTGATATAAAATTGTTTTTGACCAATGAAAACTTTGTCTTAGCAGTTGAGCCAAGAAGAAAGAAAAGAAAGTAGAGAGTCCATGGGAAATTCTTTTCGACATAAAATGATGAGAAAAAATAAATTAATAAGAGAAGAGTGTCGGAAGTCATGTAAAAGGTTTCGTTTCTGTTCCCCGCTTCCAGTGTTGAAGTTTTCGCCAGTGTAAAATTATTTGCCAATTATATTATCGGCTTTTAACCAAGCACGCGACACTTGAAAGAATTTTCTCTCAGCAATCCAAAAATCTAAGTTTTTCCAACTATCTCTCTTCGTCTACTTTTGAAAGTATGCAAGCCACTCATCATTTCTCACATCTTTGTTTTAAATATTTTTTTAATATTATTTTGTGTCAGCTCATCTAATATGTTGAACGAATATTTCTTCTTTATGACAATACGTTAAAATTAAGGACTTTAAGAATTTTGATTTATTTTCCTGAAACGATCTACTGACACTGCTTCAACCGTGTAAATTTATTAATAAAATTCCTTATCTTGTTTGATTCAAATTACACGTTTGTTTCCTCGTCACTACCAAACTCCACTGATCTTCTTGGCGTGGTATATCAACTGTTTATTTAACCGCGAAGTCCCACTCCACTTGTAAACGGTTCTTAAAGGCCGGCAAATTCGGTATGCCTCCTTTATAAAAATTTAAAGGCCCATTGGAATAGTGAAAGACGGCTTTCAATAACAAAACAATGTATTAAGAAACAGGAAAATTTCATTAGAAACAAAGAATGCTGAAATATTACGTAATATAAATCTTTCTATTAGGTTGGTGCAAAAATAATATCGTTTTATGACGTTAACAAATACGTCAAAAACGATATTATTTTTGCACCACCCTAATATATAACAAACTCGAAGCAATAGAGATGTGGTTATACAGAAAGAAACTAAAAATAACATGGATGGGACATGTGAGCAACCAGGGCGTTTTAAGGAAAATCAGAACGGAAATGCGCTTAGGACCAGAAAAAGTTGACATTTCTGGGACATATAATGGGGAAAGCGAGCTTGGAGAATTTGATACACACAGGACATTCTGAAAGCAAGCTTGAAACATCGAGCAACCTACCTAATGATCTTGTGTAAATGGGTAACAGAACATGAACTGGGAGGAATAGCTGACAAATATTGCTTACAGCTATGAAGGAAAGGAAGTTGTGGAGGAACATGACAGATAAAGAAGATTTTTTTTTGTTTAATGGGCTTTTTAGGAATAGTGGGAAACATCGAATAACCTACTTAATGGGTTTGGTGATGAGAGAACAGGAACAAAGTGAGATGGTATAGAGTTACACGTTGCTTAGAGAAACAGGAAGTTGTGGAGAGCCATGATCGAGCACATTTGAAGGGGCGTAACACATAAAAGAAGAAACTAGCTCGAGATCAGATAAGTTTTGAATACTGATACTATCATGAAAGATTATAAGGATAAAGATTCTCTATTCGTCTCCACGTAATGGTTGATAAGCTCGCTTTATACACCATTAATGTACCAATGACTTTGCGCTTTATATAGTGTCCTCCGCAGATGATTTATGCTTACATAAAGTACACTATTTTTATTACCATCCTAAGCATTAAAAATTTCAAATTAATTTAAAAAATTAAGTTTATTTTAAGCATGAAGCATTGGTTAATTTCTTTTTGTCCGAAAGGTTATTTTAAAATAAAATTTCACCATAGTTTACGAATATTCACCCAATAAAAGGTTCAAGAGACATTCGTGGTAGAGGTTTACCGAATAAGGCTGTTTTACGAACATTACATGTTTAGTGCATCAAGATATGTAGGAAATATAACACAATTAAGCTTGTAGCGATCGGAAAACATCCTCTCGGGAGTCTGTTTAAGAAAGTAGCAGTCCTTGTGAAGAAGCTTTCTGAGTGGAACTTCCTTCTTACAGACGAAACACGAAAGGAATTGGGATGGTTCATCCCAGGGCATGGCGGGTTTTAGGTTTGAATTAGTGAAATTAAAGAATGTAGCTCGTTAGAACATTAGCCGTGGAAATAGCGATAGAGTAGCTAGAGTTTTGCCACATTCCGTCTATGGAAAAGGGGGTTGTAGTTCATGGCCCACAAGGATGCACAGACGATTTTGAACTTTATAACGACTGAAAAGTGAAAACTGAGTATCCCCACCCCATATATGATAGCTAACCTCAATTTTTTTTTTTTTGTCAAATCTGGCTCTTGAAGGATATAGCAGAAGGAATCAGATACTTACTGGAACTGTAAATAAAACCGATCATTTTTTTTCTTTAATACTAGTTTGGGCTTGCATATATGACTTCCACTTAAGGTTTCGGTTGAACTTGTCCTAATATGGCGTCAAGGCAAAGAGCCCCATTTAGAATAAAACTGACAGGCGAATATTCAGGGTTTGCTTAGTGATGATGGAACGTTACAACTTTGGTTTTCGAGGTATCGAATGTTACAAGCCAGTTATTCCTCCATTGAGCTGTTAGAGCCAAGCCGGAGGTAAAATCAGGTGCCAGTCTCTGGTAATCTAGAATTTTGGAGGTGCATTTATACACAGTTTTCTCAACTGCAGAGATATACATTCAAATTTTGGAATCAAAATTTGTATCACCCTAAATCCCTAGTCTTTGTACGTCGAAATTAGAATTTATTTTTATCCAGTATAAACACTAAAATTTAGAGATGGCTTTACAGAAATTGTGAACAGAACTTAAAATGTTAACATTTGCATATTTTAAGTGGGAAATAGACATGAAATAAGACCCAAACTTGAGAATATGCTAAGCTTGACTCGACTCTAAGCTGCCCGGCCCGTTTAGGATCAAAGTGTAGTATCTGTGCTTTGTGATCATCCGGGCTGACTTTTGTTGAACTCTCTAATGCAGAGAGGAACTCGGAGGAAGCTTTGCCGAAGGGCAAGGTTTCCTTCGGGGAGGTAGACAGGACCTGAACCCGTCTAGGCGGGTTCAAAGGTCATATTTTTGGCCGAGCCTACGGGCTCGCGGGCTACTCACATTAAACCGGCCTCGTGCCACATTCGATCCTCGTGGGTGGATTGATAAATACCAGCTTGACTTGACTCTTACCTTACAAATGGTTTCTCAACCTTTTTTTTACTTCAGGGTAAAAGTCTAGGTTGCCTTTTAAATGTTAATAAGGGACAAATAGTAATGACATTTGAAAACAGGAAAACCATGAAGAAGTCTCTTGAAATAAACATTTATTTTTAAAACATTACATTGTATATTTAACTATGTTTATGTGAAACCTGTGTTTGATGTGCATTGGCAAAGTGCTGTAACCTAGAAAAGTTTACTGAACAAAAACAGAGGTTGGGAATGTAATGGTAATCTTTATAACATCAACAAAATACAATACTCGCCAGTGGCGTGAAGTAGGTAAGCCACTGCTAGTGATGGACTACTTACACAACATATTACCCCCACTTACAATAGTGTCCAATGTATTTATGAGGATTGGGAGATACCTATTAATGTTCATAGTTACGGTATATAACACAAAGAAAAATGGTTGTTATTTTTGGTTTAGCATTCCCAAAAAGATTAGTGGTACACTTGTCATTTAAAGAAATTTATGAAGAATCTGCTATTTTTTGTTTAGAGAGACCGATAATGGTCGATTTAAATCCCTTGAGGAAGGCAAAAGTCAAAGGATTATCCACTCTTTCTTAAAGATTAAGGAATTTAGCTTTCAGATTAAAATATCAAATGACAAAAACGTGACTCTGAGATGGAAGCCATGTTTTTGGTGTCTGTAGCCTTTTAAGAATAAAGATTCTTTTAAAAATATGAATATAATTGTTATGTTCACGAGTGGGGGTGAAATGTGTCTGTGTAAAGAAAGATAAAAAGATGGAATGAAAGAATAAACTATTAACAAACTTTATTAAATGAAAATACAATTTGGATGGTGAGTAGAGACGCTGGATGAGTAATGAGAAGATGTGGACCTCGGAGATCTGTGTAGCTTACATTCGTTCCATGGCCAAACTGCCTCGTACCCAGCATGCTCTGTCCTTCCAAAAAGGGATGTAAGAAAAGCCTTATTTTTCATCCCTCCGGTCAAAGGGAAATAACTTCTTAAATATTTTCGTTAGGGCGAACTGTGCCCTAACAATAATAAATAAATTAATCTTCTGTTAACTTGAGGCACACTTAACTACCTATGGGAATCTCTGGCTCATAATGTAAGTTTAATCAGTAACGACGAACACAGTGAGTTTAGGAATGCTATCTCTTAGTGGAGTGGAAAGCACACAACTGGTAACGCTTTAAAGATTCTACTGATTTCAGTATATTTTTTAAAATTATTTCACCCCAAGCAAGGCAATAAAGCCACTAACATACAAGGGGGTTTCTGAATGTGGAAGAATACGAAAAACATTATTAACGAGCGATAAAATAAGAGAAATCAAGAAGACAGTAGATAGCAATTGACATTGCATTTAAACTTTTGAAGATTTTACTTTTCCACACGAAAAGACTGATATGAGGAAAAAAAGAAAAGAATTTCCATCTAAAATTCGAATTTTTCAGTGGTGTAAAATTCAATGCGCGATAGCTTAGCATTTGTTAACGTTGAAATAAACAGAATATATTAACATAAACACGGCGCTTTTAAAAATACTGACGCGATCCAGTGTTTTTTGTTTTTTGTTTTTGTTTTTGTTTTTTTGTCCGGGAAAATGGAAGCGTCCCATTCATCAAAATGGTGACAAGAATTAAATTAAATCTTTATTCTTAAAAGGCTACAGACACCAAAAACATGGCTTCCATTCTCGGCATTTCACTTTGTCAGCTGTTACAGTACCTACCATTACAATGTGCGAATCTAATATACTATTGAACATGAAGAACTTAGTAAAAACAGATTAATTCGCATGAAAATGCATTTAATTTAATACACGTTTACATTTAACTTATTTGCTTCTTACGCGATGTATTTTGTATTGTATCAGTACATCTTAGTTCTGGCACAAACTGAGAGAATTAGAAGCCCTACGAGTATTCATTACAACATAAAATATGCAAATACAGAAAGGAAACTCCAAGAACTTCTGCAGAAGGCAGTGAAGGAAAGGATTAAACATCAGTTGCAAAAAGATGTAATGCATAGTTGTTAGCGAAAGGGACAGGCCAACGTGCAAATTAGAAATTGAGGATAATCAAACAATTACAAAAATTCAAATATCTGCGACGCTGAACTTCGAAGGCGCATTGGGAAAGTCAAGGATCCATTCCAAAAACTAAACAAAATATTAAGAAACATAAGATTTTCGTAAGAAACAAAGGCAAGTGTACTTAACAGTTGCGTAACATCAGTCTTCTTATATGGCAGTGAATGCTGAATAATCTCCTCACAGATGAAGAAGAGACTTGAACCAACAGAAATGTGGATCTACAGGATACAATGAACCAAACAAATGCTAAGCTATCACGCAATCAAAGGAAATGAAAAAAAAAAGATAATTTGTACTTAATATCAGGAAGAGACAGCTGAAACTTCTAGAGTACATAATGAGGAAAGAGGTCTTGAAAAATCTAATACTCACAGTCAAGATTGAAGGTAAGAGGGACAGGGGAAAACAACGCATAATATACCAAGCGAGCTTGAGTAAATGGATAGCGGGCAAGGTTTTAGCAGAAATACAAAAAGATGAAATTTATCAAAAGCTACAAAGAACAGGAAACTTTGGAGAGCCATGATCGCCTACATCCTGAAGGGGCACGGCACATGGAAGAAGAATAATGTCTACCGTCCCATTATTTTGGGACAGTGAAATGGGTTATAGGTAGAAACTGTAAAGATGAGACAAAATGGAAAATTTTATTAATGATGCGTTCACGGGAGAAGCGTATGCTCTCTTTGGCTTCTTCAGGTTAAAATGAAAGAAAGACAATGTTATAGTAGAACAAAACCTATTCTATTGTTAATAGACTCGCCCAACTATAATAAGTAGGAGTAGTAAACGTAACGAGAGAGTCGCTCAGTGAGTCGCTGCCATTTTCCCGGACAAAAAAAAAAAAAAACACTGGATCGCGTCAGTATTTTTAAAAGCGCCGTGTTTATGTTAATATATTCTGTTTATGAGTTCAGTCTGAAGTCGGACGACCGGTTGAACTCTCTGCCTTCGGGCGGGGAGGAACCGGAACGAGGCTACGCCGAAGGGCGGAGTCTCTTTCGGGAGGTAAATCGACCCTGAACCCGTTTAAACGGGTTTTAAAAAGGGCATAATTTTGGCCTAGCCCACGGGCTCGGAGATCCCACGTTAAACCGGCCTTGTGCCACATGATGCCCTCGTGGGGTGGGTGACTGAATATCGCTCAGTGGGTCGGTCTGAGTTCAGTCTGAAGTCGGACGACCGGCTGACCGGTTGAACTCTCTGCCTTCGGGCGGGGAAGAACCCGAACGAGGCTACGCCGAAGGGCGGAGTCTCTTTCGAGGAGGTAAATCAACCCTGAAAGGGCATATTTTTGGCCGATCCCACAGGCTCGAAGATCCCACGTTAAACCGGCCTTGTGCCACATGATGCCCTCGTGGGGTGGGTGACTAAATGCCGTCGCTCAGTGGGTCGGTCAGTCAGTCGATGCCGGACGACCGTTAGTCGGATACTAAAGTATCAGCGACCGCAACTAGAGTACTCTGCGTCATTACCTATTATATCAAGTTCCTAACGTTTTGTACGTCGAACCTATCTTAGGACCGACTTAGTACAAATTCAAGCCTCCGCTGTGAAACCACTACATAACAGACAAAACTGTGTGAGAAGAAAATGATTTCAGTTCTTTGAGGATAAGTGGGTATAATAAATCAAATTAATTACACAAGATTATCACCTCCTAAGTTTAGGCACACTCTAAGTTTGGACAACTTAGAGTGTGCCTGTCTGTGTATCTGTTTTATTTATGATCTGTATTAGAGCCATTTCGTACTGTAGGCTATTAAATTATTTTATTTTGCTATATATATATCAAAATAAACTAATATATATATATATATATATATATATATCAAAATAAACTAATATATATATATATATATATATATATAGCAAAATAAACTAATATATATATATATATATAGCAAAATAAACTAATATATATATATATATATATATATATAGCAAAATAAACTAATATATATATATATATATATATATATATATAGCAAAATAAACTAATATATATATATATATATATATATAGCAAAATAAACTAATATATATATATATATATATATATATATAGCAAAATAAACTAATATATATATATATATATATATAGCAAAATAAACTAATATATATATATATATATAGCAAAATAAACTAATATATATATATATATATATAGCAAAATAAACTAATATATATATATATATATATATATATATATAGCAAAATAAACTAATATATATATATATATATATATATATATATATATAGCAAAATAAACTAGTATATATATATATATATATATATAGCAAAATAAACTAATATATATATATATATATATATATAGCAAAATAAACTAATATATATATATATATATATAGCAAAATAAACTAATATATATATATATATATATATATATATATATATATATATATATATTTGCACACACGTGTAAATTCATACGCATCCACCTAGGCATATACATATTGACAGTTGAATACATGTTTTGGGGCATGCGATGTCGTGACGCTAGAGTTCTAGTTCAAATCAACCAAAAACTCCAAAATATATATTCAACTGTCAATAAATAGCATAACTAAAAAAAAACTTATTTCGGCCTACACATATTTCGTCTTAGTATTTGCCTATATATAAGAAAATTGCGCCCTGAAGATGACAATTTGAAGTTGTCGAAAGTACTTGGCATAATTTTTTAAGCATTCCACCCCAAACAAGGCGGAAAGAAATTGGAGCGAGAGCAAAGAGGAGTGATAGAGGAAAGATGAAGACAAGGTAGGGGATAGATCAAGGTATCTGGAGACGTCGATTGACATTACATTTGAATAGTTGGAGATTATAGCCATCAGGAAAACAAGAAATGCAGAGGGAGTTCCACAGGCGAGAAGTGCGAGATATGAAACTATTGGAGTAGAAGAGACGGCTATATTTAACAGTTTCAACAGTGAAAGGGTGAGAGAGAGGTGCCAGCCTAGTTGAACGCTTAAATTCATGATATCTGGAAGCAGTGAAAGCAGCTCATCGGAGCAGTTACGTGAAAGTATTTTTAAAAAAGATAGTGGGAGGCAACGGTATGTCTGTGAGAGAGCGGCTGCAGACGAGATGCCAGATCACGGCCAATTACATTGCATATCTGTTTTTAGATTTTATCAAGGACCTTGGAACAAACAGAAGGGGCCCCAGACCATATATAGCAGCAATACTCCATGCAAGGGCGAATGGTTGATTTGTTTGATTTGAAGGATTGACTCCGGCGAGAAAAATTTCCTGGTGCGGTACAGGAAGCCGACTTTCCTTGCGGTGGACGAAGCTATTGACTCAGGTCAGCAGTCAATGTGAGACCGAACAGATGCAAAGAGGTGTTCTCGTGGAGTTGAGCGTCAGACATTCTAATGGGGTTCAGGGGTGGTTCTCTGTGGTGAGTAATAGAGAGCAGTTTTATTTTTAAGGCATTAAAGTTAACCAGCCAATTCCTGCCCCAGTCCACAACCGATTAGAGGTCCTTTTCATGACAAACGGCCAGGTTAGATTTGTTTTTGAGGCAGGAGTAAATAGTAGTGACGTCCGCATAGGTGCCTACTTGGGAACCTATGACATCAGGAAGATCGTTAATGAAGATATATATATATATATATATATATATATATATATATATATATATATATATATGAAGAAAAATATACGGAAAAAACAAACAAAAATCCTTATATGCAATTATGCTGTTTTAATGTTAATATAATGTCAACGTCGGACGTTTCGGTCTAATAAACCATCTTCAGGACATATTCATAAAATATAATTAACATTATCAATTCAACATGACAAAGACGATGGACATAAGAACAAGACTTATCCAATTAAAACAGCATAATTGCATATAAGGATTTTTGTTTGTTTTTTCCGTATATTTTTCTTCATACTGTCGGATCTATATCCATATATTTGCTTATATATATATATATATATATATATATATATATATATATATATATGTGGGGGGGGTCATTAAAGACGACAAAGTACTACGATTAAGCTTTTTATTATTTAATTTTTCATATGTTCGAACAAGTGTTTTCTTTTTTGAACACAGAGTGTGTAGAAACTGTCCTAATGTCCTATAATTCCAGCCGATTTCGGCTATACCTTTAGCCCTTATCAATGTTGGTTTTATTTTTTCAATTAAATTGGGTGTGGGTTGTGTGTATGTTTTTAATGTTTTAAAGATGTTTTATTTTCCAAACACAGCACATTGTGGCCATGTTCGGAGTTAATATTAAGTGATGGCTTTTTCGTTTTTATTAAGGCGTCCATTATTTTTAATCTTCTTATAGACCACCAAATTAGACTATTTCTTCCCAAAGTAAATAACAACGATAGTGAACACGCAGTCAAAAATGACAAATATTTTCTACAGAACTAAATTCACATCAACTACAAATAAGATGTATCCTCACTTAGAAATATTATAAAGAAATACACTGCACCAATTGATTCGTATAAAAAAATCAAATTAATTATCTACTACAAAAAATTTAAAACAGCTTATCCTGAAAAATAACACACCAGCAAAGTCAAAATTACAACGAACGAACATTATCTATGAGTTCAAATGTCCCTTAAGGAACTGTGTTCCTGATCAAACCGAATACATAAATAATTACATCGGTCGCACAACGACATGCCTATCCAGATGCTTTAAGTTACACCTATTCAACCAAAGCTCTATTAGAACCCATTTAAACACTCACAAGCTTACCAGACTCCATTCGAAACATACTAGTAGAAAATACAAAGAAAATAACCTCATCCACATGTAAAAAAAAGAAAAGATTTAAAATAATGGAAGCCTTAATAATAAAAAATAAAAGGCCAACACTTAATAATATTAACTACGAACACAACTACAATGTGCCAACTGTGTTCGGAAAATAAAACATCCCTATAACACTAAAAACATACAAACAACCCACACACCCAATTTAATTGAAAAAATAAAATCATCCTTGATAATGGCTAAAAGTATAGCCGAAAGCACTCGGAATTATAGAACATTTGGACAGGTTGTATACACTCTGTGTACAAAAAAGAAAGCACTTGTTCGAACACAAGAAAAATTAAATAAGAATTTTAATCGTAGTACCTTGTCTTTAATGAAACATGTATAAAAGAAGGATTGCTGCCTAAACACACACACAATATATATATATATATATATATATATATATATATATATCATAGAGCCTTTTTTCATTTTTATATACACATATATTAATACATACCACTATTTCTGATATATATACATATATATATATATACACTTATTTGTTTATATATATGTGCCCCCTCATACACATACGCATGCATACACACACACACATAACCATAGAATATATATATATATATATATATATATATATATATATATATCTCAGAGTCATTATTCCGGATTTTTATAACCCTATACTTAATATTGGAGTTTTGGAGCAATCGTATAATTAACGCTAGAATGTTATTTTAATTAGTTTATTTAATTTATCGGCTTTTACAGTGGATATTAAAGGGTTAAAGAAGAGTTCAATTTTTAGTTTTATATTTCAATATATATAATGAAATGTCACAGCAAAAATTGACAGAAATCGGATAATTCTTTTTTCTAGTTGTTCAACAGGAACAAACGTATGTACGCAGAAAAAAAAATGATATTAATCTCTAAATTGACAAGTGTGTGAATATGTTTGTTTATTTATGTTGTATGTATGCGTAAAATCTGGGGAAAAGATACCAGATCGTTTGGATTGATGATGTCCAAGGCTTTATATCTCACAATAACTCCCCCACCCTCATCGTGCGACAGCTAACAAGTTCTTGATTGAAAAGGACACCGATGGCAGACGGTTGTGTCAGTGATACGGATGACGTTATCAGAATTGCTTGGAAAAGGATATTGCGTAGAAGAGAGTTGACAATTGAATCATTCAGAAATCAAAACAAAATGCGGGAATTATTTTTTGAAGCGAAGGTGATTTTCCTTGTTTGCATGATATAGAGAACTGCATATACGTTTCACTCAAATACTGAAATATCCGGAACAAGCGTTAAAACTTGATTAATGATAATTACCTTAAAATGCTCAAATAGTTTATTTTATTGTCTGTCTAAATTTCTGTGATGAGGAGTTATTATTTAAATTACTTATATTCGGACTATTGCCATCATATGTTATTGTTATAACGTTTCGACCGTTGTTCCCTCCGGCCTTCTTCAGGTATATATTGATCTAAGTAATTCTGGAACACTGAGCTGAACCCTACAGGAGAAGACTGTTCTTGTTCCACTACTCATGTCTAAGAATATTATCTAGTTCTTAATTTTAATACTGCTCAATTATTGTTCGCTCGTTTCAAGTCATCATCATTCGACCTCCCTGTAGTTAGTTGGAACTCCATTAACAATCCCTTTCCACACTGCTCGACCCTGCATTGCCGTCTCCAGATCCCTAATGTCCAACCCTGAGTCCTGAGCCATGGTGTCAACTTTACTGTGAACACAACTCCAGAAGGATACGATAGAAGAATTACGAGACGACCTCCCCGTCCGCTTGGTGGCAATGGCCGGCAAACTGCAATCGCCTTTGTTTGGGCTGACGAGAGATTGGTTTCAGTTCTCCGTAAATTGTGTTAAGCGTTGCATGGAATCTCCAAAAGATGTTTTCGATTTCTCTCAGCAGATTCGTATATGTTCCATCCAGTCGTCTTCCAAGACGAACAGATAATGTCCAAGTTTCTGATCCATACCGTAGAACTGGTTTCATCAGTGATCAAAAGGCTTGGACTTTTAAGTACACACTACCCGACACAGAGATTTAACTCACAACCACTAAGGACTAGACGATATCCCTAAACATGGACAGTAGGAAAAGAAAAGTTCACTCCCATATATTTAATAAAGTGTTCAGTTCAAAGTTCCAGAATTTCCCAGATCTATATATACACCCGAGAAAGGCCGGAGGGCACAACGACCGAAACGATGTGATAACGACAACAAACATGGGGACAATAGCCCGAATAAAAATAATGTAAATAATTTTTTTTTTTCTTACCACTATTTAAATTAACTTGTCCCCTAAAAAAAATGGAAATATTTTTTTTGACAATTAGATTAGAATCCACAATATCTTACTGAAGACATTTATCATTACCGAAAGATAATGACGTTTTATCATTTTTTGAAGGATGGAGCTCCTGAGTTCATAAAGAATTATCTGTACTTTGTTTTTATTTACAAATGTCAAGTTTGAAATTGTGCTTACGTCATTGATAACGGCGTACCATTACGAATTGGGAAAAGCCAACCTCAGTAGCGCGCAGTTATCAATGACGTAAATAAAGTTTTACACTTGACATCTAACAAATTAAATAAACGGTAAATTCTGTCTGTTCGTCCGTGTGTCTGAAACCCTTCTAACTCGGACCGCACTTGCTCTACATAGACATGTTCTACCTTTTTTAGAATAAGGATGATCCCGAAATTAAAAATCTGCCCTTCGTCTGGCGCTTGAACAAGTATTAGAAATGTGTCGGGATGAGCAGGAACAGTTAAAAATTCAAATTTTAAAATAACTGAAAAAAAATTATTAATTTTAAAAGTTTTTAATTTATATTGAGTTTAAAGTAACACAAAAACTTTGTGAATTTTAAAAAAAAATTTAATTCTGTTTAAAATATCTTTAAAACTTGAGGAAATCAATTTTATTTCGTCAGATTGAAAGTGGGAGGTTTCGTGGGGCAAGGTTTTGAAGTTTCAAAGTGTTTGCGATTTGAATAACTCAATTTTCAGCCTGAATCGGACTTTCGGCCCAAAGCATCCATTTGCCCGGAATTAGATTTATAGCCCGACTCAAAATTAAAATGAAGTTTTGAAGTTCCAAGGAGTGACTTGAGTAATTCAATGTTATTTCTTCAAAATAATTATTGCTGCTTTCTAAGCTGAACTAGAGGTCCATTTAGTTTTGGTTTGGAGACCCAATTAGTCCTCGACATGGACTGCGGCTTTTAAGTTAATTTCTAAATAAGAATAAAATATATATAATTCTTTAAAATGTCAGGGCTTGATTTGACGTTGTATCTTTATTATGAACAAAAAAATGATTAAATAATCAATATTTTTCAAGTCTGACAATGCCACGCTTTGAGAAGCGGCTAATCGATAAAAATTAACACGAAAAGATTTTTCCCTATTTTTTACGAGTGATTCAGTCAAATAATTAGTAACTTTTCCTTTTTTTCATGTGGCCCCTATACGTAAGTATACATACCCAATGTTTATAAGGAGTATATCGTTCTATATCCTCTTGATTATCTTCATTTCCTACCGCCTACTGTTGCACTAAAATTAAATTTTATTCATGATAACCATTTTAAATTTTATTCATGATAACCATTTTAGCAGTAAGCCTCTACTTGAGTGACTCTCAAGCCTTGTATTGTGTGAATTTTAGTAGATAAAAAAATGGTACGTGCAGGTAATTTGGGCCTAAAATTTTATAGGAAGATGGCGCTGACTTCCTAATGACAGAAGTTATCACAGGTCAAATTTGGATAAAACAGGTAAAAAAAATTTAAATATTCTATTTTGGCTTGTAAAATGTTACGAAACACTGAAAAAAGTATTACCGGAGCTAATTATCAGGATTTAAACTTTTTTTTTTCATTTGTTTTAAATATGCACGATACCTCCACTCTTTAAAACCTACCAGTGGCTCTGTGATGTAAGCATTCTTGCTCTTAAGAAGAATGTTATCGAAGAAATAGAGCCAAACCTGTTACGACAATTTCCTGGCAAGACTCAGCTGTGTAGGGCTTCTGATTCAATTCCGGACATTTCGGAAACCGTTCCGAACCCAAATCAAGTTCTTTAATTCTTTTGAGACGCATGGTGTTACTCATCACATGCTTCAACTAAGAGTTGGGGCGCCTATGATGTCAACTCTCCAGAACTCACCTGTCAATCAAATTCTACATGTCAATTGTGTTTAGCTTGTTCTAACGTTAGCACGCCAAACAACCTTTTCACGCTGACAGTCATGGAAATAGCACTAATGCCATGCACCTAGAAGCCCTGTCAATCAAAGGGGGTGCATAATTTGTTTTGTTTTATCATATTCCATCTTGTTATGAATTGTTAGGGCTAAAGTTCTCCACAAATATAGATATTAATCCGAATAACACAAAAAGTAATGCGATTGAATCATCTCAAGACGCGGGAAACATTAAAAATCAACACTAACTGACTGATCAAGAATGAACAGCACTTTGGCTTTGAACTTTCAAAATTTCATGTTAAAAATAACATCTTCACGCGATATTGAATATATTCACAAATTAAAAATAAATAACGCATTATATTTCAAACAAAGATACAAAACCATCACAGGATTTAAATTATCGACAATAATTGAAATCAGTCGAAAGGTCGAAATACTTAAACAGACAGGAACTGTAAACAGTTTCTTCATAATTTCAATCTTCAGCTTACACTAACGTACACTTCAAACGAGTAAAAAAAATGAGAAAATTCATTTTAAAGCGTAGATCTTTGTTTATTTTCGCTTTAATAGTTTGCAAAAACAATAAAAAATGCATTTTAACTCTTTTGCGCTATAAAAATAAATAACTATTCACAATAGAATTGCATATTCATTGCACCAATCTGTTGCTTTTCCCTTCGAAAAGTCTGCATGCAGACATATCGCTGTCTTGGGTTTGTTCTTCCAGTTTTATTTGCAGGCAAACACTCAGGGGAATTACGTAACCTTGTGTATTTCTAGTAAATAGTAACCCTGTGAATCCTAGTGTTACCAATTAGTCATTTAGACTCAAATAAAAAATGAATGATGCTCGTGTAAATCATCAATTGAGGATATCCGTTTATCTCCAATGAAACATGAATTGGTGATGACAGCCATATCAAGGTTAATCCGCCAATAATAGAATTTTGAAAAAATATCAGCACAATTTTTCTGTTTTAATTAAACAAATAAGATTTAAACGAAAGCTTTCAGACCAAATATAATATATATCGGAGAAATTTAATTTGTCCTCAGATAATTTCTCTTATATATGAACAATCTGTTTAAAATGATAACGTTGATTAAGTGATATATCTGATGTTGCTTATTGTTGTAATGGAATGTCCAACTCTCCCTATCGCCTATTGTGGACTGACTATATCCGTGGATATATATAGTGTGCACAGGATATAGCTGGCGGGTGTGCTTCGGGAATTAGTCTAGAGTAGGAGATTCGTCTCCAGCTGTGCTGGTCAAACTCTCTGCCTCCGGGCAGAGAGGATCCCTAGACGAAGGGCAGAGTATCGTCTCGGGAAGCAGCTACCCGACCCTGTTTTATACGGGGAATTTTTGGCTGAGCCTACGGGCTCGGATACCCTACATTAAATTCGGTCTTGTGCCACATCTGACCGCGTGGAGCGGTGGGTAGATATCTTGCAGTTGGAGATTCATTGTGAAATCTACTTGACTCACTTCTATCGGTTGACTACTTCTTGTACGCGCTGCTGGCGCATCTTATATGTGTTGTTCTTGTCCTAAGTATTATCGTTCAATACCAACCTTCCTGTGATTATTCTATTCAATAACCTTCCCTTGGTTACAATAATTATTAAAATTTGTTTTACACACATGATTTTTTATATACATGATTATAGGAAAATTATATACAAATTTTTATATATCAGAACAATTTTTGGAAAATCTATGAGAACGGGAAACATCTTTCGTATGACGCGTTTTATTCTTTAAGACTTTATCGCTTTAAAGTCATGTTTGTTTTGGTTTATTTGTTTGTTTAACGGCATATCAATTCCTTATGGGTCATTTAATGCTGAGATTTAATTTTCTTGTAAGCTTTGGTAATTTCCTTTTTTTTTACTTTTAAAATATAGTGCTGGAAATTTTACTATAAAAATGCATTTTTATATTTTCATAGTGTCCCCCCCCATTTGGGGGGGTACTATTTGCTTCTAACTGGGGCCCTAATAGATGCTAACACCCTGGGTCGGGGTGGACCTGGAAACAGCAATAAAGAGGTGATTCCACGCTCCTCAAAACCTACCGAGCAGAGGCCTTGCTGCCCGGTGTGGTTTATCGTCATACCCAGGAATCCTAAAGTGATGTTTACATTGATGTGATTACACATGTGCGTGAAAGAGAGAGGAAGCTGAAATTTTAAATTATTTTTTTAAATATTTGTTTTGGTAAATAGTCTAGCTGATTTCATTTAGTTCCTTTTTCTTATTGTTTATGCTTTTATCACTTTTTTTTTATTATTATAAAGGGTTTTGGACCGATTTTAAATGCGAATTAAGTTTAAGCGTCTAATGATTTTTTTCTTTTTCTTTCAGATTAGGAGTTTGGCAATTTCAACCATGGATAGATTAACAATCAAACAACGTGTTAAAGTTATCGAAGTCTATTACGAAAATGGACATTCAAACAGAAATGCAATGAGAAGTTCCCAGGTCGCATCATTTCTCGAAACAGCGAAGTCAATTGGCCACCAAGATCGTGCGACTTGACGCCTTTAGATTTCTTCCTTTGAGGTCGTCTCAAAAGTAAGGTCTATGCCAACAAGCCAACAACAATTTAACAGCTGAAGGATGAAATAATAAGTCATATTGGTGAAATCGAGGAGCAACTATGCAAAGACGTCATCAATAATTTTGAGCATCGAGTGGAGTTGTGCCGCCGAAGCCTTGACGGACATTTGGGCAATATTATTTTTCACGCATAATTGCTATGACTTAAATAACAGGATCCCATAGAGAAATAAATAAATTTTCACCAAAAACAATGATTTATTTACTGCTGACTTTAATTCGTCTTAATAAAACACCCTATATATGCTATATTGTTATAATGACTATATAATGACTATATAAATGACTATATAAATAATATAAACGCGCGTGTGCTTAACAAAGTAATTAAATTAAAAAAGCATTTACAGCAAGTTTTCTCAGATTAAATCCCAATTTTGCATGGCGGCTTACATCGATGTATGTGAACATTTATAAATAACTTAGAGGGAAACGTGTTTCAAAAAACATGAAACAATGAAACAATATTTAAAAAGCTTTTTTTTGTGCATAAATTCGAGCTGCAATCGTTTACATCAGTAAATGCAATTTATTTACATATATTTTAAAATATATCTTCTAGATACTTAATAAGCTTAGCTTAGCACGACACAAGGGCAAATGGGAGAAACAGTAGGTAGGAGGATTATTCTTCGGTAATCTTCCAACTGGTCAGAGTATATGTCTTGATATATATAATATTTATGAGGTGCTGCCTTAAAATGAATATGGTGTAATGGGGTTAGCAACTCGTAAAGAGAAATCGATGAACTGAGTTCGAATTCCAACTGAATTCGTTACATTCACTTTCGTACCACTTTTCTTGAAAACGGCATGAGTCCATCTCTTCCCCCTCATCTGTGGGTTAAATAGCAGAGCTGACTGGGCTCTCTTGCTTTGAGGTGGCAACCAATCTAAAACAAGGACAGCTCTGAATTCAAATCCAGCCTGAAGAGGGATGGGCTCCGTCAGGCTATCATGCCACCACTATAGTCCTTAGTGACGTGATCACCCCAAACTTGGACAATTTGACTATGAAAAAAATTACTTACCCTAACACTTAGTTCCCACCGTCTCCTTCGCCTGTTGTTTTCACACTGGCTCACAAAGCGTACTGCTCACAAATGGCAGCAGCAAAAGTCTGTACTACATTCGGTTCACGCCCGCTGTTCAAATTCTTCGACTCGAACTTTTTGGTAGCATCTCGTATCTATTCAATAAACCAAATTTAGATCTATACACAACAGATAAAACTAATTTTGTTTAGTAAACTAACCCTTATAGAAAGGCGAATCATTTTGCTCTTGATTGAGTTTTGCTCTTCAAATAAGTATCTAACCAAACCAATTGCCTCCTACTTGACGTAACATGCTCTAAGCTTACAACTCCGTAACCCATATTTCATAGCTGCACAGATGAAATGTCTTTCAAAAAGGATGCCTGCCACAGACTAATGGTTCTAAGCACATCTTACAGGCCGTTGTCCTCAGCATAAAATTCGATAATTCCCAACCTTGTGTTACTGATAACAATTGTCCCTCAAGACTACTTTGCATAAGACTAGTTTTGTATATCAATTCCGTCATCCTTTAAGAACCTGCGTCTATGTCGATAAAAAAAAAGAATAAAAAATAAACTCCAACATGTACCGGCCATATGACATTTCTTTCGAAAAAATTACCATTTCATTTCTCTGTCATATGGAAACATATAACAAAGATCTACAGAGACCCTTCTAATTTTCACTAGTTGCGGTCGATAATAAAACAATATTCCGATAATCCAGCCGCAAAAAAATATTAAAAAATATAAAAAATAATATAAACCCAAAAAGACAGTAATTTACTATCAGTAAAATTTTGCTTCAGTCTCTTCAAACACATGCTAAGATAGATGCCTTTGAACCGTAATGTCATTTTAGCCAATAGACGGTAAAATCTATTCCACAAAATGAACGCGGGTTCACAGGGTGTGAATCCGCGTTCATACCGAATTCCAGATCGTTAACAACATAAATGAAACGGTATCTCTCAACTTTCTTATCTTCCTTCCTTAAAAATGATTAATGATGTCCGAAAATACTTGGAACATTAAATACCATTTTTTTTCTTTTCTTTTTTTTTTCTTTTTTTTTTTTTTTTTTCACAAGTTTCCACCCGACATCAAAAGACTTATTCGACACAAATAGAAACTGGTCAAAAGGCTGAACAGACCCTTCCTTTTGTTTAATGAAATACGTTTAAATTTCATTATAACACATTCATTTGTCATATCTGTAATATAAGGAGTGTCTTTGAAAGGATCATATGCCGTACAGTGATGGCTTGCAAACTAGTCTCATACACTTCTATCCGTGCGTTCGTCCATACAAAGGAAGGCTTAATAAGTGAAAGGGGATTTTTCATAGTAAGCAATAAACGGGGTGTCTCAATCCTAGAGAGTTGGAAAATCATTTATAGAATCAGAAATTGCTAATTTATTAAACAGGTGGTTTTATTAAGCTTAGAGGTGGAAAATTTACTTAAAAACGCTTCTGTTACTCTACTAAATCATAGGTTTTGATATTAGTATGTGAAGCTGTTGCTTATTAATGTGATTATCAATGGTTGATTGATTGATTGATTGGTTTCTTATTTTTCGATTATTTAAAATCGAAACATATTTAGGATTATCAGCGATTGATTACAGGAACTGGTGTTCACAAGCGGTCCCCCATCTCGACGCCGCTTAATAATTATTAATGGAAACACTCAGTCAGTTATGTGCCATGCGTGATACACGCTTAGGCGATCATGTATCTTTCGATACATGACTGACGAGCCAGATTTTTTTCCAGCAGTAGATTGTTATTTCTTTCTGCGGTAGACCAGTTGCCATCTAAGGCTATAGAACTTTATCTCTTCTGCTACTTACCCATAGCTGGTGCGGGGAGGGGTAGCGAAGAAGAGGATTCATACCTTTCCCAAGGGTATTAGCACGCAATTGAATGTAATGGATTCGAAAAGAATGTGAATGTAATGGAATTCGAACTCGGCTCTCCGATTCCTCAATCCGAACCGCTATCCATTACTCCACACTCATGCTAAATGTACGTTAAATTTTGCCAATATCTCAAGCGCCTTAAAGTCTGGAATATTCGTTATGCAGTTTCTATAGATTTTTTAAGATCACCAAAAGCAAAGACGTTAATTTATGCATTAATATGCATTCATATGCGCTTATTTATGCGTGTGTGTGAGAGAGAGAGGGGGGGAAGAGAGAGAGAGGGAAAGGGAAAGACAAGGACAGAGAGAGGATGAGAGAAGTAAAGCAATATTAAAAAGAACGTTGCGTATTTAAAATGCGTCCCCTTTTTGAGGCTGTCATCAAGTTTGCATGTTCCCAGATATTTTAGGTCACCTGTCATACCTGTTCGACACTCAAAATATTCCAGATAACATCCTGACCTACCTTGGCATAAATACACAGGTGTCTGCTCGGTTACTATATTTTCCCACCATGAGATTGAAAGTTGAAATGTTCTAAAGACAGGCCTACAGTATGCTAAGTAACAAAATTAGCAAGATTCGGGCAGAACCTTTTAATAGCCGATACTGTTGTCATTTAGCTAATGCTTTGTTTTCAGTGTGGACGTGATCATAAAAATGCTACTATTTAATTAACAAGAAAGGGGCCAAGAAAATATACTTATCTCAATATTTTGATGTTTTTTGGAAGTTAGCTTCAGAATAATAAGAAAAATTTTGCTGTCCTTTTAAAAGGAATAAAATAAAAACAAAATAAAATAAATACAGCCACTCCTCACGTAACAAGCGATATCCGTTCCAACGACCTAGTCGCTAAAAGAGCTGGTCACTAGTTTTATCTGACCGCTATTTCATGCGTGAAATGGCTTTGTGTCAACCAGCTTCTTCTTCTTCTTCTTCTTCTTCTTCTTCTTCTTCTTCTTCTTCTTCTTCTTCCTTTCCTTCTTCTTTTTCTTCTTCTTCTTCTTCTTCTTCATGGATAACGGTTCGAAATTGTTAATAGGAGAGCCGAGTTCTAATTCCAGTTGAATTCGTTATATTCCCTCCCAAATAGGAAAAGTATGAATTCACCTCTTTTCGCCCCTCAACTATGGGTTAATTAGTAGGACTTCTTTCACTAAAAAGTATTATTTTCTAAAAAAGAAAAAAATTTTTAATTACGTACAAAATATTTTGATTTCGGATAATTAAATAACCCATAGAGATGTTAATATGCCGCTAAACAAAAACAACCAAGCAACCTGCAGCAGATGGACCATTTTGGCTCTCCAAAACTGCTAATGTTGCCCTTAGCAGTTTTTCTCCCTTTGATAAAGGTACATAGGCCCCACCCCTGCAACCATTCCACTATTCATTCTAACTCGCCAATCTTGCTATTTTGGTGTTAAATTTCGGGCCTTTTCAGTGCATTTACCACCTGGAAATCAGAATCTAGGCATGTGTCTTATTTATAATAAATAATAGATTTTAATATAGGTACCTCGAAAAAAAAAAGTTAAAAAAAAAAGAGGATAGCATGATGAAAAAAGGCCAAAATCTTGATAAAAACAAAGTTTTAACGCGAAATGTTTATGTTATTATTATGAGGAAAAACCTAAGTATGTTTTTAAATTTTTCAATCTTATCAAGCACATTGGAAATTTTGGTTAAATATCTTGTTTTTCTTGCATCAGCGGGCGGGCCAAAGATTAATATAGGAATTTTATCGTCTCTTTTTTTTTTTTTTTTTTGATGTTAAAAACACATTGTTTTGAAAATTCTTGCAAAAATCAAGTTACTGATGAATTTTAAATAAATTTTCAGGACTTATTCACAAATTGATGAAATTGTTTTTGATATTTTGTTTTTAGAAAATCTTGGTAATCTTTTTTTATATCTGCTATCCCCATTTGCTTAATTTTATAAAATTTCAAGAAATTTAAATTTCAACATTGTCATATTTATATTAGTTAAAAGCAGGATTCCTTTGTGAATTTATATTATCAATTTGTTTTTCTCAAACAGAAACATCATTTACCGAAAATCTGCTCTGAATCGAAAAATAAACAATTCAATAAAACTATGACATTATTTAATTAGAAAAGCACTTTATTGCTTTTGCAAATAAGATATATTAAGAAAACTATTTTCTTAAGAAAAACGAGTTTTTGATGAATAATGAATTTTTACAAGAATTGTTTCCATTTTTTTAATTAGAAAAATTTATTAAGTTTTAAATCGTTTAAATTTTTGTATTAATTTCGGCCTTTTAGATGATATTATTATCAAGTAAAAACTATATTTACTAATCCTAAATGGAAAAGATTAATACAAATCAAACACAAAGATTTTTCAAAGAATTTTAAATTTTTATGTATGTACATAAACGTACCCATTTTTGTAAGTACGGGCGACCATACATGACATTATCAGAAAATAAAAGCGATAACTATGGTAAATTTGAAATCAACATTTCTAAAATTCAATAAAACATTAGATTACGGAGAATATTTTTCTAAATTTTTAAGATTACTGAGTACTTCAAAACTATATAAAAGAGGAACTCACATCATTTTCTTCAATTATGTTGTACAAATAATGTCTCCGTAGAACACCATTAGATCTGTCATCAGGCCGTCAACACATCAAAACAACTACTGTAATGTTAAAAACAGAGCTACTGTCGGGTTAAAAAATGCATTTCTGCGATATTTTAAACTTAAATTAAATATTTGTTTCAAAACAAATTAATTATACTTTAAATCAGCTAAAATTCCTCAAATAAAGTTTCTGAAAAGTATATTATTTGGAAGATTTTTTTTTTAATAGAGAATTACCTTGGGATGAAAAACGACTAAAAAGGGTGCTAAAAAGCTACTTTAGGAAAAAAAATCTCCTTCCAGCCAATTTAAATTAGTTTCTGAAATATAGCAAAGTATTTTGTTTATTGGAAATATTAAATTTACTCTATTAACTTGAAATTAAAGCTAAAATAAAAGCTTCAAGAAAGATTTTTCGTTTTAAAAAAGTAATTTTAAACCTTAGATATCACGTTTTTTGTGGATGGTTCATATGTTAAGAAAAAAAAAATAACTAGATTCTGATTGACAGGAAGTAAATGCACCAAGAAAGATTTTGGTTTACATCTAAAAGAACTAAATTGGCCATTTTGGTCGATATGTCAAGACACGAGAGATACCGATGAACATTCTTTGGAAAGGAAAAATATTGCTAGATTAACAAAGCAGTCACTGACAAAAGAATTTTATAAGAGAGTGAAATTAATATGTATACTTTGATTTACTTGGTACTTTTACTTTGTAAAAGGTTACTGTTTGCCTTTACGCTTAAACAGCGGGCATCACCAATTGATGTTTTATTGGAGATCAACGGATATCATCAACTGATTAATATAGTTCTTACTTCTTCCACTTATAAGGACATCATTCATTCGTGATTTGAGTCTAAATAACTAATTGGAAATTCTATATTTTGTGAGGTTACTATTTACTAGAATTAATTTCCCAGAGTATTTGCCTGCAAATAAAACTAGAAGGACAAATCAAAGATCGTGCTATGTATACATGCATACTTCTCAAAGAGAAAAGGCGCAAAAAAAATGGTGACCAGTCAGTCACTCCATTGTGCATTAAATGATTCATACTGTTAAAAAATATTAAATTTACGAACTTAACATTTGTTTTATTTTAATTTTTTCTTAATTTTTATTGCGTAAAAGAGTTAAAATATAATTTTTATAGTTTTTTGTGTATAATTAAAGCGAAAAGAAAAATCTACTCTTTAAAATTAATTTTCTCGTTTTTCACCCGTTTGGCGTTCCGGTTCATGCAACTTTTTTTTTTCGTTGTTTTTTCCCGCCCTTTATTATACTGTCGAAATATTAAGCTAACTCTCACTATGTAGAGAAGAAAATACGCAACAGTTCTAATAAATTATTTAGTGTGTCTGTGTGTGCGCTATAGGAAATCAAACAAAATTTATCATATAAATATGGAACGTTTTACAAAGTTCATTAACTGAGCGAAATTGAATTAACTGAATGAACGAGCAAAAATACACAAAGTTCTGATGGCAATTTGTAAATATCAACATGGAATCTGTTTTGACTTCAGTTTGTAGTCGGAACTTTTATTATATCGAACTCAAAAATACGTAAGCAAAAGTATTCGCCCCTTATCTGGAGATTACGTTTTTCTACTCGCCAAACCTCATAATGTCTTCGCAAATCTGTGTAAACATAATTCATCAAATTCATTTCGGAAGAAAAATACAAGAAATATAGTTTAAGCTTTTAAGTCATTTAAGTCATCATCAGGTTAGATAGAGACAATTGGTGAGTTCCGTAGAACTAGTGAGTGTAGTGACGTAGGCAAAGATTGTTATGACGTGAGGTGTGACGTTTGTTTTATATATATATATATATATATATATATATATATATGGAACCGTCATTTAGCTTGACGTGCCTAACCGCTCGGCCGCAAATGATCGTTCGGATGGCAAGGTCGAATTTACTGCTTATAAACTTCAATCTTCCATGAATCTCGTACATTCATAACTGCTCATGGCGTATCAAATGTAAACAAATGACGTCATACATTAAGAAATGGACAAAGTCCGACAATTTATTTATGAAAGACATTTTTTTTTATGTTTATGTTTTATGTTTTATAAATAAATTGTCGGACTTTGTCCATTTCTTAATGTATGACGTCATTTGTTTACATTTAATACGCCTGGAGCAGTTATGAATGTATGAGATTCATGGAAGATTGAAGTTTATAAGCAGTAAATTCGACCTTGCCAACCGAATGATCCTTTGCGGCCGAGCGGTTAGGCACGTCAGCGTAAATGACGGTTCCGTATAGGATGCAGATTCGAATCCTGTCAAAGGACGAATATTTTCTATTATATATATATATATTATATCAATATATAATGCTAGGCTACACGTTTTCGGAACAAACTCGTCTCCGAACCAGTTCCTGTTGCGAAGGCACCGGCTCAGGCACATTTTTGTTTATAGACATACACAAAGTCCACATGTTGTTTATGTTGCAACTATGCTGAACAAACCTTTGTTATAGTTTCTGAGAGAGAACAGTTTTTTAAGGCCAGTATGCTCTCAAACCATCGGTCATGATGACTTGTGATTTTGTGCAACTGTCTAGCCAATTTCATTAACAAAGCTAGAGTTTACTCATGGTACAATTTTCATTTCTACCCACACGGGTCCCCGGCTATGTAATATATTAGACATACAGACACATAGATAGATAGATAGATAGATAGATAGATAGATAGATAGATAGATAGATAGATAGATATTAGGTTGGTGCAAAAATAATGACGTAATAATGTCGTTTTTTGACGTTACGTCAAAAAACGACATTATTACGTCATTATTTTTGCACCAACCTAATAGATAGATAGATTTGGTTGAGTCATAAGTAATTTCTGTATGTGTTTATCAAATTTATTCTTGAAAAAAATAACGTACAATTACATTGTATTCAATTATATATTCACCAATTTTTTGTAATATGCAACACTTCGCAGCCTTTTGAGTAAAATTCTACACACGAACCGGTGCTTCGTGGAACTACCAAGAGGATGCTTCCCGGATCACCAAAATCTTAACCTGTTCAAATCTAGGGTTAAACGTTATCTCCCCCACATATCAGCATAAAGTGTGCCTTTTACTCTGTAACTCTCTATCTCGAATGCCTCTTGGGGCTTGTACAGGATGAACATCAGTGTAAAAAAATATTTTGATTTGAAAAATTTTTCGACGCATTTTTCAATATGGGTTATAGAAAGTTTCCTCTAATCAAAGAATTTTTGTAGTGAATGAAAATGGCAATAATCAGTTGGTGCAAGGTCAAGTGATTATCGCTGTTAGGAGTAGCAGTAGAACAGACCGGTTAAATTCTGCGTTAATCTTTCGGTATACGGTCTCGCGTCGTCATGGGAGAGAACAATATTTTTTCCTAGTGACAAATCCAGTTCGTTTACATGAAAAAAAAAAGATAGATATTAATTTTATATATATATATATATATATATATATATATATATATATATATATATATATATATATGTTTAACGTTCTTTTAAATTGTCAGACTTTGTCCATCTCTCAATGTATATATGTACATATATATATGTATTAGGTTGGTGCAAAAATAATGACGTAATAATGTCGTTTTTTGACGTTAAAAAATACGTCGAAAAACAACATTATTAGGTTATTATTTTTGCACCAACCTAATATATAGTATTAATAGAAATATTATAAGTATAAGGAACTATACTCGCTTGGAAAACCTTCAGTATATTGATTTGCAAATAAAAAAGCCAACACCAAAGGGAAAAAAAAGGTATAAAAAAAATGAAAGAACCAAGAACATGTACGTTAACCGAAAATAATCATCCAGGATACGAGTTCAAGGCCCAAAGAAAAAAAACCCCGATGCGAGTATCCAAAACAACTAAATAAAGTGCTCAATACAATGAGTAGAGCAGATCTAGTTAAACCTTGGTAGGTTTAACTATATGTGTGTGTATATATATATATATATATATATATATTATAGATATTCATTTCATATATATATTTTATAAATATATCTTTTATATAGATAATATATAGCTATTATATAGATGTTATTTTCATATAAATACTATATAGATATTACTTTTAGATTGATGCTATTTAAATATTCCTTGCTTTTATATAGATGTTACCTTTATGTATATACAGAGTCCACTAAAAATGTATGCACACTTCAGAAAAAGAAAACCTTGTATTGATATTGTAATACAAAATGTATTCAGATATCACGAGATTTATACAAATTACCTTTGGACACTACAATAAGCAAGAGATGTTCAAAATGGTGGCGTTTAGTTTCCAGACATTTATTAGTACGGCGAACTACTTCTTGGGCAACGTTGACAAAAGTGTCCAGTGGAATTACTGCACATGCCTCTTTTCTATTTCTTGTCTAATGTTCATCAGTGTAGTCGGTTTTCTGTGATACACAACATCCACCTATAGGTAAAAGTTTGCATGTGTTAAATTAGAACTTGTCTTTCTGCAATGTGTATACATTTTTAGGGCGGACTTTGTATTAAATTACTTCATTTAATAACTGTTATTAATTCAAACATATTTTTGTATCATTTCATAACCCTAAAACTGATTTAACTCTATAAAAATAAATTTATATAGTGTTTCACAGTTTAATTATTAAAATGTTAAAAAAAAATAAATCTCTAAAATGTTAAAAAAAATAAATCTCTAGAAAATTAATATATCTGATATCGTTAGCCACTAGCATTATTAGCGTAATTTCTCGAAAATAACACGCATTTTTTTTTTACTGTAAATTACAGGTGACAGTAGGAGTGCGTATTATAAATAGGTTTAAGCAAAAATATTTTTTATTATTGATTTATAATAATAAATACGTACTTGTTGTTCTAAAATAAGAAAGATATTATCCCAATTTTCATTTTAAATCCAACAATAATAATTGTAACATTTTTTGTCAATAAATTTATGTTTATCAGTAACCACATTTTTTATTTGGTGAAGAAATAAAAAAAATCTATAAAAAGGCAAATTTCGAAGAAAAGAGGATATCAAGTTAATAATTTATTGAAATTTTAATTTTCATCATCACCACCACGATTTTCTATTATAGAATGAATATCTAAATTGTCATGAAACAAATTATCATTCACAATATTATCTTCGTCCTGTTCAAAATTATCTTCGGCCTCTTCATTCTCTTGCTAAAGGATGTCATCTTCAGAGCCATCCATGGCTGTTGTGAGACATCACTTTTTGAAACCTCTCTTTATAACATCGTCACTGAAATTTATCGAGAAAACCGTATGGTAAAACCGTATGGTAAAACCGTATGGTAAGTTTCAATATTATTTTAACCGCTTTGTTTCAATTTTATTCTTAATGCCAAAGTCGACAAAATGTCTTCGTAATTATTTTTTTTTATTTTATTTTTTTTTTTTGACAAAATTTATAGATGCGTATTACACATAGGGACAGATATATTTCTTAATTTTTGGGTCATTCGTTGGGGTGCGTATTATTTATGGGTGCGTATTATTTTCAAGAAATTACGGTAAGTTTTAGTGACGCGGATATGGATCAATATGTCCGTAGCCTGACAGTTAATCACTGAATTTTGATCTGAAATTATCATTGTATAGTTTTCCTTATATACAATCGACCGAGAAACTTTATGTTATATGGATTAACATGGCAGGTGATTGTGTTGAAAAATATTTGTAAAAGAAATATTTTTTTAGTCATTAAGCTTCGGTCATACTAACAAACTTACGTCTGTATTAAACTGTTGTTACGCATGTCAATGATTTACAGACGTCTAGCAGGAGCTATAACATATTTATGTATGGAAGGTCAGAATTTTCATTACAAATATTGTGTTAAAATGTTTTTATGAAAAAATGATACAGAAGTAGTAAGATTATTTCCCAAGTATAACATGGTTCATTATTAATAACTTAAGTTTTTATACAAACATTAATATGGGCGTTTTTTTTTAAGAGAAATGAGTTATATCATTAGGAAAAAAAAACGGTCGAAGATATTAACGCACGATTGCATGCGTATAAAACATTTGTTCATAAAGCAATTTTCTCCGTTGGGTTACAATACCCTCCGCCAGACATCATTTTACAAAATTTAAAAAAAAAATACCTGTCTGAAGTGGAATGAAGCGTTCAAACAAAATCCTCTTACTACTGGGCTGGGCACTTATTAAACTAGCAATTGGCATATTTTTTTAATTTTTTTTTTTTTTTTTTTTTTTTTTTTTTGCGAGTGTATCTTTCATAGACGCATATCTATCAAGGGTTTACAAATATGTCTAATAAGTTAGAGTTAGTTGTGAGTAGGGAAGCAGTTATAGGTGCATACAGCGAAATCAGTATGGAGATTTCAAATCTGTTGCGATCGCTTTTGCCCAAATATCCATGGGAAAGGCATGAATACAACTTTTCCTTATGCTAGTGATAAATTAAATAGCAATGTTGACTGATCCCTTTAAACTTGGGTGGTGGCTAGTCTAGTAGAAGGAAAACTGAATTCTAAATAGTGGAAAAGGCAACGTGAAACTACTTCATTATCTTTTCTATTAAGCCAAGGAAAATCACAGATAATAAATAAAATAAATCTGTGGAGAGCCGTGATTGCCTCCATCTCGCAATGATATCTTCGCATAGATCGCTTACACCTTATAGGGACATGTAATTAAGATCACTTACATCTTGCAGAAGCATGGCATTAAGAAAATTTTAGCCTTTATTTTATTACGAAAGGATAAAGAAGAGATTTATTTCCAAGAAAACATCATTGATGTAATCTTGTATTGAACATTGTTGCCATATTTGGTTTGGTGCTTCTAATATGCAACTCGAGATTCTTGACAAAGGTCTGCAATACAATCGATACTGACCAGGCATCTCGTCTCTAGTTACTTTCTCGCCGGCGTGATGCGGCCTCCCTCTGTCTGTCCTATAAATATTTTCATGACAACTGCTCGGATGAGCTTTTTTCCTGGTGCCCCAACTACTAACTTAAGCGTGCTACTCGATTGGCAGTTAGGTCTCATCGTTTTACTGTCCAACTAGCTAGATGCAACTGCCATTCCCACTCTAACAGTTTTTTCTCGTCCTTCCTACATGTGGAACTATCTTCCGATTTCTTGCTTCCCTGATAACTACAATCTTCAAAAATTTAAATGCAACGTCAATCGCCGTTTTCTATCTTCTTAAATCCTGTTCCTTTTTTGTACTTTCCTGAATCCTCCCTATTTTTAATGTTAATAATTCTCATTCACTTTCACTCCATGTAACCCCCTTTGTCTTAGTGACATTGTCGCTTTATCTGGGGTGAAACGATTAAAAAAAAACAATAAAATCATTGCTATCAATGTCATGTCACAAGTTCCGTAACTCATTAGGGTTGTAGGAACACCACAAGTCCCAATCCGCCTCTGCTTCTCCAGCCAAAAAAGGACAATTTCGACAAAGCACATCAAGGAGCCGCCCATTTCTTCTTCTAGCGCTCCATCTCGCACTCTTCCAAAAAAGAATACCCGCTCGGCCCGGTGGCTAGGATCAAAGTGTAGTATCTGCGCTTTGTGAGCTGCCGGGTCGGGTGTCTGTCGAACTCTCTGCTTGCAGAGAGGAACCCGGACGAAGCTCCGCCGAAGGGTAGGGTTTCGTTGGGGGAGGTTGACGGAACTGGCCCGCCTAGGCGGGTTGGGATGGTTATTTATTTTTGGCTGGGCCTACGGGCTCGGAGATACCCACATTAAAAAGGCCTTGTGCCACATTCGATCCCCGTGGGTGGATTGATAAATACCATCTCGCACTCTTCCCCAAACTCCTCCTCCCGACTCCACTTCCCCCAACACATCCCCCAAAAATAAAAAAAATTCTCTAGAGGAGAAAAATATGTCATATAGGCAGGCAGGCCCTGGAGCGGAACCTTTTGTCTTCCGTTAAGAGGAAGTCGGCGGAAGACCCGAGAAACTTCCCAAAATCCCCGGGTGTAATAACTTGGATTAGGGAAACGAAGAGAGATTTAAAAGTCTGGGATCACCCCTGGGAGGTGAAAGAAGCTTTACCAGAAATTAGGAGGGTATAGGTGGGAACAACTGATCTTAGAAAATTACAAAAGTTCTGTGCAGGGAGGGTCCCAGTTATTCTCCATCCAAAATTATATAAGGTCTCTAAAGTTAACGTATCCCACGGACGTCGGCGGCATTGTTCTGGATGGTCGAATGGCGACAGAGATGAGAACAGGGAGCCTAGGACAATCCGACGGGGCACATTCGTCCGCAGATTTCCGTCCAGTCTGTGACTAGGAGAACAAAACTTGAAAAATGTTTCACAAGATAGATAGTTTGAATGCGAGGGCTTGAGGGTTGGAAGTAAGGCTGACCGCCTGCTTCGTGATTTCTTGTCCTTCGGCGTAGATGTGGCTGCAATGCAGGAAATGCACTTTGCATGATTGACGTTTATATTCTGTCCAGCGGTTATGTTGTCTATTCCGCATACGAGTACCATCTGACCAGAGGTGTTTCCTTGCTGGTTAAACGTACCCTGGGTGAGAGGGTGGACTTTGTCCATGTCGATGCGGGGTGTGCGGGGCGGTTGATCGTGGCCGATCTTGCCGTGAATAATATTTCGTTCCGGGTCGTTGTGCTTTATGCCCCCAGCGACCAGACGGAGCATGTCTTGTTTTTCCATCAGTTAGAGAATTTCCTGATGGATTAGTCGCCCTTAGTCTTACTGGGCGATTGGAATGTCATACTGGACCCCAACATAGACAGTGGATGGGGAGCTAGCGGGAGGTCGGGCGATCGGAACCTGGTTGGCGAATTTAGTCTCGTCGATAGAATCCGGCTCGACCCCCTAGGCGAGAGACGTGGACGTGGACACATGTGGACGCCTAATCGGGTAGCCAGCTACTTGGAATGTTAGTGAGAAGAGCCAATACAAACTTGTCCCAAGTTCCACTGGTTAGGCTGTTCGGACCATAGACTCGCCTGTGCCCGGATAGCGTTAGATGTTAAGCCTAGAATGGCTGGGCACAGGAAATTCAATCTGTCTTTACTGGACAGGCGAGATTTCCAGCAACAGCTAATTAGACTAGCGCAGCGGGAACTAATGGAGGCGGTTATTAGGAATAGGTGGTGGGAGAGGTTTACGGATAGGACTAGTTGCTTCACCACCGAATATAGCCAGCGGCTCTAGATAAGACTAAAAAGATGAAGGTGCTCAAGGATAGTCTGTCACGGGTGGTGGCTAGGGGGATTCCCTAGAGATAGGTTTAGCTAGGCAGACTCTGGACCTACCTGGGTCAAGTAGTTAGACATAGGTTAAACATAATGTCTAACGAAGCCATGAACATGGGCGAAGAATTGCGCAAGAAAGAGATCCGACGAGGTTCGATCGATGCATTCGTTAGGTCAAGACTCCGGAGTGGCATACTCTGAGCTCTACTGATGACATGTGCGAGGCGTTTCGACGGCAGTTCGTGAGCCGGTTTACCAAGGAGCCTGATCTCTATAACAAAGAGTTTCGCAACGATTTTGCTGACTTCTCGGCTTTCGCCGACTGAAGCGACAACCTGTGAGGGTGAGATCACAAAGAGCGAAGTCTACTGGACATTGAAGGGGTCGGCAGAAGCAAGTCTCCGGGACTATGAATTGTACTTGAAGCTGCTGCACATTTTTGTGCCGATTTTGATTGTCGTGTTCAACAACTGGTTCCGGCAGGGATCCATCCCTAATCGGATCACTAGAGGCGTGATCACGTTGCTGAAAAATGATTACAGGCCCATAAGTTAAAGTTAAAGATTTTGGCGAAGCTCTTGACGGAGCGTTTGCAGTCAGTTGCCGAGATTCTGTTGGAACCCGAGCAGGTTTGTGCAGTGAAGAGCCAAACAATTCAGAGCAACCTGTATCTGATCCGTACAATCCTAGAGGATGCAGAAGACGACGAGCAAACCGCGCTGATCAATTTGGATCAGTCCAAAGCATTTGATAGGGCCAACCATCAGTACATGGCTTCTGTCCTGCAAGTCGCCAGATTCAAACCTGACTTCTGCAGGTGTATTAGCTTTCTGTATCGCTTCACCTGTGCTGTAGTACAGGTGAACGGAAAGCGGTTGCCGGCTTTTGCGCCGTCTCACTCGGTTCGTCAGGGTTGCCCACTCTCGCTCCTACTTTATGTTTTGACGTTGGAGCCTCTCTTTCACCGACTGAAAGACGGGATGTGCAGTAAGGCCCTACGTGGAATCGCTGTTCTTGGTGGGGCTCGAGCCAAGGTTTCCGCGTAGGCCGATGACGTATCCATTTTCGTATCGTGCCGCAGCGAAATTGAGGTGGTACAGAAGGTGCTTGAACGATACAAAAAGGTCACGGAGGCCAATATTAAACGAAAGAAGTCTTCCGGGGTCTTTGGTTAGAATGATGGACCTGACCGCATTTTTAGAGTGTGGTTTGGGCCCGGACTTTAGCCAGAGAACAATTGGTCAGAAGTACAGGCAAAGGTCGGAGCGTAGGTCCAGACTTGGCTACGAAAGAAGTTGTTCTTGAAGGGTAGTGCTGAGGCATGTGCAACTTACGCCTTTCCTCTCATCCTTTACGGTTTGGCTGCACTTTCTCCCTGCAATGACTGTAGGAAGGCGCCGAACGCTTGATGCCCACCCTCTTGTTGTCTGGTCGCAAGCAGATGGTCCCCAAAGAAGCCTGTTTCCAGCGTCCGTGCTATAGGTGGGTGGGGTGGGGGGTCTGGGAATGCCACAGTGAGTCATCGACACGCCTCGAATTTGGCTTTCCTACGCCTCGTTTTGAGAGAGGACTCGATTTTGAAGTGGTGTATTAGGAGCGCTTTCTCTAGCCTTACCATCACTCCTCCCATTTCTTGGTTTAAGCGCCGTCGTAGACCCGGAAGTTATCGAGTTTCTTCCCGGGAAGTTATCGAGTTTCTTCAATGAATGTTGCACGTTGAGAGTCGTTCCTCGATCCAGTGTCCTTTCATGGTCTAGGAAGATCTTGTATCGTGAATTAGTGTAGGCAGCCGAATTACGCTCTTTTTGCTCTTGGGCGCCAGCGGCGAATTACCTCAGTAAGCCTGAGTTTTCGCTTACCTGGTGATTGATTAGGAACGTGTTATCTTTTCAGATGGGCAGGGCGGATTTGCCCGACTGTCATTGGTGTGACTTTGGTTTAGAGGAAACGGCTTCGCACGCCTTCTACCATTGTCCTCAGGGGAGTCCTTTCTGGGTTTATGTCGGAGAGTTGACGGCTCGTATCGCTCCGGATAATCTTGTGCTCATCGATCTCGCATACGCGTGCGATAATGTGTCGCTCTCGTATTCTGGGGTGAAATAAATGGTGTTTCTAACGCTGCTAGACATAGCAAGAGTGGTAATCTGAACAAAGAGAATGCAAGGAATCTTGCGATACGAACGCTATTCACATCAGGCTCTCGTCGAATTCTTTTAGTATCAGCTGAAGGTGAATATCAGAACTGATAGAAAGCGTTTGGTGTCGACACATTTCAGTGTAAGGTAGGTGAAAGTAGCGAGCTTGGTTTGTGTGAAAGGGGCTATCCTTGAGTTCCTTTTTTTAAAGTCCTCTTGGTTACAACAGGGCGGTTTCATGTGCAATCCTTTCCTGGTTAAGTTAGACTCTCTTTGTGTACCTAGTTAATGTGAGTAAGTGTCGTTCCCGGCCTGTTCTGTCTTCTTCTTTTTCTTATGATCCAAGTCGAAATTCATAACCTTCCCAGTTTGTTTTGGCCGCAGTTTTCATCTCGACTTGGTCAGTCACTGATTTCCCTACGCCTATATTTATTTTTTCCTTCCATCTCCGTTAGTGAGTGATCTGACGTAATAACCCTGCCTGTTGCAGTTCTGTCCTGTCTCCCCGGTGGTTCTGGCCGAAAAAGAAATCCACCCGATCCTCCTCCGGTGAACTGAAGGAACCACCACTATTCGCCACGTTGTGAATTCTTGATCCGAACAGCAATGTATCGATCTCCTCAGAACGATCCGGTGGGAAGGGGATGAAATGGCTGGGTATTTCGCTGAAAGGAAATCACTATTCATGCAGCAAAATGAAAAAGAAAAAAAATAAGCAACTCCTGTTCCTGTACAAAGAGCCCTATTTAGGCCACTGTTTTTTATGTCTCTACCGAAGAATTTACACGAGTACAAAATGTCGTAACGAGATTCACTCGTTTGGGTCGGAAAGTCACAGAGAGAGATTAGGAAAATTTCTGCCTAACCAATTTCGGATGATCTAAGGGAAGTAATTCGTGGATCTTCGTCTGCACCCTACGATATAGTAGTCTGCTTTCTCGCAGCCTTGTTGACGAAGTTATCTGGATTCGTACGGGTTCTATTTCTATCTCTTGTTTCGGATCGGTCTTCTTAACACAGGGCAACCAACAGACCAAACCAGCAAATTCCAACAAGCCGTCTTTTCCGCGTTCTGATCTCCGAACTCCGATCTCATCTGACTAACTCAAGCGTGCGGGAAGCTTATATAGAGAGAGGCGGAGATAAACTATCTTTAGGCACCGCCCCCGAATTTTAATATGCAAATCGCCTGGACCACCATGTGTTTCCGCCTAATCTCCGGATCTCCACGGGCAACCAGTTTTCAAGAGGTATTAAAATCGGATTCGGACCTCCTGCTGGATCTTCCGCAGACAACGTATACTTAAATTTTGCCAAAACCACTTATCCCGTCTGGTTGAATTCCGCTATTCAGACCACCCAAAAATCCAATTTGCCATTTATCACACACTTTACTTTAACAAATCCGTCTCTTAGTCACTTTGGAATTATTACATGTAATTAACTAATGACTCAACCCCAGAAACAATTATTAAGAGAAAAAAAATGAAAAAAAAAATGAAAGCAAAAAATAAAATTATTTCTGGAATTACTCTGGAATCCCTACTACCCAAGTAATTAGCAACTTCATCCTAATTCTTTAGTACCGTTGATTCCTAAATCCACATCGGGGTGAGGTGGGGAGAACTCTCTCTCTCTCTCTTTATGTCACAGTGATCTTCTTGATTATGCCTGAAAACAGATGACAGTGGCCAACTTATATTTGTGGGATGGACGGGTCCTACTAACATCTATTATTTTCTGTTTGATATTTTGTCATAAGTTTCACCCCGACCTCCTCATTTCATGTCATCATTTTTTAGATATATTTCTATAAACATTTGTATATAAGAATTTTTTATGACATAGGGTGCTTTTGTAAGTCCCCTGTAAGTATGGGTATTGTGATATATGTAGGACTGAACGGTGAAAAAGGACTTCTTGTAGGTGATTTACTTGTAACGAATGAATGGATTATGAATCAGATTAGCTAGGTATAAGATAGTGATGTGCAGCCTCAACCTACATCCCCCTTTGGCCTTGTGTCACAACTGTTGTATTTTTTAAATAATAAATCAACAATTCAATCGGTCAGTCAGTTAATTAAGTTTGGGTATTAAATTAATTTCGAACTGGCATATGATTTTGTTAGTAATTTTATCATCTTGATTTAATAGTTGTTTCAATTAAACGTAATTTTTATCTGTGTTTCTAGTTTAATTTTATAGATTAATTATAATTAATAGATAATAGATACTTAATTTTTAAGTACCTATTTATATAAGTTCCTATTTAAACAAATTCTTATGTTTATATTTCAGACTTTATGAATTAACAGCTTTAAATACATTTATAAATTTAGCAGAACAATCAAGCAATATGCCATCAATCACTAGAAAGTTCAAATGTAAAAACAAACCTGATTTATTTTATATGCGGAAATTTTACACTGCCACATCAACGAATAAATATAAAAAGAGTTTACTTAGATTAATTTGGCATAAAATTGGGGGACCAAGATAAATCGTGGGCTCCATATAAAGCATTGAAAAACAGCGACATTGGACGAAGGGTTCAGATTTAAAAATAACTTTTCGAGTTCCCATGGCAAGTTTATGATTTCATAAAACTACGTTATTTAATCACTAGTATATTGTAACTTAGGTACATAAACAAAAATTTACAAAACATATTTATAAGAATCTCAAATGTTGTATAAGGTTGAAACACATAGAAATGTTAAATCTTTGGGTGATAACTTTTGATAAAATTCATGAAAACAAGCTTTTGTTAACGCTTTTTGTTTTCCATATCACGTGTGGCTAGAACCTGCTAACCACGAGACCGATTGCTACTTTTGCTTTGTCAAGACTTCTGGTTTCACTAAGAAAAACAAACATTGTATCGAGTACCCACATTTTGACACCGTGACTTGTGCTATATTCAAATGAGATCCCCCATCTGCTAACTCAAGAATTAGTTAAAGATGTTTCTGAAAATATTGTTATGTACTCTGAGGAGTCACAAGCCCGATTCTGACTCCAGCTTATTTGAAAGTTAAAAAGATCTGCAAAAGTTTAACCAAGCCGTGTTGGGTGATCTTGTAAGGGATCTAAATTTTCCAAAAAGGCTGCGGAAATTTTAGCTTCAAGAGTTAAAGAGAAAAAGTTGCTTACTTCAAATGTTACAGGAAAAGAGAAAAATATTTTAGAACAAATGATAGTTTAACATATTGCTGCGACGTACCTGGTTTGCTAAAGATGGTGGTTGAGTTTTAAGATGCAAATGATTCGCGCTTGTTTTTAGACAGTTCGAAAAGAAGTCTTAAGTGTGTGTTGTTGCATAATGACAACGATACCAATTGTGCACACAACAAAATTAAATAAAAGTCTGAAAAAAGAAAAGGTTTTAAATCTTATCCAATATAAGAAGCACGAGAGGATCATATGTGTTGACTTAAACATTCCTGCTTCTTTTGTTTAGGGGACAGCAGAACCAAGGAAGAACATTATTTCAAACAAATCTGGCCAGCAGGAACATCACTTATCGTCCGATAAAAAACATAATTAATCCACCTTTAGTGAACAGAAATAAAATCATATTTCTTCCTCTGTATATCAAACTAGTCCTCGTTCAACAGCGTCCAGGGTAAGACGTTAAACTACATCCGCGTCCTGGGTTAAACTACTTCCAGCAGCAAGGCCTCCGATCAGGAGGTTTTGAGGAATGTGGAACCACCTCTTAATTGCTGGTGTTCCCAGGTCCACTCTGACCTGGGGTGGTAGTACCTGTTAGGGTCCCAGCCATGGGTAAATAGTTAACTATTACCAGCAATACTTTTTTGAAGGAAATATATTACCAGAAACAGATTTTTGCTAAAACAAAATTTTACCAGCAATAAAAATTTTTGTCAGCATTAAATAACCCATTGAGGTTGATATGCCGTAAAACAAAATAAACCAAACCAATCCTCGTTAAACAATATGTAAAAGCTTTAGATGCGAACGATGAGAGTTTCAAATACATAATTTCAAAATCTCAAAGTTTAAATTATGAAAAAAATCAAAGCTGGAACTTTCGACGATCCACAAGAATATTAATTAAAGACTGCTATTTTTTTAAATGTCATGAATGTACGCAAAAATGCCTGATTCTCATTCGTAGACTTGATAGAAAACTTTTTAGGCTATTATAGAGCAGATAACTACGAGGAAATCGTAAATTCCTAAAAAAAAAAAATGTTGTAAGGGACTAGAAAGTTTCAATATGAGCGTAAAATGCATCTTTTGAATAACCATCTTGACTAATTTCCAAGTAATTTAGGTGCTGTAAGTGACAAAGAAGGGGAGAAATCATGGAAGAACAGTACAAAGGCCCCTGGGATTCCCAGATAATGTCTGATTACTGCTGGTAAAATGTCCCGTCTCTTGAAAAGAGACATGATACCAACAAGCAAATACGCTAGAAAATATAAAATAAATTTTTTGCCACAGTGAAAGCATCATTATCTGATTTTTATTTTAAGTCATTTCCATTGTTATAATGTTATTTTACTGTAGTTTGAATTGCCTGTATTCATGAAACTTGAAAAATAGTTAACATATGACTTAATTTTTTAGTTCTAATTTAAAAAGTCTGGAAAATAGCACATAGGTTATTGACAAGAATCAGGAACTGATATCGCCAGACCGAGTTGAAATTCGCATTCAACGCACCCAAATTACCTAGAATCAAGCGTCACACATCATTCAATAAAATACGTGTTTTCCAGTGTAATAAATAAGTTTAGTCAACACCTACGAGTTCGGTTGTCATTAAAAAAAAAACATTAATGACAACTTAAATCATAGGTGTTATGATTGCAGGTGTTTCATGTTTTTTATTGGTTTTTCTTTTCATTATATTTTTACAACCAGGTCGTTCTATCAATGATAAAAGGAAGAACTACCAGTTAAAAAAAAAAAAGAAAAATGATGTGTCTTTTCAATGTTTCTCGTACGATTTAGTATGTTTAAGAATTCTCTGAAATAAAGTTTACGAGTATGCATCAATAAATACGTAACCTGAATTGTAGTTATTAAATGAATTTTGATCTGAAATGTTTACTGCATAATGTTCGTTCGGTGTGATTCCCTACTGCATCAAGGGCATTGATAAGAAAGATTATGTCAATAAAAATTTGTGCTTTAAAATAAATGTTTTTCATCACTAAGATGCCCATATATTAGTATACACACACACACACACATATATATATATATATATATATATATATATATATATATATATATATATATATAATTTATTTGAAAATTATAACATAAATGTGTTATAAAATCACTACAAATATGTTATAAAATCACTATCCTATATTTGGTGTGTGTGTGTGATACAGCGTAACATGCACATTTTATAGATACACGAATACACAGGCTGATCGACATAGATTTACAATATTTACAAAAAAATGCCTTCTCAAACACGTGTATCCACTAACTATAACATTTAAAGTAATAATAAATAAATAAATAAATAAATAAATAAATAATAATAATAATAATAATAATAATAATAATAATAATAATAATCAGCAATCAATATTTATTGGCAAAAATAATTTGTTGGCAAAAAGAGTTCTCTCAGACGATTAAAATTGAGCAGTTTCGTTTTAGAGCTATTAAAATTAACAAACCATTCCTTGCCCCAGTTAACATCAGATTGTAAATCATTTTTTTAGATCAGCTGCCAATTTGACCTCACTGAACCGATCAGGCTTACTATTAAGAAAGGAGTAAATACCTGTGTCATCATCCATAGATATCAAGTTAAGAACTGATGACATCAGGAAGGTTACTGAAAAAACACCTGCGTTAATACAAAAAGAGCTAGAAGAGTGGCTATTAAAGATAAATTCCTTTTCGCGATTTAATAAAAAAAGATTGAATCAGTTCCAAAATTCGTCCAGAAATATCATAACCTTTCAACTTGTGAAGAAGACCAGTATTCGAAACCATGCCAAATGCCTACACGATATATGAAGCTTCACCATTCTTACCTAAAAACTTGATAAACACTTTCAGCAATAATCGTTAATACCTCAGCAATTGACAAAGAGAAGCTGAATATTGATCTGGAAGTTTCGCTATATAATGATTGATCTATTTGATTAATATTCACTGTTGAATTAAGCGCTGATAAGGAATGGAATTAAGATTTTTAAAAAAAATATGTGTTGATTTCTCTTTGGATATCCGGCATTTGTCATTATTTATAGATGGACTACTGACCTCAATTTTGTTGTCATTATTACGTCTTGACCGTTGCATACAATAAAATAAGAAAGAACTATGAAGTCCATTATAAATTTGATATATTTCGTTGTTTATTTAGTTTCATCAGCAATTTTGAAAGTGGAATGATTCGGAGTTATCTTTCAATTTTTAAATTCTATATTGTTTTGTTTTCATTGGTTGTGTAAACGTCACGTGCATATTGGCGTTAGTGTTATCGTCTGTTATCAATTTTTAATTTCTGTTTTTTTTTTTTTTTGTTTTGTTTTTTTTTTTTCCTTGATTGTCACGTGTACATCTCATGGTGTCTCTGTACATATTTAATTCTTGAAACATTAGTTTAAGTACATATTAAGATTGGGTATAAAATAATAAGGAGTTTTGAGTGAAATATAAAATACAAGGTTATGTCATCAGTAAATGTATAGATTTTGCATTCTTTAAATACGTTTGATGAATATTGATGATATTGAGGTGTGAGTCTGGTAGGTACTTTTAAGCAGTATAATCTACGAGACAACTTGTATATGGGAAATTATGAGCTACAGAAAAAGCACAGTTTATGTGTGTGTGGATAAATGCGCGTGACTTTATAACAATTAGATGTTTTTTTTGCAACATCCAAACGAGCGTTGAAATCCTCACACTATTTATTAGGTTTGGTGCAAAAATAATGATGTAATAATGTCGTTTTTTGACGTATTTTTTAACGTCAAAAAACGACATTATTACGTCATTATTTTTGCACCAAACTAATAGTATTGTTGATGCTATCGCTTACATTTTTGTTGAGATTTACAAACTCTACATTTCTTTCAATTTCTCAAACCAATCGATGAAATTTGAATAATCTGATTTATCTGGAAAATACTTTGACAGAAACCGTATTTCGCGGTTTAATAATTAATTGAATTTAATTTTAGAGGATTTCATAGTAAACAACATTTTTTTAAAGAAAATTTCTTTTTTTCATTTTTAACAGCGAGGAATAAATTCTTAGGATTTCTTACTCTTGAGCATGCAACATACAATTGTCCATGCGTAAATATTTCTTTCTGGTGCCAAATTCCAACTTTTCGAAGCGTTTGGCCTTGCGATTTGTTTATAGTTCTCGCAAAAGCAGGGCGAACTAAAAACTGGATTCTTGTCCATTCGAAAGTATATTCGAGTGGTTTAGGAATAAACTTTATTCTTGGGATTAATACCAGCCATCCTGTTCCAAACATGGCACATTGTTGTAGTCTGTCGTCAAATTTGGTTTCGATCGGTCAATATATGGCTATTTTAGAGGGTGTGACGGATGGACGAACGGAAGTCACAAAATTTTATATATAGATAGATTATCCCGAATACGTCATCTGTCTCGTAGTTACGTTATTTCACCCGGGCCTAGAGGCCTATGATTGATCTGATATAATCCCAATAGATTTTTTTCTTTTCTAATCAAGTAAGTCCTTCTATTGAGAAGATTGGTGCTACACAATCTTTTCGTCCTTATTAAAATTATATAGCCGTGAGCCGTATTGCGCTGAATTTAGCAAATATCGATTTATTACGGAATAGGTTTCGCCACAAGATTCAGTGGTGTAGAGAAAGTTGCTTGTAAAACGAATAAACAAGCAATATCTGTTGTTATTCCTCAATGAAAATCTTTAGATATTAGAAAATTTAATTAGTCAGGAGCAGTATTCAGTGTTTGTTTATCGATTTTACTGAACAGAAGGAAAGTTCAAACTATTTCCTGTATCTGATTTTTATTCAGATTCATTTCTACATCGTCCGAGTGTTTTTTGTTTTGTTAAATTTCCGTGTTGCCTGATGAAAGAAACACGAGACAAATTAAATAAAGAATTGTCAATAATGGCCCCCGTTTTCCTATCGATATCATGCAACACTTATGAGACTTTATTCAATGGCAAACACAAAACGAATTTTATGAATAAAACGGATCGAGAGAAAAACTTAAGTGCAATTGAATGAAATCAATGGTTTCTCTAACAGAAAAGGTTTCCGTAGAAAGCTATCATCGAACACGCGCCGTTCTTATCCCTAAAGCAATGGTTCTCAAATTCTTGCACCCAATGCACCCTTTTCACTATAAGTCAGAATGTCATCCCCCCTTTCTAAGATTATCCGACTCAAAAGGTGCATTCAAAATAATATGCATACATTACTGAAAATCTTCATTATTTCCCATATTAGTATGCATGTGATACTATTTGTCGTTGCCGCGGTAAGACATAAGAAAGTTTTATTATGTTTAGAGGAAACGGCATATTGAAAGACTTTGGAACAAGAAGGGTTAATACATAAATTCCGTGGGAAAGATTGACAATTTAATTCACATATAGACGACACCTGAAATAGTGCGTCGAGGTTTTGAACAATGGAAAATGACCCAGACTCAGAGGCGAATGATGACTGGCATGGATTCTAGGCAGCTGAAAATGCAAGCTGTAAAGCGGAAACTTCATTTTTGTAAACAACGAAGTTGGAGTTGATTTCTCCTGGTCGAAAGTTGAGTTGAACTACCAGGAGTGGGTGAATAAGCCACCCACGCTCACTGAGCAGGTTTAATGAGAGACGATAATAACAGAATAAGAATTATGAAGTAAGCTGACAATAAAAGGGAATTCTCCCGCTGTGCCGTGCCCCTCGCCAGTTTGAGCGAATGTCCATAAATACAAATGCGCGAAGCGAATTCGTCAGACGGAGATAGGAGAGAGACGGCAGAGAGTTCGTCTAGGCCACTGGTCGTGATACACCCCACGTGATTGCCTACTGAAGAGGTGTCCCTGACTTCATCCTTATGCTGAACTTTACCAAGTCAACAACAATATCATTTCCGATGTAGACGCGGGTTGGACTGATAATTAATTGCATGCGAACTCTGATATAAACCAATTATTGTACGAAGGACTGCTATAAAAACAGTATTTACTTTTATTCAATTTATTCTGGTGTAATTTATTTTTCCCTCTATGTCTTCGCCCTGCTTGGGCCAGCCCAACACGAAGTCACCTTCGACGATTCGATCTTAGCTGCCATATGATCTAAAAATCACAACGTTACATAAGGTTAGTTCTGAATTGAAGCGGTCACTTCAGCGACCAGCCGCGGTGTTGAAAGTCGTCCAAGACTGGGGAGGGTGTTGTACGTTTACACACCTACATTTACATGGATTATTTTTATAGAGGGGTTTTACAAATACATGTACAGTAATTTGTTTTAATTCATAACTAATTGTTGAATAAATAAACTGAAGTGTACTTCAATAAACAAAAGGTTCAACAGAATGCCAGATTATTGGAATTCTGTAAATAAAAGTCAAGAAACGGTAAAAGACTTCCCCACCCCGAGATCCTGAAATTCCACCCTGTTCTAAAGATTTCTATATTCTCAGATATAAGTAGCATATAACTGTAAATAGATAACATCTACCTATAGGTCTATTGGTTGGAACAAAAGTTCGTAGCTTTTTTTCAATAAGTGGCTTTTGAAGACATGATTTCGTTTCAGACATAACTGAAACCTATTCTGAATGGTGACATTTTAACACGTCTTTTTATACGATTAGTGTGTGGAATGGGAATTTTAAATGCTTTACATTTAAAATAGAAGTGGGAATATTGAAAAAATTAGATGTATTTTCGTCATTGCTTTATTATTTCCGAAAAGTGTGAAAAAATAACGCTATATCAACAGTAAAAAAAAAGAAAGATATGTGCTGTTAATAAAGATGATGTCGTAAGTGCTTCTTTTGGTTCAGAAATAAAATTTTTGATCTGGAAGACCGAGAACGTTCCATCAGGCCCTAAGTCGTTGACAAAATCCAAACGCTGATTAAAAAAAAATATCATATCATATTTGTAGAAATGGGAAGTCCTGGCTATCGCTGATCTAAGGAACCCATTCGTAGAGTTTATTTTCGTGGTCTTGCCGTTTTGCTTTTGTTTTTCTCTTGGAAATTGCGTTTTTACTTTTATTCACACATTTAGTGTAAGGGATATAAACAGATATTGACTTCAAATTTTGACAAACAACAAAAATAAGCATTCCAATCATTCAATCATATTTAATCTAACTTTCCTATCCACCCTCGACAACTTTTACAATAACTGTTTTTTGCAAGACAAACGAAAAACCCGCTAAAACAATGACGCATTTCCTTTCCCAGATTCGCACGTCTCATTCAGTGACTTGAGGAAATGAAAGATTGGTGCCCAGTCAATGAAAAGATTGAGCCTGTGTTCGTCAAACAGTCGACTCGATGTAGCGAATTAGCCATCCGTAGCGGGAGGGACAAAAAGAGTTCAGCGACTAGAAAAAAAAATGTTACGTACGGCAATAGATGACGCTCAAGAGAATCTAACATTTCAGTCGGCCAACAAGTATTTCATGACTTCTGTTTCTTTTCCTCACTTGAACAACACCTGTTTCTAATACTGATCAACAATATAGTACTCCTCCCACTAATACAATTTTAATAGACGCATTTTCACAATGTTAGTGATCTCATCCTATCGTGTAGGTAATTATCAGACAGGGCGATGCAAATGTAGAAGGACGTATACCTATGTTTTATGATTTTCTAAGCGTAGATTAGATGTGGCAGAAGGCCGAAAGTGTGGGGCACCTAGTGAAGATCGAACTCACTACTCGGTCGTAATTGAGCGAGCCAAGCTTGCTAATCATTACACCACTTACCTGTCACATGCCGGTTTATCATCTCTCAGTTTTGTCTCCGTCTTCGGGCAGAGTGCGACTCGGTTGCGGCTCCGCTTAAGGACAGAGGCTCAATTGCGGACAATAATAATGCCAGGTGCCCAACCCTGGGGAACATTAATATTAATAATATTCCGTTTATTAATTTTCAATTTAAATTATTATATTTTGATTATAAAGTTTAATATTATTCCCAGGATATATATTTATTATTTATTTATTGTATTTTAATTATATTTTTAATATTATTCTCAGGAAACCAATTTATTATTGTTTTTATTATATTTTCATATTTGATATTTTTATTATAGTTTTAATATTAATCTGAGGACAATGAATACAGGAGAAAATGAGAGACTTTTTTCCGTTCTATTGCTTGAACAAATTAGACAATGTTTATATTTCTGTCATTATGGAATATCTGAGAAGGAAAATACCCCCCCCCACAAAACTGTACACAAAACATTTAACTATCCAATTCAAAAACGGCATAAAATTTAAAGAAACTCTGCTTTTCAATATGAACAAATTTGGACAAGTTTCTATAGCGTTGATTATAGGCGGTTAATGCGCCAATCTCGAAAGCTATTGTAAGTAAAATCTTTTTACATTGAAGGCTATTTCTGTGCTCATACTGACAGAGTAAAGAACATTCTTATAAGAATTAAATTCTTTGTCTTCGAAAATTGATTGGCGGGAATAGAAAAAAATATTGGAAATATAAAGCAGAAAGTAGGTGATGAAAAGTGTCCTTGATATTTAATAAGTTTAGCATAGTATTGCAGAAAGCGAAGTAGAAAGAATCGGAAGTAGAAAGATTGTGTTGTGTCAATCCATCGAGTGGGGAAATTTTTCCTGTCATGAAAATCAGCATTCAAAATTCTAACTTTCACCGGGGCTCCAATAACTGCTTCCAAAGGGAAATATCCGATTAGTTAAACAATGAGATAGATCATGTTTCTTTCTTTATTGCTGTCAGTCAACAATATATAACATATGTGATATAGCCATACGCTATAAATTGAAAAGAAACAGAGATTTAAATGACAATGTTTACATTAGTTTAGCATATTGTTAAACTTATTGAATATATAATTCTTGACGTCCAATTTGTCCTAATTCCATTCATAAACATTAGCGATTTGCTGTATATAGAGTTGCACATTTGAATACAGATTAAGATTAAATGCAATGTATAGTATGTGATTTGCACCAAAAAATAGCAGATGGTCGGAATCGAATTTAATGTCAACAAGAAACCATTGTTCTAAGAGTTGATCTGTGATGACCGCAACATGTACTGGGTTCACCCAAGAAGGATTTTACACTCAGTGTTGCACCAGAACGTCAGAGAATACAGGTGCATCAACAGGTTGACCTGGAAGATGATTGCCGGGCTACTAGGAACAGATTTGTGTCTTCTCTGTATGTTAGTGGCTGCTCTCGACATGTAAAATGGTGGTCGACCCAACTGCAATTCGGGTGTGCGCACATGGGATAATCGGATAAAAGATAGATATTTCTACTGGTCTTTTACCAGAAAGGAATGAATAGAGTCTCATACTCGAAAGGCGAGAAGAAGAATCACCTTTCGGAGAAAACTCCCAAAACTACATAACTATTCATCGAATGGGTATATAGCTTTGGAAGTCTATTCCGGACTGATGAATAAAGAATTATTTTACTCATACGAGATTTAGTCTCGTTTTCTCTTCTTCGGTATACAACGATCACGTTATACGAAGGAAAAACATACGAAGGAAAAACATTATACGAAGGAAAAAAACACCTACATTAAAAAAGCTACTGATTAGTTATTCTTGAATCACAGTTATGATTTTATTAGCATTATATAATAGTATAGTATATTGTGAAACACTTACAGGTAAGAGTAGATAGGTTCGCCTATCGTCCGGTTCACACTCCTTCCCGGTCTTAAAACAGGAATAGAGATTTATCCCTTGTTTCTTGTTCAAAATTTTTTTTCCGGTTCCATTTAAAGTTTTCTCCTTCTCTTTCACTCTCGGTAAATCCTTGTGCTTAAGTGGAATTATCGCTTTGCTTGGAGCGAACCTATTTTTTTAAAAAGTAGACGATGTCGTCTGTCGTGCAACAACTTAATTTCTTAAATTAACAAAGAAACTTTATATTGAAAACCGAGTAAAAAGAAAGCAAGCGTCATATATAAAGTGATATAATTTTTTTTTCACAGTAAGGTCTACCATGTACAAGGCCCGGAGGCCACTCGTAGTAGGGGGTTACGTTAAGTAGTAGTTTATAGAGATAGGAGGTGAAGCTAACGATTAAATGAACATGTTAAGATTGTAGTGATCAGGGAAACATCGTCTTGGGAGTCTGTTCCACAGGGCAGTTGTTCGCGTGAAGAAGCTGTTTCAGTGAAAACTACTTCTCGCCGATGGAATACGGAGGGAATGTGGGTGATTTGCTCCGATGTAAGCGGCATGGCAGGTCCTAGCCGTGAAGGTTAGACATGACGGAACCAAGGAATGTAGTTTGACCACTTTTCATGAAAGCAGCGATAGAGCAGTAAGAGACTTGCCACATCAGCCTGTTAGAGAGAAGTTGGAAGGTGGAAAAATAATTCTTCTCCAACAAGGACTCGGAGACTCTATCAAGACTGGAAAATGTCTGAGCAGCTCCCGACGGCAATAGTACTCCATTTTTTGGCCTAATCTGGCTACTTTTTTAGCAGATAATACGTGTATCACCTCATTATGTAAGGCGTTGCTTCTGTGCTTCCTGTCGCAAGTAAATTTTTATAAGGTTGATATCAACTCAACTTCATAAAAATCTAATTGCTACAAGAAGCACAGAAGTAATGCCTTGGGTGATCAGGGTGTGATCCTGTTTTTCAGGTGGGAGTCTACAGGTAAACCGGGCCCCTCGGCTTTTCACCGACTGGTCACTTTTGTCCAACGCTATGATTTGATTCATTTTTACGTCGATGTTAACAAAACTGGGAACAGCCAAGTGTACTGTGAACTAATAAATCTGATGGCGAGATAAAACATGGAGAGAAAAGTTTTGAATACCGCCGTCTCGAGATATCGCCTTTATGACAAAATCATGAAATCTGTTAGTTCCAATAGACGGAGCTTTCATGGTTTAACCTGATAATGTCAGATGTTAAGTAAGCGACACTTGAGGCATCTTTGCGGCTGCTACTCTTGCATCTCGCGTCAGACTAACAAACCGGATCTTCCCATCAGCCAAAGAGAACTGAGTCTACATCTCTGACTCTAACCGTCTACCTGCTCGTAGCTCTGACTGCGAGTTCCCATTCTAGAATACGGCCGATCTATAAAAGTCCATGACCGGAATTCCCTACTGTTCGGTCGTGTGCCACTTCATCCCGAAAGATTTTATTTCTTTTTTTTATTTTATGTTATTTCTTTTCTCATTTTCACTGCGAATGATTGCTTTGAAACTCTCACTTTTAGATTTTACTGGCGATGCTGTGGACAATCATATAACGCTGGTCCAGATAAAATCATTTACAGTTCACTTGATTCTGTAGGTATCGTAACCAATTCAATTAAAGCATTAAACCGATTTTAAATTCAGAGTTCTCCTTCTCCTACACTGGTTTCTAAACAAGACTAATGATCTCTTGCTGGTAGTGGGGAGAGAGATGGATTCATATTTATAAGAATATTTGTTTATATATATATATATATATATATATATATATATATATATATATATATATATATATACAAAAAGTAAATTAGTAAAGTTAACGATATAAAATGAAAAAATCCTTTCATTAACTAAATTTTAAGGATGCATTAACCCACTAATCACTCGATGAATGTTATGATCCTTTTTTTTTTATTATAGACTCTATAAGGTCTTCCTTAAATATGCAAGTAGTTTCGATGGTTCCTCCGGTCATCATCAGGCATGGAAACTATTTAACTATTAACTTTACTAATTTACCTTTTGTATGAATGATTTATTGTAATATAAATTAAACTGCACCACATATTTGATTTAAAAGAACTGATCCGACGTGCAAATTGTTGCGATGACAACTGAGACATTACTTTATTTATTGAACTATTTAGTCCATGTCACACTGACTGATAAACTCCTGAAACAACAAAAAAATTCTTAAATTGCCATATTAGTAAAAAACGCACTCACTTAAATTTTCAAAAATTCAACCTTAGTGTAGCGACTGCACGCTCTACAAGTTTGTATCCGTTATCAATAACTCATTTAAAAAATAAATAAATAAATAAAATATATTTCGATTTGCATTATATTTTTTCGTCTCGGATGCTACCTGAATTTTACCAAAAGCAAAATAGTTTCCATGTCTGATGATGGCCGGGGAACCCGTCGAAAGTACTTGCATATTTAAGGAAGGTCTAATACAGTTTATTATTTAAAAAAACAAAACAAAAAAAACAAGGATCCTAACATCGAGTGTTTAGTGGGTTAATGCATCTTTAAAATTTAGTTAGTGAAGGAATTTCGCCATTTTATATCATTAACTTTACTAATTTACTTTTTATATGAATGATTCATTGTACTATATATATATATATATATATATATATATATATATATATATATAAATATAAAAGTGAACGTAGAAGTCAGCACTTCTAAGTGTTCTAAGCCTCTAAGTGTTGACTTCTATGTTCACTTTTATATTTACACACGCTCTATCTCTGATATTGAGCACTTTATCCCATAAATATAGCACACCTTAAGACTATATTTCTTCATATATATATATATATATATATATATATATATATATATATCATTGTGCAGGTATGCAGAAAATAGAAAAGAACACATTGGGTGTATAATCCGGGGTTCCTTAGTATTTTTGTTTTTATTTTTAAGAAGACATTGCTCCATACAGAAGTAGAGCTTACATTATAATAATATTTTTTGTTTAAACAAAAAATATTTTTAAATAAAAAAATATTATAATATATATATATATATATATATATATATATATATATATATATGCATATGTATTGCCGCCAGTCGCCAAAGAGTAAAAAGCAAATGAAAATAGTTATGACAAAGCTGCCTCACAATTCATTGAGCGACTGAACAATGTGGTTTTGCCATGACAAAATTCTACCGCGCTCCAATGAGAAAAAAAAATCTGAAAACATTTTTGTTCCCTATCTCTTCATCAAAATAATATTACACATGAGTATTTTATTTACTAGACGGACGAGAATATAATCGCTGTGTTTTGTTGAAAAAAATCAAACACTGAAACACTTTTAATGTCATAAGTCTGCACCACTGATTCATATTCAACATTAGTGCAATATGGAGACAGTCTAGGTACATGCGCGAATAGTCTACTACAGGGTTTCTCAACCTCTTTACCTTTATGGAATCCTTGAAATAATTTTTGATGTCTCAGGGAAAGCTTGCATAAAAATTATTATATACCACTATTAATATCTATCTTTTTATAGTTTTGTCGTAGTTCACTTGGTGAACATGGACACCGTGCATGCGCCCTGTACACGAGTGAGTCACCCGGTGTTACACATATCTGACACGTACACGTCCTGTCCACTAACCAATGAAGACGGTTTCACACTGACGCCATACAGACATCGCTAAATACATTGCCTATGATTATTATAGTTTAAATAATATAAGAAGTTGGAGCCTTTATTATATAAACCAACTAGCAGTAGAGCCCGGGGATGTAACAGTAAGAGATAGATCAAGTATCGACTATCATAAAGACTGAAAAATAAAATTGACAAAGATTATTGTTTAAGGTTGACAGACACTCATGTCTTAATTAGTTTTTTTTTTTTTTCTTTTGTTTTTTTTTTCTTTTGTTTTTTACGAATTGGTCAAACTCAAACAAAAACATTGTTTTCAAATTGTCTTGTAATTGGAATTTTTAAAGCATTCTGAATGTAAAAATAAAGAAAAAAGTGTGCAAGACAATAAGAAACACTACTTGCCAAAAAAATGAAGTTTTGTCGAAATCGGTTGAAATATGTAGGAAATCTGATCCCATATATAAATGAATACACACACACACACAAACAAACAACCTGGGTTTTATAATAAGTATAACTCGATATGAGTTGTCTCCCTTTCATTCTCGACAGCGATGCCTCTTAATGGTGTTTTCAAATTAATTTCGTGCAAAAACAATTGTGTTTTTTCAATTTTTGGTGCCGTCAGAACCACCGCAATGTAATTTTACGTAGTCCTGTGAAGTTTTGTTGAAATCGCTTGAAAAATGTAGGAAATCCAATCCAATATATAAACGTACAGACACACACACACACAACCTGGGTTTTATAATAAGTATGATGATTTTCCAACAATATACCTTATGTGTATAGTGAAAATACGAATATAAAATTAAACAGAAATTACTCAAAATGCATTAACGTAATTATCCCTGTTTCTCGTGGAACCCCTAGCGACATCTTGCGGAATCGTAGGATTCTGGGGAACACCGTTTGAGAAACACTTGTAACTAATAACGAACCAGGGTGTCTTACCTCTGCCTTTTCTCCAAATATTTTCATGGCAACTGCCCTGGCGAGCTTTTTTCCCCTGGTACCCTGACTACATGAATTTAAGTGTGCTACTAGATTAGCATCAGTGTCCCATCCTTTTACTGTTGAAATATTTAAATGTAACCGTCACTTCTACTTCAACAGTTTCTTTTCTCGCACTTCCTGCATGGGGAAAAAATTAAATGCAACATTAATCGCCATCTTCTGTCTTCTTGAATTCTGTTCGTCTTTTATCCTTTCCTCAATGGCCCCTACATCCAGTCTTTTCTCTCACTTTCACTCTCTGTAACCCCATGCGTACTAGTGGCATTCCCGCCTTGCTTGGGGTGAAATGATTAAAAAAAAAGGCGTAAGAAGGCGTTTTATAAATTATTATTATATTATATATATTGTAAATAATCACAGTTTATTAAATAGCTTAAACTAAACTTTTAAATTAAAAAAAAATAAAAACATTTTTTCGGTGTTTTTGATGTTTTAGTAATTTAAAAAAGAAAATAGAAAAGAAAAGGAATGAATCAGAGACAAATTATAGTAGAAAAATTGAGTAATTTCCTATTATCGACAGTCAATTTTTATTAAGTTAGATTATTAAATAAACGATTTAAAACGCATTTTTCGAAACATCAATAAATGAATAATTGAAAATATCCATTCTGAAATAACAATGTTATATTAATCCTTTCGCATCTGTCCATATTTCTGAGATGTAATATTGTATCTATTTACATTGTTTGGGCTGTCGTTCTCATCTTTGTCATCGTATTCACGACGATTCGACCGTTGCACGCTCCGACCTTCTTCAGGTGATATACGTTGGAATTTCGAACCAAACCCTCTATTTTGTCCACCGGGGTATATTGTATATTGCTTTGACAGAATTCGAACGCCATGCCGATTTTTCTTTCCGAATCGCTATCCACTCCACTACTCGCACTTAGAATTTTATTTTATTACTAAAGATTTAATGTGATTTTTTTCCGTGACTTTTTCCTAGCTTAAATTCTGTCTTTTTGGTGACATCCGTTATCTTAGAATATTTATTTACATTTTATTATCTTTTGGCAAACACGAAACGACATAAATTGTGTTTTCATTAACATGTGTTGTCAGTTGAAAAGTGTCTTAAATTTTAATAATTTACTATTAATTTATTCGTCACGAGTTACGTAACCCATTACGGTTGTTGGAACACTACATGGACTGCAACCATAGCAACAATGGCGTGTCTTCTTTTCACAGACTAATTGTCACCTCAAGGCAAGAGAGCACAGTCAGCCCTGCTATTTATCCTGCTATTTTCCTAGACTGCGAAAGAAGAGAGGGATTCATACATTTCTCAATGGTACTTGTGCGAAAGTGAAGGCAACGAACTCTTTCAGTATTCGAACTCGGTACGCTATTTTCTCTTTCCATGTTCCTAACCACATTAGGAAAATACCAAAGTTTAAACAATAAAGCAGACATATAATCGCTCTTCGAACACGAGAACGCCCAACAAGTCATTGGTCATCCTCGGACATTGATGTTGGTCCAGTCTGTGATCATTTTAGTTCCCAACGCAGGGTCGCTTTCTCTTCGTGTCCATATAGGGCTACGTTTAGTCTCTGATGCCAAATATGAATGTGCCGTTGCGTGGGGCTTAACCAGCTAAATTATTTAACTTGTATGCTAACTACCACGAGCTTCTAAAATCCTATACTTATAACATGGCACAATGATTAAACTTATTTATTTTCGAACTATTATTCTCATCTTTGTTATTATCATCACAACTTTTCGATCGCTGTACACTGGCTTTCCTCAAATGTCTGTAAGTCCGGGTAACTTTCAGGCTGGGCTTACGGCCATATCACGTTGAAACACTGTTTTTACTACGATCATCGAAGTTAAGTAACGTCGAGCCTGGTCAATAGTTAGATGGGTAACCACTTGGGTGCTGTAAGCTTGGATGCACAGGCGGTGAAATGGTTAATTGCTCGAGATTGTTAATCGGAGAACCGATTTTAAATTCTTGTCGGGTTTGTTATATTAACTTACGCGCAAAGGTATGACTTCACCTCTTCTCTATGGGTTAATTAGTAAAGCTTTTATCAGTAAATCATTATTATCTAAAAAATAATTCTTACAATATAAAAGTATTCCCTAGCTTTAAATAACCTGCAAAGTATTAATAAACTTACGCGCAAAGATATGACTTCACCTCTTCTCTATAGGTTAATGTGACGTCCCCCGGTGTCGCTGTGCCAAATGTGACGTCTGCCTGGCTGCGTCCGTCGTGCTATCCTGTCCCGTGACGACCAACTGGCTTGGTATTGGTCGCGGCACCGAATGTGACGTTCTAACCTTTTGGTGATTCGGATGGGAATCTGGTTAGATTCGGTATCAGCCTTGTCGTTCCCAGCTCGCCTCCAACGTCTGGTTACCGAAGTAACTGTTTTGATTTCTAGTCTAACCTACCCACGTTGTGATTTGATCTTAGACAGACGCCGTAATGCAAGCCGAGTTCGATCAAGGGCATCACCGCACAAGTATATGTAAAAGAAAAGAAAATAATAACTCGAAAATTTCAAATGTGTTAAAAAAAAGGATAACAATATTTTATATCTGGTTGCTGAATACAGGACTGCGTCTTCTTCCCAACCCGCTATATGGATTCGTGACACTTTGTGTTTGTTAGGCGAGTCTTAACATCTTAAGTTGTTTGTTCTTTAAGAAACTGGTTCTTGGTGTATCTTCAGGCGATGTTCGTGAAACTTGTTTTGGTGGTGTGAGTCGTTCTTCAAAAAATAAATTGTTCTTGGCTAGAAGTTGCGTTCGGAATTGCGTGAATCTTAGTCAGCTTCTGCGAGGCGGGTCTTCAGAGCTCTCAGCTCTCAGCTCACTGCAACTGCTTGCCTGTCTATCTCCAACCCCTACTGCTTTTCACTCGCTGCGACTCTGCTTATATGGACGCCGACCAAAACCGGGGTGGGTTTGTCGGGGTCTGAGGTTCCTTGATAATTCTAAACCCACAATCCACTTCTTTGTTTTCGGTCAGGAAAATCTTATTATTTTCCATTTTTGGAAGTCTTTCGTCCACCCACCTTCTTCTGTTCTCATATTGGTATCTCACCATGCCCTCAGAGGGTGTCAACGGGTTTCCTCTCTCTCTCACAGTGGAATCTCACACCTATCCCTTCAAGGGGGCGCAACAGGCCTCCCCTCCTTCTTCACATGATTACCTCCGCCTAACGCTCATGCCACTATTCAGCCAATGGGCGCTCTGCAGCGTGTGTGTGGCCAGACTCGGCTCGGTTTAAAAAATCTTGCTCAAAGAAAAAAAAAATGATCTTCCTTTTTTTTTTCTTTTCTTTCTTTTCTTCGAGGAGACCTCACACCCTAGACTCTTATCTTAACCGAATCACCTGGAATTCGTCAATCAGATTTTCGCCAGCATCAAGTGGGTGGCCATTTGGACGTATTTGCATTCTTGGTGCCAATTACTGATCCGATAAAATAGTTTCGCTATCATAGCCAGCCCTAACGATAAACAGATGCTCCTCTCAATGATATTCTGCATATAGACAAAGGCTTAACCTTTCCTTCATGGTGGTCAGCGGACACTTTTGTTTTTCTCGGACAGTGCGTGCTTAATTAATTTTTATTTTTATCTCTTTAGAATTCTGCGGGAGGTAACTTGTCCAACTTGAAAATTCCCTTTACCATTGCCATGGGCAGATTGGACATATCTTACTCTCCGCCGCGTAACATAAATCAGATTAAATTCTGTGTTTTACTTTCTCGACAATGGAAATAAAAATCTTACCACTTTTCCTTGTCAGAAAAATAACACCGCTTAGTGTCCTTTTCGTGATGGCTTCTCATCACCTAAATTTAATTCTCGCCTTTCTTTTTTTCTTCTTTCTTTCTAGCGACGTAAATAGTGTCACAATAATTAGTAAAGCTTTTATCAGTAAATCATTATTATCTAAAAAATAATTCTTACAATATAAATTTCCTATCTTTAAACAACCTGCAAAGTATTAATAAGCCGTAGAAAACGAATCAAGCCATCAACTTTCAGAGAAATTTGAACTGAACTATGTATTAGGTTGGTGCAAAAATAATGTCGTTTTTTGACGTTCAACTTTATGTGAGAAAACGACATTATTTTTGCACCAACCTAATATTTAATCTTCGGAGTAGATTGTTTTCGTTCCACTATTTATGCCGAGGGATATCTTATCTTGTTCTTATTTAGTACTGCTCAGGGCAATAGACTTTGTTCAAATAAAGAGTAATTGTGAGTTCAATGTTAGACTCGGTGGGAACGTGGCAAACAATAACTTATAAGGGCTAAATAAGAACAAGACGTCCTAAAGTGATATAGCACATAAAAAAAAAGAAATGAATGAAATATAGACATTTTGAAGAGACACTCTGTACACAGTGGCGTAGCTAGGCGGGGCGAGGGGGCAGACCGCCTCGGGTGCCAGGCTAAGGTGCCAAAAATAGTCTGAAAACAGTGGTGGAGACACAGGGTTTCGCAGGCGGGCATATGACCCCCCCCCCCAGAAATAATTCATGACCCCCCCAGTTTTGTCCCCCCGTCAGAAATTTTCTAATAAATTGTCGGGAAATTTGTGAGTAGGAAAAATATCAATGTTTTCAGCTTTCATGTGTTTCAGTTGCTACAATCTTGGTTATTAACAAGAGACATTGTTGTAACATTTTATCGGATGATATGGTGTTTTAACTCTGCATCATTAATAACAACAAAGCGAAATACGAAGCCAAAAGTGCAACAATTTCAGTCTTGCCTGTGTATCAATTTGCTGAGATACAATTTTCCATTGAGTGAGCGATATACTTTTGAATATATCTACTAGTGTTGGGACGATTAATCGGAATCGAGAATCGGAAAAATCGGAACTTTTGCGGGTATCGGAAACGGTATCGGAATCGGAAAAATGTGTGCCTATTTTCCGATTCCAAAAACGATTCTTTTAAATTTTTAACTTAATTTTCCATTATTGGTACTAATGATAAATATTTATTGTTTTTAAATTATCACTGAAACTAAAATCATAATAACATCAAAATACGATGTAAATTTATTTTACTTGTATAAAGAAAAACAAAAAAATAAACTTTGCATAAATTCTCTAGGTAACCTTGAAAAGAATGCAGTTGATTTAAAATGTTCTGAAAAATGATTAAAAATTAAATAGAACATTTTTGTCAAGAAAAATACTTTCAAACATCATTGATAATTAAATGGTACCCAGAAAATGATGCAACGGAAAATTGGACACCGGAAAATTAGCAACAGAAAATTACGTCAACCATGAGCCAGTGCTGTCCATTGAAAACGAGCTTACAAGACAAACAGATTTTGACGATGTCATTGACCAATTTGCCACAATGAAAACAAGAAAACATTCATTCTAAGACCATAGTATCGAATGTCATTCTTTTGTGTATTGCCGTGTTTTGTATTTAGTTGTTCTGAAAGTGAACAGTTGCATTTTAAAAATCTTTTGATTTGAACTGATTATTTTGTGGTATTGGATTTTGTCTTGGATCATACATGTAAACAGTAACGTACCGGTCAGTAGAGTAAAGTAGAGGTAGAGCATGTATGAAAATTTAGCTACAGCTAACCATTCAGCATAGGGTGAATCGGGGTCATTGGGGTGACATTTGAGCAGACCGCCCCGGGTGACGTTTACTCTAGCTACGCCACTGCACCGCCAAAAGTAGATGTAAATAAATAATAAAACATTTCTTGTTTTACTGGATTAATTTTTTTTTTTTTTAATTTATTCTCATTTTATTTTCAACAAAACAAGTTCAGTTGACCACTGATGACAATTCCAGAACAACGTAACTATAAACAATTTTTTTCTATCCTCTGCCAGCCGCAATGATGGAGAAAGCATTACCTCGAAATGAAATTAGTTTGTCATTTGCCCATAGAACTGTCCAGGTAAAATAGATATCAACGCAGAAAGTGAAATTAGCGAAACGGATTCGAGCTCCTGTCTAGTGTTTTGCGTTCACTTTCGCTCAAATACAAAAGTCTTTTCTCCCCATACCCAGTCATAGATTATATAGCCTTCCATAATCATTGACTGATTTCTATTTTTTTTTTTTTACGGTTTATCAACGCTTTGTGTATTATTTAAACCCGAAATATATTGCAAGAATACTTTTTCGCGTAAATATTGCATTAACAATATTTACTTTAATAACAATGATTTTCCCGGTACAAGTTTCACTATTTAATCCATAACTGGGGGGGAGGTGAATTCATACTTTTCCCAAGAGTATTTGCGAGTGAATGCAATGAACTCGGTATTCCCGATTTCTCATTCCGAGCTGCCATCTATTACAACACTAGCACATCTTCACTGGCAACCAGGCTAAGAGAAGGAAAACTTTAAAATTTCAATCCGTTGAGAACGTGACGGAAAACTACTCCACTATCTTTCCCTTTTTTTCATTTTTGTTTACTTTGTCTCTCTTGAAGGTTTCGTTCTTGTCATTTAAAGTGTTCCGTTTTGAATTTCTGGTCTCATTCAAGCTATTTTTTAATCATTTCTTTCTAAGTAAAGCAATAAAAGCCACCAAGACGCAAAGGGGTTCTGAGAGTGAAAGAATCAGGATTACCTTTCCATTTCCCAAGATTGTAATTGACAGGTGAGCAAGAGGTCGGAAGAGAGTTTCACAAGCGAGTAGTGCGATTGAAGAAACTATTAGCATAGAGCTTAGAGTTATATCCAGCAATTTCAACATTGAAATCTACCTCTCAATCTAGTACTACTTTTAAATTTGTAAAATCGGGTGTACCAAAGAGGAAAGCTCATCAGAATGGTTAACGTGAAAACACTTATAGAAGAGGCAAAGGGAAACTACTCTACGGCGGCGAGAAAGTGTGTAACGGCGAGGTGACAGGTCAGGACCGATAACATTGCCGATTCTTCTTTGGATCTCAGTCGAAGTTATACTCTCACAAACATTTCTGCTGGTGGCATAATTTGTAGTTACAGAGAAATCTCTGGGCGTTTTCCCGTTGAAGAAAAACTAATTTTGTCAGCATGCATCTATTTGCAAATTGAGTCGTTCTGGGGGTCTTTTTAGAAACTAAGAGGTAAGCAAGCAAACTGCATACCAAGAAGCCAGCAAAATCTCACTGAAACATTTAGGTAAAATTACCGCTTGAATGACTTCCGGTTTTCAGCAGATCACCGAAGTTAAGCAACGTTGAGCATGGCCAATACCAATGAGAGTGACTGCTTGCGAATACGTGGTGCTGTAAGCGTATGTTGTTGTAATAGATGACGGCTCAAAATGAGAAATCACAGAGCCGAGTTCGAATTCCAGCCGAATTCGTTACATTTATTTACGCGCAAATACCCTTGGTCCATCGAAATTAGGTAGTGATTTGTTCTTACGGCTCATCAACCTCTTGCAGGTTATTTAAAACCAGAAAATATTATTAGACTTTAAGGATTTTTTTAAAGATAATAATGATTTACTTATGTTTTCTTTATACAAGTCATACTATTTAACCCATAGCTGGAGGGAGAAGAGGTGGGTTCATACATTTCCCAAGGGTATTTGTGCATAATATAATAATGTAACGAAACCCACTGGAACTGAAACATAACTCTTTGATTTCCAATTCCGAGCCATTATTCATTATGCACTCCGCACATCCAATTTTACAGCACCTTGTATTCCTAAGCGGTCACCCACCTAGGCAATGATCAGAATCGACGTTGCTTAACTTCTCGTACGAGAAACGGTGCATAAACGTGATATGGCTGTAAGACTAAATCGGAAAGAGACATGACTGCCGAAGCGTGTCACATCCGCTCCTGCCAGCACGCATTGGGTCAGTGTGGTAGGGTAATGGCCGATTCATCTTCCATGAATCTAGGCAAGGCCGACATCCAACAAAGGACGTTCAGATACTGAGATACGAGATACGGATATTGAAATATTCATTAAGGTTTGTTGTTGTTGTAACGTTTGTAAAGTCAAGGGATCATTTATATTAATTTCATTTTCAAATAACATCGATGTGTCAAATTCATTTAAAATAACGGAAACTAAATTTAAATCGTTATGTTCTGTAGTGTTTTAATTTCACAAGATGACCCATGTACATCAGAGTCTTTCGAATAAACTTCAAAAGTTTATACCCTACTTTCTTCAATACTTATGACTTACAGTGCGATATAACAACGCGTTGTAACAATGGAAGTTTGGCACCCCCCCCCCTGGTTAAAAAACCGCCACAGATGATCAGGCATTTTCTTTTTTTTTCTCAAGCGAAATTTCATTAGGAACCAAAATTTACTCTTTGCAAATATTCCAAATTAATTTTATTTTTATTCATTTTTAAATAAAGAAAAATAAATTTAGAAAAATTAAATTTGATTTTTATTTACAAACACTTCGAAAACATCTGTTGTATTTTTTATTTATTTAAAAAATAAAATAAAAAATCAGAAAACTTCAGATGCATTCGCGAATTTTTTCTCAAGTCATTACTAATGGCAATATTAGCAAACAATAAAACCAATTACAAACAACTTTGATATTTCAATTAAAAAAATAAATACAAATATTGTCATTATTGAATTCGTATCTGAGTATGCCTGTCTGCTAGGCTAAGTAATCCTTGTTGCAGACGCATGCTCAGGCACATACATTCAATACCAGATAGCAAATCTGTGGTTCATACTGCAACAGTTGTGTTAGGGGCTCGCATAATCTGGCGTAATCATCAGTTTGAACAAAACCAGTACGCTCACGCCCGCTCTCGTGATGACTTGTGACTTTGTGTTAATACAACCACGGATTCCGAACCGTTTCGTTCACCCAATTTCGCTCACAATGCTTGGGTCAACCCATGGTTTTCAGGCACTTCCCAATGTGCCCATGATATAGTGACGACAAAATCCATATCCTCCTTAGACCGATATTATCATGAAGATCACACTCCTCTCCGGTCCGGGTCACACGCCTCCATTTTTCGAATAGGAATAGAGGTTTATCCCATTTTCTGTTTTAGATTGGGTTTACTTCACTTCTAAACTTCTAATGTCCCTGCATAAACTCTAAAATTTTATTTACCATTTATTTATTTTTCCTCAATAGGAATTGATAGATTCGCTTATTGTCCGCTTCACGCACTTCCCTGGACAAGTGTAGATGTTTATCTCTTTTTTACGGTATCTTCTAAAGTCTTTTCCTTCTCTTTCACTTCCAGTAGCTCCTTGCGTCTTAGTGGCATTATTGCCTTCCTTGGGTTGAATTGATTAAGAAAAAGTCACCACTCTAACAAATCGACCTGAGTCTCATGATCGGAATGCTAACATTCCACTCACTCGGTCACGCGCCCATAGTTCATGTATTAGGTTGGTGCAAAAATAATGACGTAATAGTGTCGTTTTTTGACGTATTTTTTAACGTCAAAAAACGACATTATTACGTCATTATTTTTGCACCAACCTAATAATAACATGTAATATAATATTATTAATAATACTAGTGTAGAAAAGTGCCCCTAGGAAATAACTGAATGTTTTTGTTGTCTCTTAATTTTAAGTGGTAGATCAGCTGTCGTGAGCAGACAAATTTCATTTGAAAGTAATTGGAGTTTGCCTTTTGGCCAGCGATATTTTCCCCCCGATATATCCTGTTTAACAAAAGCCGTAGAATGACGGTCTGAGTAGTTGCTATGAAAAAAAAAAACAATTGGAATTAAGAGGAAACAATTACTAGTTTTTTTATTAATAATAATCAAATTATTTACTTGAAATATTTTAGATGAAGTATTAATAATTGTATTTTGATCTGTTGGGACAGATTTCAACTGTAACTCTTTTCGGTCTTTTTTGAGTGTTTCTTGTATTTTGGAATGTGGACATTCGTTTTGGGGGGGACATGAGTGTATAAGAGAAATAGACGCGCCTTCTCCGATCAAATTTCAACGTTCCGAAAATGCAAGAAGTCACGGGATAACAACGGGGGAAAAAAAAAACTAGGTAACTATGTCTTGATACTAAGCACAAATTGTTACTTGAATTTCTCTTGCAGTGCCTGTTTAGGATGACGTTACCGTCGTGTTGACCAACACGGTTATTAGTAACATCTAGACAAGGGATTTATTTGTCTAGAAACTATATAGACGCGTGGGACACACCTCTATATAACAGATAAAAAAAAGCAAAAAGAATCTGTTAAACTAATAAACTTTATATGATATACTGCGCGTGGCGCTCTCATTGCCCTGATATTAATATTGTAAAAATTCTTCACGTTTTATCGTCATCAAAAATTCCTAAATCGTCAAGAAAAATTATCAATCTTGTTGTTCAATTTTGCAGACATTTGCATAAATATTTTGATTGTGCAATGTTTGTTTCTACTATTTATTCTGTATATTCGCTTATTTTCTATCATCTAATATTTACATAAGTTTTAACAGCAGTAGCAACAGGAGTAGAGTTTTATCCCTTGCTTCCTGTTTAGGACTGGGTTTCCGGTTTCTTCTAAATTCTTTTCCTTCTCTTTCACTCCCCGTAGCCACATTGAGTCTTAGTAGCGTTATCGCCTTTCTTGGGATGAAATGATTAAAGCGAAATTGTTTTTATATATATTTTACGATTATTTTCTATTATTATTACATTTATATTATTGAATGTTATTACTTATCTTCATAAATTAAACAGTTAATTATAATCGTTATATTTGAAAATGGTCCGTTTACTCCAACGTCAAGCTCTCCGCCCCCCTCCCAAATAAGACTGTGCGGGAAAAACCATGTGTAATGGTACCGTGGCTCTAATGAGAGTGGAGTTCAACCGAGAGACAGTCATAAGAGCGTGTTTCGAACGGCTACGGGCTAAATCTGCACGCAACACTGAACTACTGACACAACATCTCTGGTAGGAGGACATCCAAGGCTGATGTCTAGGGCAAAGAGTTTTACCCTCACCCACCACGGTGGAAACATCACCCACGTATCTGTAACCAACGTGACGCTTCAGGTTTTCTGACCTGGAGAGGGATGGGTTCGGTCACGACTACTCTACTCCAGACACGCTACATATGAATGAATCCCTACCGAGACATGCGGAGGTGTTCAGCTATGTATTAGGTTGGTGCAAAAATAATATCGTTTTTTGACGTTAAAAAATACGTCAGAAAACGATATTATTTTTGCACCAACCTAATAGCAACCCCATGGTTTTTAAACTCAGTCAGGAGACTGATAATGATGTTGACAATGATGATGATGCACATTTTATTGATTTTCATTAGGAAGCGTAATATCTTGTGAAACTATTTGATCAATGCATAAGCTTTGATCCCAGCTTTGATCCCAGCTTTCTTATCAAAACATGTGAATTTTGTATTAACAATCACAAGTTTACCAGTGGATTTCATTAGGGTTGTCAATTCTGTCAAGTTATAATAAAGAACATAAAAAGCCCCCAAGGACATATAACCCAGCGGATAAAAGCGATAGTTGCAGTAATTCAAAAAGTGACTTGACCCAAAGAGTTGTGTGTTCAATACGTAGCTACTAAATCCACTGAAACTGGGATATCCAAAAAAGACATGGCAAGTGGATTTAGAACAATCTAATGACTAAATAAACTGTTCAGTTCGAAATTCCAACGTATATCATCTGAAGAAGACCGGAGCGTGCAACGGCCAAAACTTTGTGAATACGGCAATAAAGATCAGGACAACAGTCCGAATGATGAAAATAGTATAAATAGCTATCGATAATAGTTTTAATTGCATTCCTCCAGAAACACGATATAATTGAAAGTAACATTGCTTTTTTAATTTAGTAAAAGATTTCTGAATTTTTTAGATTATCATATTATAATTTTGCCTGTTTCTTCGTTCCTTATTTAGTTAGCGCGTACATTACGCCCTACCATTACCTTAGATGAAAAATGAACCATTCATGCAAGTGCTTGTTTGTCCCCTGCCCACAAAATTGAACAAAAGATAAATCAAAAGCATTGTTTAGTTTAAAAGAAGAAAGAAAGAAAGAAAGAAAGAAAGAAAGAAAGAAAGAAAGAAAGAAGCTATAACGCCATCATACATTTAACGTCTGCTTCAGTGAAATAGAAAATCTTGTCACTTTAGGATCATTTTATTTTTACTTTAAAATATGGCCTACATTTATACTTATGATTGTTATTGCAATATTTTTTAAAGTTTTTAAGTTCAGATATTTAACGGTGCAATAAAGAAATGTACATATAGTCGTGGAACATAGAATGAATTTATTCATTAACTTAAGAATTAAGATTAATCACAAAAGTTATATATGAAAACCGAGAAATTTTCACGAATATTGCTAGTGTTATAATTCTTCTTGTTTCTCCGTTAGTAATTTAGTTAACATGTGCATTGAACAATGCCCTTTAGCGAAGATCAATAATGGACTATCTCCTTTTTGATTGGTAAGAAAGACGAAAGAAAAAGATATATCGGAGACGATGGTTGGATTTAGTGAAAGAAAGAAAGAATGAAAGGTAAGATAGGGGTGACTATAATGCTCTCATGTGTTTAACGTCTGCTTCAGGGAAATAGAAATCTTGTCAATTTTTAATCGTTTTATTTGTACGCTCTTATTTCTAATAAAGACCTGCATTCATATTTCTAAATTTTATTGCAATAAAGTTGGTATAAAGTTGTTTAGCTCAAATATTTAACGATTCAAGATTCAATTTCAACGAGTATCTTATAGCTGTAGAACTTGCAACGAGCTTATTTAATCATTAACTTAAGAAATATGATTCATCAGAGAAAGAAGGACACCGTGAATTTATATATATATGTGTGTGTGTGTGTGTGTGTGTGTGTGTTTGTGTGTGTGTGTGTGTGTGAAAATTGTGTGTATATAAATATAAACATAAATATGTATATATATATATATGTGTGTGTGTGTGTGTGTGTGTGTGCGTAATATATTATATATATTATTATTTATATATTATATGCGCGGTACTTATTAGAAAGCGCTCAGAGATCAGAGATAGAGCTAACATATTTGGCTGGATTGATGTGAGTTTTTGAGCCTGGGTTCACGCTTTTATATATATATATATATATATATATATATATATATATATATACTTAACCTGGCTTTTAAAAGTCTTGCACAATTTTGTATCATGTATTATAGTTTCTGCAAATTCCATACACTTTTATTTGTTTGGCAAACATACGCAGATATGCCTGCAATAAGACACAATGTGAAAAGGATAATTTTTCAGATGACACCGCTTTTTTAATTACCTACACTCTTCTTTGGTAATGTTTATTGCTTAAAAAGGGATTATTAGAATTAAAATAAAACCTAAAGATTTGATGAAATTGAATTTATACATTTTTTGTTGTTCTTGAGAATTTACAACAAAAATATTAAAAACTATTTAATCATTATATTGTTTATTTTCAAGAATAATTTTACAACATTCTAAAAAGAAAGACTAATAAATACAATTATAACTTTAGATGGGGCTAGATTACCCAGCGCTTAAGACCCCCACCTACCACCAAAAGCATAAGTTCCACAATGGCTGAGCATTTTTTTGTCCATAGTCCATATAGGCGCAGATTCGAACTTTAAATTCCACTTTTTAAAGTGTCACATTTCGCCGAAATGCCCTTTCAAACAGGTAGAGAATTATGGACATTCTTTAAAAGCAAATTTGCACTGTGAAGTATCCTTTATCACCCCTCCTAGTATTTTAATTTATTATTTATTGTCAGCGCACAAAAATGGTTGAAGGCGACGACTGACGAAAGAAAAGGTCAAATTTTGCCAAACAATTTGAAAGATTGACACTCAAAGTAGAGACAGACACGTTTTCAATTTTGGTCGTAAGATCAAAGTATTCATGACAGATTCGTGCTTGAGACTCGAGAATTTGTCAATATTAGCAAAAAGAATTTGTAAATAAATAATAATGGGGACAGTTCAGACAAGCGAGTTCATGCTCGAGAAATAGGGATATTTTTGTTACTAGCCAGCGTGCGCACACACACACATACACACACATAAACTTTCATGCGTTCTTAAACACGCACATGCATACACGCTTTTCAGTGCTTAGCATGGAGCGTTGATTAGATAGATAGTATTACAGATCGTTTATGGTGGAGTAGTTAGAGGAACATCGGTTCGAATTTCAACATAGTAGATTTGGCAATATCGACCTAGTACGCGACATCATTGGGAAATGCCACAGGTTGACCTAAGCCTTGAAAGTGAAATTGTGATGGTTAGGGTTAGCATGATCCTAATGGAACTACCATGATTTGTTATGCGACTGTGTTGATGTTAGACTCGAAAAGGAAACTGCAAGAAGGCAAAAAGAAGAAGATAAGCTAGATGAAAAGAATATCTATTAACCATAAACCGACAGAATATATAATTGTTAGCAAGAGCGACAGCCAAAAGTATGAGTAACGGATTCAGTCAGTTATGCACTGTGCGTGATACACGCTTAGGTGATCATGTATCTTTCGATACATGACTGACGAGGCAGATTTTTTCCCACAGTAGGTTGGCATTTCTTTCTGCGGTAGAACAGTTGCCATCCAAGGTCTGTCCTACTATTTACCTCTAGCTGGTTGAGGGAGGGGGGAGAAGAAGAGGATTCATATCTTTCCCAAGGTTATTAGCACGTAAGTGAATGTAATGGATTCGAGTGGAATTCGAACTCGGCCCTCTGATTCCTCAATCCGAGCCGCTTTAAAGAAATCAAAATCAAGCAGGTGCAGAAGTTTAACTCTCCGGTTAGTGTCGGAATACGTGACACCGGAATCCGAAGGCGCATAGCGAAAAATGCCTTCCAGAAACCAAACAGAGTATTAAGATATAGGCGAATTTTATAGGCTAATGTTGAATTGTAATGTAATATATATCTTACACTAAGGCAACGGATGCTGAACAATCTCCTCACAGACAACAGTGATGTGGTTCTACAGAAGTAGGCTGCAAATACCAAGCACGGAGCATGTTATTAGGTTGGTGCAAAAATAATGACATAATAATGTCGTTTTTTGACGTTAAAAAATACGTCAAAAAACGACATTAGTACGTCATTATTTTTGCACCAACCTAATGGAAACGAGGACGTTTTAAGGAAAATATTAGGTTGGTGCAAAAATAGTATCGTTTTCTCACATAGTAACATATGTGAGAAAACGACATTATTTTTGCACCAACCTAATAGGAACAAAAAGGACATATATGCTTAGAATCAGTAAGAAACTGTTGAAATTAGGAAAAAGGGCTTTAACACTCACTCTCTTTTTATGTGCCATGTCCTTTCATGACATAGGCGATCATGGCTCTCCACCTTCCTCTATCCCTAGCAGCTCTCAACAAGTTCCTTCCCTCTGTCCCCCCCAGCCCCAGACCACGTTCTGTCATCCACTTGCTTAAACCCGCCAGTTATGTCACGCGTTGTTTTCCCTTGTCTCTCTTTCTCGACCCGTGATTCTCCAGGCCCTCCTTCCTCATTATGTGTCCCAGAAACTTCATCTGCCCCTTCCTGATGACAAGTATAAGCCTCCTCCTTGTTTGCAACCAGTCTAAGACCTCATCGTTGCTCACACGCTCGGTCCATGATATCCTTAGCGTCCTTCTGTACATCTCCGTCGCCTCGAGTCTCTTCTTCATCTTTGAGGCGGATCGTCCAACATTCGCTGCCGTAAAAAAGGACAGATATCATTTAACAGTTCAGTATTCTTTTCTTTGTTACCAAAGAAATCCTCCTGTCTCGCAATATCCTGCCCAGCTTTTGGAATGCGTCCTTGGCCATTCCAATACTTCTACGGATCTCAGTGTCGCACTTACCGTCCTCTGTCAAAACACTTCCCAGATATTTAAACTTCCGCGTTTGCTTGATTCTAGTGCTCCCGACCTGCAACTCGCATTTCGGGGCTCATCGTTTTACTAATAACCATGCATTCTGTACTCACAGGCTTTATAAATTTAAGCGCATTATTAGCAGGGGTCGGTGCAAGTGTCTCATGGCCCCCTCCCCCGAATTTATAATACGGGGCTCTATTCTATTACATATCAATTTTCATATAAAATATAAATTTTATCGTAACCTAATTACGTACAATAATGATCCATATGCAATATAGGTAAACAATTCTCATAGAAAGATGGAAAATAAATACAATGTATCTCAATACAAATTAGAGACACGCCATAATAGATTATTCCATCTTAAATAAATCAACAAGGATTTGCGTCAATTTTTAACATCAACTTGAGATTTTTCTTGCTAAAAAGATAAATTATTTTGACACATTCAACATTATGGATAAAAAAAATAGTGAATATTATATTATTTATTTTTTTCAGAACAGAAATGAAAACCCAATATTACGTCAAAATCTGAAAATTCTTCATCCTTTTAATAGTCAGTTGTACTTAGTGTGAGTTGTAACATATATAAATTTAGTTAGAAAAAAGCAAATATTGATAGGATAGCGAGGGTCACAAAAACACTGCTCGTGTCCCCAATCAGACTTGGCCTCCCTCAATCCAAGATAGTACTCACCGGATAGGAGTATTAGATTAATTGCAAGGTCTCATCATTTTACAGTTAAAATGGCTAGATGTAACCGTAAGTTCTACGCTAACAGTTTCTTCTATCGCACTTCTCGCATGTGGAATTTACTTCCGGTTTCTTCCTTTCCAGTCAACTTTGATCTTCAAAAATTTAAATGCAACGTCGATCGTTATCTTCTGTACTGTTAATTCGTGTTCTTTTATTGTTCTCTCTCCTTAATAATGATTTTTTCTCGTAATTTTTCACACAGAGTAACTCATTGCGTCTTACTGGCTATATTGCCTTGTTTGAAGTAAAAAGTTTAAGAAATAAATTGAGTGAGAGACGGTGAGAGAGGATCTTCGAGCAGACAATCTAACGAGTTAATGCAACTGGAAGGGGCGTTTGTCTCCTTATTACCTTTCGCAGTCCTTTCTCTGTCATCCAGTTGTATAAACTCGTTAGATTGGCTACTCGCAGTTCCTCTCTCACCGACACGCCTTCAATGGATTTCTTAAATATTTCACCCCAAGCAAGGCAATAAAGCCACTAAGTCGCAAGGAGTTACTGAGTGTGAGAAAATATGAAAAAAAAACATTATTAATGAGAGAGAACAATAAAAGAACACGAATTAACAATACAGAAGATAAGGATTGACGTTGCATTTAAATTTTTTAACATCAAAGTTGACTGGAAAGGAAGAAACCGGAAGTGAAGTTCACATATGAGAAATGCGAAGAAACTGTTAGCATAGAACTTACGGTTACATCTAGCCATTTCAACTGTAAAATGATTACAAGAGAAATTAGAAAATATATTGCTAACCAGACGCTTCCTCTGTACCTGAGTGGTATAGCACGTCAGATCAAATGACGGTTCCGTGTAGGATGCAAGTTTGATTTCTGTTGGAGGACATATTTTCTTCTAAATTTCTCGGACATGCAGGCCGGTAAATGTAATTAATACTGATACTGTATATTACAAACAGATCATTTACTATAAAAAATAACGTATAAACAGAAAATATATTAAAATGTCGAACTTAGACCATTTTCATTATATATATATATATATATATATATATATATATATAGCTTCTGTATGTGCACTACTTAGTCAAAAGAGTTTATATGATGTTCGCAAAAGCGTGAAACCCAGGGTCACAAACTCATATCGATACAGCAAAAAAAAAAAAAAAATATATATATATATATATATATATATATATATATATATATATATATATATATATTCTTATTATATTCACTTCATATCGCCCACCTCTTTCATCATTATCATTATGCCGACTGTACCTTAAGTGGCTCACGGGCCCTATATTAGGTTAAATGTAGTACAAAAAATGTTGTGCATTTCTATGATAAAGAACATGCAAAGCATCTCTAAAGGAAGTCATAGTTAGTATTAGGTTGTGTCATTAGTATTTTTTGTTTTGTGTAACAAATTGTAATGACGAATGTATAATCGTGAATGTTCATTAAGTAAATTGTAACAATGGATAACAAACGACAGTGTTCAATGCAAAAAGATAAATCTCAAAAATCGACCGCGAAAGATGCTCTCCATGGAAGAAAGGTAATGTTGTGCGTGTAGTGGAATCGTCGATGTATTATTCATTTTGAAACATCTTTAAACACACTGAAAAACTAAATGCAAATTTCTAGACCCAGTAGTAGCAATGTCCCCAAACAATTTTAGTCTAAAAGCACCTACCGAGTTCTAAAATGTTTCTTTTAAGTTAATTTCTTTTAACAACTTTTTCGATCGCAGCAAAACCGCTTTGATGGGGGAAAACTTTCTCGAATGAAAACCAGATGCAAGCCTTCGTCAAAAACCTCTTTTCCCATCAAAACCTACGAAAGTTTACTCAAAATGCATCCAAGACCTCATTGATAAGTGACAAGTCGTTGCAAATAATGGTGTATATTTAATTGAGTAAAACCAGAAAATTCAGCAATATTATCAGCCCTGATCGCCGAAAGGTTGTCTCCTTGTGTCTTTTCTATAAATATTTTCATTTTCGGATGAGCTATGGTACCTAGATTTTTTCATTTAAGCAGAAAGATATCAATTTACAGTTGAGTTGGCTAGATGTAACCGTAAATTCAATGCTAACAGTTTCTTTTCTCGCACTTCTCGCTCATGGAACTCACTTCCGGTTCCATTCTTTCCAGACAACTTTAATCTGCAAAATGTCAATCGCTATCTACTGTCCTGATTATTCTTTTCTCTTTCCGCTCATTAATAATGTTTCTGTTCCTATTTCTTCCATACCAGTAACTCCGCGTGTCTTAGTGGCTTTACTCTCTTGCTTGAGTTGAAATCTATTAAAACAATATAATTGTACAAAAGGAGAAAAGTATTTATAACTCAACCTAATACAATTTTAGGAAGTAGATGAGCGCAAGATGATCATAAAATACCAATGCGCACCAATATGTATAAATAATAGATAATTGGCGCGCGAAAGGCGTAAAAAGATTGAATAATAGAGATTTTATATAAATATTTTAGTACATAAACATACATATAGGTCACTGAGTATCAATTATTGTCACCATCCGTCGTCTTACTTGTACTGCTAACAAAACCACCATTTTCTTTTATTTTCAACCTGAGGATAATACACAATAATATATTTGTTTTGAGTGTGTTTATATAGACATACATATATATATATATATATATATATTAAAGACATTTTTATGTTTAACGTTCTTTTTATAGATACAAGTATTTAAGTAAATGCTCTGTTTATAATAAACAGTATTAAATAACATTTACCGGCCTGAATGTCCGAGAAATTTTCATAGAAAATATTCGTCCTTTGACAGGATTCGAACCTGCATCCTATACGGAACCGTCATATAGCTTGACGTGCCTAACCGCTCGGCCACAAGGTCGAATTTACTGCTTATAAACTTCCGTATAGGATGCAGGTTCGAATTCTGTCAAAGGACGAATATTATCTATGAAAATTTCTCGGACATTCAGGCCGGTAAATTTTATTTAATACTGTTTATTATAAACAGAGCATTTACTTAAATACTTGTATCTATAAAAAGAACGTTAAACATAAAAATGTCTTTAATAAAAAAATTGTCGGACTTTGTCCATTTCTTAATGTACATATATATATATATATATATATATATATAGTGAGTGAGTGAGAGAGAGGTTTTATTTATTTATTCTTTTTCCCCCATAAATAAATGGACTGCGAATTTTAACAGTAAGTTATAAATATCATTATTTAAATTTTACAACCGTCAGTTTTTAATCTTCACCTGACGATTGCATCGTACATGAAATTCAACGCTCTGCTAATGGTGAGGAATATATATATATATATATATATATATATATATATATATATATATATATATATACATATACATATATATATATATATATATATATATATACACACACAAGATTTTGTTCCTAAGCATACTAGTAGCAAATACGCCTCATTCACATGTAAAATAATGTAGAAAAATAATGAAAGCATTAATAATAAAAAAATAAAATGCAAACACTCAGTAATAGCAACTATGAACACGCTCACAACTTGCTGACTTTGTATTGAAAATATTTTTTTTTTAATTCTCACCGCAATAGATGCCATATATAAAAATCTACCCATTCAGTTAGAAATTTTAAAAAAATCCTTCCTAATGGTTAATAGAATAGCCGAAAGCGCTAGGATACATATAATATTTGGACAGGTTTTACACTTAGTACACACTTTAAGTTCGTATGTACGGATGCATGAAAAATTCAATAAAAAAGATTCATTGCAGTACCTTGTCAGCCGTCCTTAATGAAACTGGTGGGAATTGCTGTCATAATACACAATATATATATATATATATATATATGATTTGATTTTAATCGTTAAATATTAAATTATGATCCGACATCTTAAAACTAGTTGTTATATACATGTGTGTGTGCGTGTGTGTGGACACACGTTTCATGCTTGAACGCAATCTTCAGGGAACACAAACCGCTCGGTGCCTATTTTTATATTTACACACGCTCTGTCCCTGATACTGAGCACTTTTCATGCTGTAAAACTACACATTTATCATTATATATATATATATATATATATATATATAGGATAACGATATGTAAATTTTTATATATCAAGAACAGTTTGGGAGGAAAGCTGTATGATAAAGTTTAAAAAGTTTTCGAGCGATGCGTTTCGTCCGATGAAGTCCTATGCGACGAAAGCGTCACATGAAAATTTTTTCCACTTTGCCATACATCTTTCCTCCAGTTATATATATATATATATATATATATATATATATATATATATATATATATATATATATTCGTTTCCAGGTTAATCTCCGCTGCCAGAGGTGTGTCAAAAGGCGAGTGGTGGGCATGTGCAAATTTATATCGCCACTGACATGTACACGTGTGAGGTCCCACTTTAAATCCGACCTTTTATCCTAGTGAAAGAGGGGATGAATAAATATCCCGATGAGGAAAGAAAAGAGTGCCTAACACGGTGTATTTCTTTTTAAATGTTAAGTTACTCCAGGATGTAGGCGGTTATGGCTCTCTAAAATTCCTTTCCTCTATAATCCATGAACTGCCATGTGTTCTTGGAGAAAATTGTGGAGCTGTTTCCCGTTGATTTATCCCCAGTTTTGAATTTACTTGTCCCTCTCGTAGAATGACTGAAACCCAAAGCTAGAGGATCCAGTCTACTTGTTTATCTTTAACCAATGACTGAACGAGGGAGAGAAAAGGACGGACTTCTGTTTTTGCTTAATGCGAAAGTGGACGCAATAAACTTAAAACTTCCCTCATCGCTAATAGTAATGTTACCCGCACATCCTCAATACTCTGTCTGTATGGTAACGACTAAATATTTTAGAGCTGTCCATTTCTCGGAACGAAGACTTGAATAATAATAGCAAGAGATGGTAAGTAAATCCAAGTCCTCACTTCCTATCTCTGTCCATACTGGGTCATGTGGGGACGAGGTACTTTTTAGTACCTCTTTCCGTATCATACTGCAAAAAAGGACTCGGCTAAGAAAAATATTTAACAGAACCACTTTGCAACCATAGTTCACCCTCGCTTACAGGTAAATAACTTAAAAAAAATGCTAACAAGTTTGTTCTTTTCTCACCTCTCCTTGTCCTACTAAGAGATAAGTTTATTTTGACATACATTTCAAATAGGTGTATGCAAAAATAAATTCTTTTGTGGTCCCCTATTCAAACTTAATTTTAATGACTTGCAAAAAAAAACTTGTATATTTTTCGAGAGAAAATATATAGATATATCAAAATCACAAGAATACATTCTCAGGAATTTCAGATAATTAAAATGAATCTAGTAATAATTTTAACTAATTATTAAGTATTTTTTTTTTTCTTAAATTTGAAAATAGATATTGCACTTTCGTAAAATGTATTAATGTTTTAATTCACACAGAGAAATATTTGTCACAGCAAATGAATAAATTAAATGTTTAAAAATTTACTGACAATCAGTTTCAGCTCCTGCTGTTAAACATCATCAGAGATAAATTTAATATTTTGGAATCTATTGATGCCACTTATTTATTTAAAGTTGAAACAAGTGATGTACTCTATTTTTTTTTTTATAACTACTTAGGATAATAAATTTTTAAAGAAATATGTTTACTAAATTAAAAGCCGGAATTTAAATACAGTTTGGTGTGGGGGGGGGGAATAAATAACAACATGAATCCTTTCGATAATACAGAGTTGAAAAAGTCCATTCGTTATTCGGCTTCGCTTTCTGCCTCGCGAATCATCTGTTGTAGAAAAAAAAAAAAAAAACTGAACAAGAAAACTTGTCTTAATAAATTTAAATGAACTTACCTGCCTTTTGATGCAGTTCTGAAATGTCGCGTTCTTGTTCGTTGATCGAACGCAAATATCAGCGTCTGAGCTCGACAAAAGCAGTGAAATTAGAACAATGAAAAAAAATCCAACCAACTCGACATAAAATTCGTTGTTCCAATATCAAGTGTTGTCTGTTAGACGATTTATGGCCACAATAGGACAGTACGGATGACAACAATGCTTGTGACGTGATTATGTATACAAGCCCAAGTACCAAACCGGAAAAAAAGTTTATATAACTAAACATGTAAACTAACGATAACATAAGAAGGAGGTCTCTTCTATACAACTAAATATGCAGTAATTGTACTATAATATACCTATTTTTTTTTCTTATATTTGTGTATACTGCGTATAAAATGAACTTACTCGTTTTGCTGTTGTTTATTCTTAGTCTGTTTAGTTTCTGTGTGCAACGAAAGTTTTCTCTTTTTACGAGCATTTACTATCAAATGATTCTTTTGTTTTCTAGTGAACTACTTCGTTCTAGTGTAGCAGGAAAGGCTAATCAAAACACAGATTGTTGTATTCTGTAACTCGCCATAGATGCGAAAACTGTACCTGTTGATAACTGTGGGGTGCTGGTCCTCGTGTGTGACATCAACCCCACCCCCCACCATCCGACCTACACATAAGTAATCTCTCATACAATTTCCCACGGGTGAGTAACCCCAGTGATCTAAATACAAAAAGGGAGGGTAACTACTAAAGAACAAAGAAGTAAAGGAAATGAGGAAATTAACTGTCTCTCACTCTCTTTCTCTATCTATCTACCTATCATTCTATCTATCTCTCTTTCTCTTTCTCTCTCTCTCTCTCTCTCTCTCTCTCTCTCTCTATATATATATATATATATATATATATATATATATATATATATGATGGACTTTCCCGTCGTTTTCGACGTATGAGTGTCTTTCAGTTCAGTATTTTGTTTGTTTCGTATATATATATATATATATATATATATATATATATATATATATATACTTGTTTGGCCTGGGATTACCCCGGCCAATAGTAAATTTTGTATTCGCACACACACACACACACACACACATATATATATATATATTAGGTTGGTGCAAAAATAATGACGTAATAATGTCGTTTTTTGACGTATTTTTTAACGTCAGAAAAACGACATTATTACTTCATTATTTTTGCACCAACCTAATATATAAACATATATATATATATATATATATATATATATATATATATATATCTGGCGGAAGGAGATAATCAGCAGATCCTTTGTGTTACAAATATGCCTACAATTTCCAACTGAACTCAAATAATATAAACTGCTGAAATTAAGATAAAAGAAATACTAGTAAAAACAAAAGGAACAAATGATAATGATTCAGCGAATAAAAAATTCAAACTAACTTTACTAATAATACTACTCTGTATACTATTTACATTATTCGTACTATTGTCCTCATCTTTTTCGCCATAGTTATTACAATGTTTCGGCCGTTGTACGCTCCCGCCTTCTTCAGGTGGTAGGAATGTCGAACTGAACCCTTTATTTCGCTCGTTGCGATAGACTGTTCTAGTTCCACGTGCCATGTCTAATGGATGTCAGTTATCGGTTATCTCCTGCTTAATTCCCCTCTCCAAATTCTCCACCGCCTTAACCAGGTATTGAACTCACACTGTTTGGGTCCCTGTCACCGGATCTAACTAACTGTGCCATGTGTCCTTAAGGCGTTTGAACAGTTTACCCCAGTGAGCGAAATAAAGGGTTCAGTTCGACATTCCAACCACCTGAAGAAGACCGGAGCGTACAACGGCCGAAACGTTGTCATAGATATGGCGATAAAAATGAGGACAATAGTCCGAATAGTGTAAATAGTGTACATAATACCTCATCTCAGAAATATAGACAGATACTACTCGTGTATTTAAACTAGTGATTCTTAACCGCCGTGCCGTGACACACTAGTGTGCCACACGATCCTCTTAAGTGTGCCGCAAAATATTGTCACGGCATACATATATGTGCGTGTGTAAGATGTAATAGTATATTATATACTATTACAACTTACACACGCACATATATGTATGCCGTGACAATATTTTTTAGTATTTTTATAGTATTTGAATAAATGAATAATTATTAAACTTTTTTTTCAAGTAATTGTTTTCACTATTCTTCGAGTATGTTATTTTAAATAGTTTGCTATAATCTTACTTAATATAAAACGCAGATTGTTTGTGTGTGTGTGTGTGCGTGTGTGTGTGTGTGTGTACGTTTATATATTGGATCGGATTTCCAACATTTTTCAACCGATTTCAACAAAACTTCACAGGATTGCGTAAAATTACCTTGCGGTGGTTCTGTCAGCGTCAAAAATTGGAAAAACACAATTGTTTTGCACGAAATCAATTTGAAAACGCGATAAAACACGATTCTGTCGCCAGAATGAAAGGGGGACAACTCATATCGAGTTATACTTATTATAAAACCCAGGTTGTTTGCGTGTGTGTGTGTGTGTGAGTTCGTTTATATATGGGATCGGATTTCCAACATTTTTCAACCGATTTCAACAAAACTTCATTTTTTTTTTTTTTGGCATGTAGTGTTTGATATTGTCTTGCACACTTTTTTCTTTATTTTTACATTCAGAATGCTTTAAAAATTCCATTTACAAGACAATTGTTTATAATAAAATTCTATTCAATTGATAGACTCATAACGATTGAAAACAATATTTTTGTTTGAGTTTGGGTTTGACCAATTCGTAAAAAAAAAAACAAAAAAAAAACTAATTAAGACATGCGTGTCCGTCAACCTTAAACAATAATCTTTGTCAATTTTATTTTTCAGTCTTTATGATGGTTGATACTTGATCTATCTCTTACTGTTACATCCACAGGCAACGCCGGGCTCTCCTGCTAGTATTCATTAAAAAGAGATGAGGGTCTGCTTATCACACATTCGGCAAAACAGGCACAGGTTTCACGCTAAATAAGCTGCACAAAAAAAAAAAAGGCTAAATGAGTCGGGATATTAATTTTCTCCGAGGTATGCTGTTGCTTAAAAAAGTTGAGAAACACTGATCTAAATAATAAAGACAAACATGTCAGCAAATCAAGCTTTCACGAAAAAATAAAGAATTAAGACAAAACTATGGTTAGATTTGAGCTTTGTAACCGATAGTCACCATGATCTAATCATTACGGCCGCTACCCTCGACAGGCAGTTTTAATGGTTTTAAGTTCGGAATCTAAAGCTTACTCTTTACTGCGACGGTCTTTAAGTTGTGATAAGAAAATAAAATGAACAATAATAATTGACCAGATGCATTTCATAGACATGCTGAAATTCGTACATCATCTGTGTTTTCGATGTATACTTCTTTTACATGCCATGTCTCTTCGCGTTCATGACTCTCTACAACTTTCTATCTTTTGTAGTTCTTCGTAAGGTTTGTCTTTTTACCCTCCCTCACAAGATTTGAGCTTCTCGTTTTGTTATCTATTTACAAAAGCTCGTTGGATAGGTTACTCGATGCTTTCAACTGTAACTTTTCCCATCAGTATATCCTGTGAGTGTCAGATTCCCCAAGCCCACTTTCCTCATCATGTGTCCTAGAAATGTCAACTGTCTCTTTCTAATTCTGTCCTTTTTGTTTCCAGTTTCTTTCAAACCTCCTCTTTACTATTATGTGTCGTATCACTTCTGGCTGTGGGCATCCATATCTCTCCACAACTTCCTGCCCTTTGCCGTTCTAAACAATGTTTGTCTCCTTAATATTCCTTTGGAAATTCATCGAACTTTTTTTTTATTTTTGTGTTTATTTATAACTTTTTTTATGCGCCGTCTCACTTCAGGATGTGGGCATTCATGGCTCTCCACAACTTCCTATTGTGACGGGTATTAAAAGCAGATAAGCTAAACACGCATATACGCACATATGAAGGTTAATTTCCGCCTAGCAACAGAATAAAGATTACGTGAAGTCTTATGACATTTTGGGAAGGCAGGCCAAAAGGGTCAACTGACCCAATTACCCGTAAAGGAAAACGTCTAGACAGAAGCTAGACAGGTGCCGGAAGTAAGTTAGAATTCGCGCCCAAAACCTAAGTCACGTGACAGTCAAAGATTCACTCGAGGATCAGTTGTTCTCTGGACTTTGAAAAGGCAAGACCGAAGCCGAGGCGCTAGTGGTTCACGAACGGAAAGATAAGACGCATTTGATAGTGATGACTTATCCAGTTCGATCCAGGCAACTCCGGACAGAAGTATAAAGAAATATTCCTGTTCGAGAATCCCAATTTGAAGACGCGGATAAAGATATATGCTGGTGGTTCAACCTGCGTAAAGAAAGTGTACATCCCTGTTGCAAATCGAGCCGTCTACAGAAGAAAGGAAGGAAAGAAAAAGACGAAACAAAGAGAGAAATAAAGTGTATTACAGACTGGCAGTGTGTGAAATTGTGTTTGTGCCGAGAAAAGGAAAGAAAGGACATTGATATAAAAAAAAAAAAGAGAGAGAACTGAATACAAAAGATAAGTAATCACATTTTGGACCCGTAGTAGAAAAGATATACACACACACATGAATATTATGTTTTTTTTTTTTCGCAAACCCCTTTCCACATGTAAAACAATAATTGTAACTCCTCTCCCATCTCTTTTGTATATGTGTGTTGGCTTCTGCATTCAATTCATAGTAATTCATACTTGTATTTTGTATGTTCGGGTTCAGTTGAATCCATTTGGTGTTCGGCGAATTTGATATCCCAAAATAAGTTCGAGATCCGATCGTCGGATGTTTTAACTCATACTTATCTGTTCGTTTATTTTTGATATGTGTATATTTGTATATATTAAAATTGTTTATCAAAAATCGCTAAGCCTTATAGTTCATCCTTGTATTGTGGATCAGTACTCGTGTTGAAAACGAAGCGGACCTGGGAAAGATTACTGTTGGATTATCCCAATCGAACAGTGGTCTTAAAAATATTTTGTTTACCAATTGTCCACTCTCACGATCTGAGAGAGACAGCTTGCATCTCTCCACAGGTGTGAGAGTGTATATATCTCCTAGTCGGCGTATGATCGCCCTATAACCCATTCGTCACCTGGGGCATATGACACTATCCTTTGTCCTTCTAAACAATGTTTGTCTCCTTACTATCTCTGTTCTGCCCCCATTTACACAAGCTCATTAAGTAAGTTTCTCAATGTATCCCCCTGTCCCTCTTGCCTTCAATATAACCTGTGTGTGCTAAATTCTCCAAGCCCTCTTTTCTTATTATGTATCATAGAAATTTCGTTTCCTTTTGTTTCGGATCCTAAAGGCAAGTGTCCTTTTTGTTAACATTTTCGTTAAAACTTCCTTCGAGCTTATATGTTTCATCCAAGGAATTCTCAACATCTTTCTGTAGAGCCACGTCTCCGTTGCCTCAAGTTTCTTCTTTATTTGAAAGGAAATTGTCCAGAATTCACTGCCATGTAGGAATATTGATACGTCATAGCATCTCATCAATCTTGTCTTTATTTCTAAAGAAATTGTCCTGTTTTTTAAAACTTTATTTATATGTTGTTATTTCAAATCTCCTCCGGGTTTCTAGGTCGTATTTCCATCGTCTGTTATACATAAATAGTATTGGGGATTATGATGCTCTCCAGAACATTACACATTTCTCACAAGTTTTCATCTCAATTCCACTGGCAAATGTTTGCTTCACAATTCGCTATGATAGGCATCTTGTCATCGGCCTTTTAATTCGATATTCTACGTGTTTCGTTTAGAAGTCGCGTGAATTACTTAACAACTAAAACATCAAAGAAACCAACCGTAACGAGTTGAATACTGAAAATCAGCGGATTAAAAAGCCGATGATAAGATGGACAGCTCCTCTGATTAAGCTAGACACTTTTCATTCTCCTAACGGTGCGACGCACCTCATAGTTGCGGTGGAAGTGGATAGCAAGTGAGGTCAAATGATTGAAAGGCAATCAAATATTTAGAAACAGTTTTTTAAAATTCATATGCCAAAAATAAATATGATTTCAAAGTTTTAAATATTGTCATGGATTACTTGTAATTGCATGCATGCGTCCCAGTAAAAATAATTATTGAGCGATTTTATCATTGGGATATTTTTGCATTATATCAAGCATTAAGAATATAGTAACTAGGGTCCACAAATTGAAGGAGAGAGTTATCAATAATAATGTTCTGATTTCGAGTCTGCATTTATCTACCTTTAACACTCTCTATATTTTTTTCTTATTTTTAAATGTACTTTTTATCACATAAAATTTGGTGAGGCGCGAGCAAATTTTCATTCCGAAGAGAAAAAATATTTGGGAACCACTGTAACTTAGCTAATGTGAGTAATTGTTGTTCCCGGCCTGTTACCGGTGTTCTCTTCTTTTATGGCTCCTGTCAAGATTCAGTCTTCCCATTCTGTCTTTATCTCCTTTTAATCTTAGATGGAGTTTTTCCCACTCCATATTTTATTTTTCCCCTTCCTTCACCTTTAATGGGTGAACGTCTTGATTTAGACTCTCAGCAGAATACAGCGGCCACTCTTATTTTTCTGTGATTGGACGGGTCCTACTAACATATTTTTGTTTTAGTTTGAATATTTGATATTTTTTTTATTATTTTCATTATAAATACAGTGTGACCCGGATAAAAGGTATCTTATATCCGGGTTTCTCTTATATCCGGGTTTGGTCTATTTTATATACACTAGCACAAACTCTAATTTGGGACCAGAAAAATCTATCTTATATCCGGGTTTCTCTTATATCCGGGTCTCTTATATCCGGGTTACACTGTAGGATCACCAACACCAACCCTCATTTCTTAATTAATTTCTATTTTTTTGTAAAAAAAAATGAGAAAAATAATAAAAGAAAGAAAAAATTTTTAAATATCCATAAATTGTTACATCGTGGGGATTTAGTAGGTTCTCCTGTGCGTATGTAGTATTTTGGTAAATGTAGGATTGGGTGAGGGGGGTGTGAATGAGTAAATTGTATCGAATGAATGGATCGCTAATAAGATTAGCTAGGTTTAGTATAGTCAGTAATGACCAGCCTCACTCCACTTCCCTTTCGACCTTGTGCTAAAATTGTACATAAAAATACAATAAATATATTCAGCGGTGAATTGTGAAACAGACATTTGCTACTGGATCCTTCCCCTGAAGATGGTACCAGACGAAACTGAAAGATAAAAGTTCTGGAGATCATCATAATCTCCAATACTGCGCGCGGAACGCATATACAGAGGCTATAAAAATAGTATTAATGGCTGACCACTCGTTTCACGGCATGTCTGTATGCTAGGGTAACAAGCTAATTCCTTCTACATTCCTGCTACAGACACCTGCTTGGGTAAATTTGTGCTTCTTTAACACGAAGAGAGTCGTACTAGGCTGAGCGAACCTTAGTTGCAGTTTCTTGGAGAAAGACGCGTTCGGGACCGTTCTGTCTCTAGCTAAATTCACTTACAAGCTTATGGTTTTTTCAGGCACCTCCCAACGGTTCCGTACGCTAGGATTGTCCCCCAAATCTGATATTATCAAGAAGACACCTTTTCAAAATGTCTTTTTTTCTTCTTTTCCCTGAAATAAGCACACAAACGAAGCATAGTTTAACTGCTTATTTATTACATACATTACGTCATATACGGACACTCCAACTTGTATATACGAGGCCTGTATGAAAAAGTAACGGGATCGGTTTAACAAAACATTATTTTAATTCCAAACAATAAACTACATAGTTCCCTTTTCAAATTATTCCCCCTCGAGTCTAATGGACTTTTCCATTCTTCTCTGGTATGTTTCTATGCACTGCTGGGAGAATTCTTCTTGGATGCCCTTCAGTTTCGTCGTTACGGCCTAATGGATGGCATCCACTGCTTCAAAACGGATCCTCTTTATGAACCCCTTGAGCTTGTGTAAAGAAAAAAGTCATACGGAACAAGACCAGGTGAATACGGAGGGTGTTCCAGTACGGCGATGTTCTTATCGGGATGCAACTGCCGGATGCACAGGGCAGTCTGAGCCGGTGCATTACCGTGCTGAAGTAGTCACGATTTGTCCTGTTACAAAAGCATGTGAAAAAATTGCATTGGTTGCAGAAAGCTAAGATTACAGTTATATAGTCCCAAGATATCATCTTAGATGATAACACAATCCGCTTATCCCTCTTTCGCCCATAGCTCACATATCACACTCAGTTCTGTCACTTTTCACAAAAACTTCGTATTTGACCAAATACATTTTTTAAATGCAACTATTTCTAAACCCCAATAAAGACAATAAAGCCACTAAGACGCAAGTTACTACTGGATGTAAAAGAATATGAGAAAAAGTAAAAAAAATATTATTAAGGAAAATAAAAGAACAGGAATTAAGAAGACAAAATATAATTATTGACAATGCATTTCAATTTTTGAAGATCAAAACGGAAACCAAGAGGCCGGAAGAGAGCTCCTCAAACGATAAGTGCGAGAGAAGAAACTGTTAGCATAGAACTTACGGTTACATCAAGTCATTTCAACTTTAAAATAATGAGACCTGGCTGCCATTCTTGTACTGCGCTTAAATTCGTAAAGTTGAGATACCAAAGGGGAACATTGATCAGAAAAATTAACATGAACATATTTATAGAAAAGTTACAGGTACAGGGGAGATTATGGCGATGAGAAAGTGAATGAAACTGTGATGCCAGGGCAGGGCCAATAATATTGAAGATAATATAGCATCGGCACCAAACCAGATATGAAAACAATATTCAATGGATGGACGTAGATTTATAAATATGCTTCTCCTTGACTCTTTGCCAACCAAAGCTAGAGATACTAATCCATGCTAGTAATAAACCCTCGTTAACCGGTGGGATGGATACCTATTTTTCCGAAGGGATTTGTGCGAAAGCGAACGCAAAGACCTCAGGTGGATTATTTGAAGTCGGCACGCCAATCCGACTTTCCGCGCCGATAATTTTAAGTCAAATCACTCTACATGTGCTACTGGTATTATGCAACCCAGTAATACCTGCCACGTGGTTGGATCATCGACTAAACAGATTTGCTCACCAGGCTCTTCTAATGAAAAGGGTGGCAGAATTAGAAACAAAACCGACTTAAGGGTGGATGAACTTTCTGTTGGATCAACAGCCATCTAGCACAAAGGGGTAAACTCAATAATGGCATCCCAAATTTCCAGAAACCGGTTCTATAAAGGCAGGTAACCTTTAGGAACCTATTCTGCTGATTTTCTGAGAATGGAAACAAATCACTTTCTATAATATCAAAAAGAAGTAAACTATTTTGATAATTTAATAGAAAACATTTATTTATTAAGATATTTCCAAGTTGAAATTCTGTTCTCATCATATTTCTGTTCAGAAGTTTGATGCTTTTTTACTCTAGTGGCATCAGTTTCCTAGCCACACTGGATCCCTGCAGTCCCAAAGATCCGATGGAAGACCTATCAAATTTATGACTAGAAGATTTGCCACATTTTTAGATTCAAGACGATATCTTTTGCCAGAATAAATTATGTTCCTCACAGAACATCCTCTTTCAGCTTTCGCAGAACTTACCGCAATGGCTTTAATTATATTTTGATCTATATCGGCTATTTATATATAAGATTATTTTCGGATTACCCAACTGTTTCGCTAAGCTTTTATAATTCTAAGATTCAGTCCGCGCGAACCGGTAGGACGCCACCGTTGGGTAGACTGGTCTCTATAGCTATGTATACAGTTAGTGCAGTGACGACACAGCATCACTAGGTAGATGGTTTCCTAGATGGAAGTCAACGGCCAGAGCGAAGACATTCCCTAACGGAATTGACATCCACGTGTCCGTGACCAATAAACTTAATAATACATTTTATACTTTATTTTACACTTTACTTAAGCAATTTATGTTAATAATAGAATCCTTTTCCTTTACGTTTTAGCAATTTACACAATTTTACTTAATCGCTATATTAAAAAGAAACACAAACATTTATGTCTAATTAATTACCAAAATGAATATCCTCATGTCTTTTATAAATTTGTGTAAGGCTAAATTTTGTCTATGTCTCCACCGTACATCAGTAAAACAAAAAACAGTCGATACCGTTACATTGTATCAGCTTTTATATAACTAACCAATTGTGTTTACTACATAATCTGTAACATTTAAGTTGCGTGATATTTTTAAAAGCATATTTTAATAAATATTTCATCGGTGTTATTTATTTTTAAGCGAATTTTAAAACTTGCTATTATATAATTAATGTTTCTCTCGATAATGTTTTTTTTTTTTTTTAAATTCATCTTGTTTGTATAAAAAGAATTTATATGTCCCTTGTCAAAATCCAGGTCATAATAAACAGTAAAATATCGGGTGTGTTTACATTTAAAGAAAACATAAATTAAATGTAATCTTGCTTTCTAAAAGTAACTTTTTGTTTATAAGAGGCAGACATAAATCAAATCATTTAAAAATGTTAATTTTTTATAGAATTCTACAATTTTAGGCTCGATAACGTTACTTACGATCTTATTCCCTACAGCGTTAGTAAATAACGATTCATATTGTAGGGAGACCACAGTTGTTTTCCCTTGGGTTGAGCTCATGAGAGTTTTGGCCTCTTTTAGAGAGTAGAACTCTTCTGCCCTTTTTGTCTTTGCTTCTGTTCTGGGAGGAACGGCCTCTTTACCTTCCTGACCACCAGGGTGTCCACGCACGTGGAAACTGGTCAACATGTGTACGGCCTAGCGAAAGAAAAACGTACTTTCTATTCACTTATCTGCGGACAATCAAAGGCCATAAAGTTGGTATGTTATTTCTTTGTTCTCGTTCTGTAAACCTCCTCGTTCCTTTGGGACAATATGGAGAATCATTTGTTTTTGGGACATATGGAAATCTTTTGAATATATGTACATAAGTTGTCTGCCTTATTATATGTTTTGTTTGTTACGCCCGCGTATTTCGTCTTTCTATATTCGTATTCAGTGTTAGTATATCAATGGCTACACTAATGCTAATATTAGTATTGGTGTGCTACTGGAAGACTAAAACACGTTATTCTTCCTAAAACAGAATAGTCAGTAAACTCTGTGCGGCAGATAACACCATACTAATAATATTATCGGATATTTCACATTACTACAAGTACTATAGCCTACAAGCTTGGGGTTGAAATGTTTATAAGTTTTGAGCTTCAGGAGGCTATCTCTCCAAGTATTACATTTCCTTTCGGGCAGTGGTTCCTAAATGGTGCGACGCGCCTCATAGGTGAAGTGGAATGACTAAAAGACAATCCAAGATTTAGAAGCAGTTTCAAAACATTTATATAAAATAAATATGATCTCAAAATTTAAAAGATTATTACGTATTACTTGTAATTACATGCATGAGTCCCAGTATAAATAGTTATAATTAATTATTGACTGATTTTATCATTGTGATATTTTTGCATTGTATCAAGTATTAAGAATATAGTAATTAGGGTCCGCAAATTGGTGGAGAGAGTTATCAATGATAAGGTTCTGACTTCCAATCTGCGGTTATCTCCCTTTAAATCTCTCTCTGTTTTTTTTTTTGGGGGGGGGTATTTTGAAATGTACTCTTTATCACATAAAATTTGGTGAGGCGCGAGGAAATTTTCATTCCGAAAATGCGGCCCAAAGGGAAAAAAATGCGAACCGCTGCCTTAGGTAGAGGGGTTGGGATCATACCCCGGCGCTTGAAGTTTTCCGAAATAAGAATTTGAAGAGGGAAATCAATCGTGTTTCGTACGGCTAACAAATCCCACTTTAAACTTGACTTTATGTCCCATTTCGTGTAACTTGATGCATAGATAATTACCCAAATTAGTCGAGATGAACCGAAAACATCACAAAATTATCTAAATAATTCAAAATAATCTGTTTAATTAAATTACAGATTATTTTCTTAAAAAATGTACCGAAGTATTTATACAAATTTAGAGGTAAGAGAATTTTTAATGCAAACATCTGTCCGTTTGGGTATTCCACTAGTATATAAAATATCTCTTATAAAGAATATTCTCAACATTATCACTAAAGTAATTCCTTATTCACACATTACATTATTTTATAATTAATTGAGCAAATTAAAACAAACAATTAAAAACAAAAGTTATCTAAAATGTGTCGTTGTTCAGAAAATAAAATTAACTTAAAAGAATTTTAAGTAAGCAGCAATAACGTCTATCCTGATATAAACAAATATAAATATATCATTAACCTATTTTATTGCAACCAGATGCATTCTGGCTATAAACAAAGGCTATTAAAATTTTAATATGTCGGAACATATCACTTAATGTTAGTAATTAATACATAATATTTATCATTTATAGCAAAAATTGTAAAGCATCAAAACTAATAATTATAAATGACATGGGACTTCAAAAATGTCCACATAACCAGTACAAGAACTTTTTCTGCCTGCCATCAGCATAGATGATGCTAAAATCCAAGAGAACAAATCACTACACCTATCGTTTTCCACTGACACGAAGTAGAGTGACTACAACGAATCAATTGCTTCGTTTACTGCAAGGAAGTTTGGTTCAATGTGCCGTGTCAAAAAATGTCCTTGTCAAAATGCATCTTGCACATTTATAAATCTACCATCCATCTATGCATTGAATACTGTTACCATATCTGGTTTGGTGTTCCTGCTGTACATCTTGAGATTCTTGACAAAATCCAAAGAATTATCTGTAATGTAATCCTGACCAGTGATCCCGATTTCAGTTACCTTCTCACCAACATGAAATGGATTCCCTCTAACTTTTCTACAAATATTTTCATGGCAACTTCTCTGACGAGCATTTTTCCCCTGGTGCCCCAAATATCTGACTTTAATTTGAATCTAGGTCCCACCGCTTTACTGTTGAACTAGGTAAATGCAACCTCCACTTCTACTCCAAATGTTTCTTTTTTCGCACTTCCCCACCTATGGAACTCTCTTCCGTTTTCTCCTTCCCTCATAACTATAATCTTCAAAAATTTAAATGCAACGTCAATCTTCTGTCTTCCTAAACCCTAAACCCTGTTTATTTTTTGTTCTTTCCTCAATCTTCCCAATTCTCATTCTCTTTCACTTTCACTCCCGGTAACCTCCTACGTACTATTGGCATTACCACCTTGCTTGGGGTGAAATGGCTTTAAAAAAATGTAAAAAGATCCCCGTTTTTCGTACCGTTTAGGAAATTGCATTTTCAGTAGCAAACAGTAAAAGTCATCATTGCCATAAAACCACCACACTTTCTCGTAGGTTAATTTTCCACTTACCAAAACTTCATCGTTTATATCGTTCATCGTATTACAAACGACCTAAATATGGCTAATATTAGCAAATAATAATACAATATTCTATAGTATTCACTGTAAAGAAGGACTCGAAATGCACGTAGTTGTCATTATGCAAAAGAAAACACAATATATTTCACTATAGAGAAGGTACTTTAAAATGTGTCTAAAAAGCTAATGTTCTCGGCTTCAGTCAATTTTTGTGGTTCCTAAAAGATTAATTCTTTAAATTTTAAATCTTTAACCCTTAAATACTGTTACAAACACCTCGTTGTATGACGTTACTCGTATATGATATACCTATTTAAATTAGAAATGTAGCGTTCCTTAAAATACCAGGATGAACCCAGTAAAATATTTTCTCTATGTAACTTATACAATTACCTTTCCTACTAATGAATAGAGACTGCCGAAAGTACTCGAACAAAAATGAAGAAAAGTTTGTCTTTTTTTTTTTTTTTAAGTTGGGACAGGTTCGCTATGAATTTGATCGGATGTACATCAGCTTCTACGCAAACAGGAAAAATGTTCTAAAATTCTCGGTCAGTTTTAATAAAACTTGTTTCAATGAATCCAAGCTACCTATGTAAACGTTTGTATAATGAGAGAAATAAAGAAAGAAAGAGTAAGAGAGAGTTAGGATGAAAAAGAGTGAGAGAGAGAGAGTGAGGGTGAAGTTAGAAGATCACTTGGGACGTTGTGTACGAGGGTGGGCTGAAAGGATCATAGGTGGACTATGAAAGATGCGAGAGCTGTGAAATTTTGCATGCATTAATTTCAACTCCCTATTAATAATTGGTTCTATCAAGGTAAACTGACATTTGACTGTTCAAAGAAGACTTCAAAAGTAACTAGTAGCGACTTCTCTTGAAAATGAATAAAATTTAGTATCGTGGCGTTATCAAGTACCTACAGAAAATAGTTTGACCCCCAAGGACATTCATGCTTCATTCGGGGATGACTCAAACAGTCAAAAGTGGGCAGCTGAATTTAGAGACTGAAGGGAGAATCTTGAAGATGGCCAAAGTTCTAGACGTCCTTCAACTGCCACCACCGAAGAAAACATTGATTGTGTTCACCACGTGGTGATGGTTAACACATGGCAATTGGTTATAAATCAAATAATCAATACTGTTAGCACCTCCCGTGATTGAGTTGGGAATATTCTGCGCTAGGTTTCTGCTCGGTGGATGCCACGTCTTCTCACGCCTGATCAAAAGTGCACCAGGCTGATCACATCATGAGAAAATCTGACATTGTTTAAAGCAGATCCAGCTGGTTTCCTTGAATGTTTCCTAACCCAGGATGAGTGTTGGATTCATAGCTTTGCGCCAGAAACAAAGAGACAATCCATCAGTGGAAACACCCCTCTTCACCTGCCCCAGACAAGGCTACGGTCGTTTCATCTGCACGGAAGGCGTTAGCCTCAGTTTTAGGGGATGCCAAAGGCATTGTGTTTGACTGTCTTCAAAAGGAACACACCATCAATCGAGAGTACTACGCCCTCTTGCTGAGGCAGTTACTAATGGCTATCAACACCAATCACCCAGGAAAGGTGACGAAAGGGATCTTGTTTCATCAGGACAATGCTCCATCACCCAAATTCTTGGATTCATTTGCTGTGCGTGACTGTGGCTTTGAACTGGTTGATCATCCTCCCTATTCGCCTCATTTGACTATCATCACTTCACCAACATGAAAAAAACACTTGGATTTCACAGCTCCAGCATCACTCCTTCATAGTCAGCCTATGAAATTTTCAGCCCATCGTCATATATATCCACACTAGGTATATCTACAAACGCTCTATCTCTGCGATTGAGCACAAAATTCATGAAAAAAATAAACAAATTTTACACAATACATACATACACACGAAGACACACACAGGCACATAAACACACACATACAGAGAGATACATACACACACGCACACATACACACACATACACACACACAAACACACACACATATATATATATACTAGCAGAAGAGCCCGGCGTTGCCCGGGGATGTAACAGTAAGAGATAGATCAAGTGTCGACCATCATAAAGACTGAAAAATAAAATTGACAAAGATTATTGTTTAAGATTGACGGACACGCATGTCTTAATTAGCTTTTTTTTTTTTGTTTTTACGAATTGGTCAAACCCAAACAAAAACATTGTTTTCAATCGTTATGAGTCTACCGATTGAATAGAATTTTATTATAAACATTTGTCTTGTAAATGGAATTTTTAAAGCATTCACAATGTAAAAAATAAAGGAAAAAGTGTGCAGGACAATAAGAAACACTACCTGCCAAAAAAAAAGTGAAGTTTTGTTGAAATCGGCTGAAAAATGTAGGAAATCCGATCCCATATATAAACGAACACACACACACACACGAACCTAGGTTTTATAATAATTATAACTCGATATGAGTTGTCCTCTTTTCATTCTCGACAGCGATGCCTCTTAATCGTGTTTTCAAATTATTTCACGCAAAAACAATTGTGTTTTTCCAATTTTTGGCGCTATCGGAACCACTGCAAGGTAATTTTACGTAGTCCTGTGAAGTTTTGTTGAAATCGGTTGAAAAATGTAGGAAATCCGATCCAATATATTAGGTTGGTGCAAAAATAATGACGTAATAATGTCGTTTTTGACGTTAAAAAATACGTCAAAAAACGACATTATTACGTCATTATTTTTGCACCAACCTAATATAAACGAAACAGACACACACACACACACATAACCTGGGTTTTATAATAAGTATGATTTCTTTATACACACATAAAAACGCACACACACGACGGTTGAGTTTTCATTTGAATGATGCATCAAACATATCACATTAGCATCACATTCTGTCCACATTCGCAATTTAGGAAAATTCTTGTTGAAAATACATCGACAATTTTTCATGAAAATGATAAACTTATACTAAAAATTGAAAACAAACCCTTAATAAAATTAATAATGAATACTGCACAATTTTTTAAAATGTATACAATACATAGTTTAAAATATCACGGTTTTACCTATTAGCTTTTTGGTATTTTTAACTATATGGACATTTCAAACTTAGTTACAAAGTCAAATTTAAACAGCACAGTATATAACCTTAGCATTTTTCACTTCACAGTTAAAAACTTAAACTTTCAGATAAACACAACAATTTTGTCTTAGAAAAAAAACAAACAATATCCTGATGATGATATTGTGCTAATGTTGAAAGTACTCGGGGTAAGGGAATATGTATCAACATGGTAATTTACTCTCTTCCTTTAACAAGGATAATAAGATGCATGTCCGTGAATGTGACAGGATCCTAACGAAAATATGTAGACAAAACTTGTCTAAATTATTCAATGAGCCATTCAATTCAATTGTCGTCTAAATCACGCAAACCTGAAAATAACACTGATATTTACCAAAATTACCCAAAAATACCTTGAAATACTAAAGCGTAAAATTATTGCACACATAATAATCAAGGGGGTGCAGTCTAGGGAGTTACGTAGTCAGGTGTAAGGAGTGGTATGGTCACAGAAATTGTCTAACAGTCATGGCTAGCTTCTCCTGCTTGTCATGGTGCAGAGTCCTGTTGCCAGACATAGATCTTCCAGCAGCCACCCTCTTGACCCAGGACAGCACTATTTGCTCAAGGTACTTGATGTAAACCTCCGTGTTGAGTCTGAAGCTCTCACCAATAAATTTGGGAGTTCTTTTTTTATCCGAACGATCAGAGTGAGTTTTCCGAGCTGCTGTACTTTCGTAATCACCATTAGACTCATCCAACTCTTTCTGAATCCGTTGCACTGTCCTCAGATTGACACCCAAACACTCTGGAATGTTTGCATTGAAGCTTCCGGTATGAATGCCAAACAGTACAGACTATCGTTTCCAAATTTCTGGTGGAGTGACTTACATCATGGTGCTCTTTTTCCCACAGACGATACCAAACTGACCTTATTATACTGTGCAGTCAACAAAATAAAAAACAAACAACGTGCATGCCCGAAATTAAAAGTAAAAAATAACGACAGTTTACCCATCGTACCATATATATATATATATATATATATATATATATATATATATATATATATATATATATATATATATATAGTTTATTACATATATAAGATTACACTATTTTAAAGCATTTTTATGCACATAAAACATAACATTTTGTTTTATTACATCATACTTATTATAAAACCCAGGTTGTTTGTGTGTGTGTGTGTGTGTGTGTGTGTGTGTGTGTGTGTGTGTGTACGTTTATATATTGGATCAGATTTCCTACATTTTTCAACCGATTTCAACAAAACTTCACAGGACTACGTAAAATTACCTTGCGGTGATTCTGACAGCGCCAAAAATGGGAGAACACAATTGTTTTTGCACGAAATCAATTTGAAAACACGATTAAGAGGCATCGCTGTCGCGAGAATGAAAGGGGGACAACTCATATCGAGTTTTACTTATTATAAAACCCAGGTTGTTTGTGTGTGTGTGTGTATGTGTTCGTTTATATATGGGATCGGATTTCCTACATTTTTCAACCGATTTCAACAAAACTTCAGTTTTTTGTTTTTTTTTTGGCAGGTAGTGTTTCTTATTGTCTTGCACACTTTTTTCTTTATTTTTATATTCAGAATGCTTTAAAAATTCCATTTACAAGACAACTGTTTATAATAAAATTCTATTCAATCGGTAGACTCATAACGATTGAAAACAATGTTTTTGTTTGAGTTTGGGTTCGACCAATTCGTAAAAAAAAACAAAAAAAAAAACTAATTAAGACATTCGTGTCCGTCAACCTTAAACAATAATCTTTGTCAATTTTATTTTTCAGTCTTTATGATGGTCGATACTTGATCTACTGCTAGTAAGTAATAAAACACAAATGGATATATATGTATATATTGTGTGTCTGTACCTTATTAAAACGAAATGATATTTTATATTTATAAAAATAAAATGTATTGATCTTTTTTCTTATATGTGAAGGAATTTTTGCAAATATGAGTGTTGATGAAGTAAAGAATAGCTAAAATTTGTATTAAGTCAAAGCTTTCGCCACACATGAGTCATTGCCAATAATTCAAACAGAAATAAATTTCTTCTATTTATTTTCTCATACACTCCGCGTTAATCGAATGCCAAATACAGATTTTAGATATTTTTTTACATTTTGGGGGTTCCATACAAATGTTGGTTATTTTTGTTTTTTACATCTAATACAAATTTAGTGGAGGTTAATATAAATTTTGGTTATATTTTACATCTAATACAAATTATGGGGTTTAACACAAATTTTGCCTATTTTTTTTCATCTGTAGATGGAAAAAATAGGCAAAATTTGTGTTAAAACACAAATTTGTGTTAAAACACAAATTTGCGTTGTGCAGACACCTTTATCAATTCTTTTTAATAAGACGCGTTTTCAAGAACAATTTTTGCCAAACACACACTGAATATTTATGTGTGTATGTGTACGTTTGTAGAAGCTCATATAGTTACACACACTAAATACTGACACGTCTTTTACGCTACAAAGACTTTTTTAATCTCTTGATAAAAAAATGCTATCAACTAAGATTTTCTTACTCAAGTGACTAAAATTTCTTTCTACATACACAAATGCACAAATATGCATGTGTGCGTGTGTGTGTGTGTGTTTGTGTGTGTGCGTGTTGATATAGAAAGTAAGTAGTGACAAATAACCCACTAAACTAACGATGCGTAAATTCTCTCTATCCACACAATCAACTCACTAAGCCAACACGCCGAGGGTTACAAACATCCTATAAAATATAAGCCAAAATGCTCACTGCAGATAGAAAAAAAAAATGAGATTGTTCATCATTTGTTACTTTGGCAGCCGAAATCTTAGGTAGTCTTCAAAAACAATTATTTTATTGCTAAACAGTCCTATCTTTCTTTGGGGTGGCTACTATGCTGTGGTGGTTAGCAAACGCAACTCAGCGGACCAACCAGCTGACATGTTGAGTGCAGTCCTGATTGGATTGCCAAGGACTCCAGTCCTCCTCACTCCACTTATATTTTGTTGAAACTGAAAACTAAACAGAAGATTAAATTTATCCTTTTGTCCTCAATCTATTCAGCAGTGATGTATCATTTATCTAAAATCATGACGGACATTTATTTTCAAAATAAATCACACAACTTCGTTGACAGTTTTCATTTTCACCGAAATATTAACTTCTAAAACTTTTCCATAAGTTTTATTATTATCATCATCATCATTAATAATAATAATAATAATAATAATAATAATAATAATAATAATAATACCAATACAAATGGAAGAAATACGTAAAAATTACGATAATTTAGTGTATTCTTAGATCAGCAAAACTTCTGGAAAAAAACGCTTAATAGATAACTGGGGGGATAATATCCAATAAAGAAAAGTTCATGTGACTTATCTGATTGACCGACTCCAGAGATTCTCACCAAAATGTTCGTCAGGGCCTGCCGAGTGCTAGCACACACCAACTTTTGACACTCGATTGATTTAACACCCCCGCTTTTTTATTTTGACATCCTTCTTTCAATTAATTTCTTTATATTTTCTTTATATAATTTCTTTTTCTTTTTTTTTCTCGGCACT
>OZ010578.1:73117861-73165361 GCA_963932145.1 Acanthosepion lycidas
TTCTTCTTCTTCTTCTTCTATGTGCCATATCTTTCAGGACCTTGATGATTATGATTCTCTACAATTACCCGTTCTTTGTAGTTCTTAATAAATTTGAACTTTTTTCCTAAATCTTGTTCTAATATCGATTTACTCAAATTCACTAGATAGGTTATGCGTTGTTTTCCTTTACTCGTATTGTCTTCAAGCTGTCCTGTGAGTATCAAATTTTCTAAGCCCTCTTTCATTATGTGCCCTAGAAATTTAAAATGTCTTTCGCTGGTGTTAATGTATATTTGGGGCAGCAACCTTTCTTTTAAAAGTCTTTCGTTAAATATGACGGACAAGAAAAATTTTATTATTTTTTTTTTTTTTAGTTTTTCCAGCTTTCTTAAATTTTCCCCTGTGGTAGGAGTGAGCGAGTACAAAAACTGTCCATATCGTCGATTGTCTCCAAACTCTTTCAGTCATTTCTTTAGCCATTTTCAAAGGGGGTTGTTTTTGGTGTTGTTAGTTTATTTTCATGTTTTGCCTGTCAATAATTTTCTCTGCGCGTCATATTTAACGATTGCTCTATTTTATATATATATAAAAAACCATATTTAAATCAGTTAATATATATATATATATATATATATATATATATATATATCGACTGACGCCAATTCAGTTGGGTTTCGATCCTAGCTAGAGGCAACCGGATGTCTTACCACACTGATGAGCTGTGATACAGCGAAACTGTCTCTCTGCGGATGACAATATATAGGCTCCTGAAAAATTTATTTCGGTTGAGTTCTCTGGGGAGTAAGTGTAGTTTTGTAAACAGTGACTATTATGGCTAATAATGCAAGACTCTTCGGTAAATCGAATCGAGGTCATTGTATGTTTATCTAAAAATAAATACGCTTAAATTCACCTTCATCCCTACCGTGCGCCAACGGTTTAGGGGTAGAATCTCCGACTGATGCCAATTCAGTCAAGTTTTTAGAGGCAACCGCATGAGCTGTGTTACAGCGAAACAGTCTGTCTGTGGATGACCACACACACACACACACATATATATATATATATATATATATATATATATACCAACGTACCGGGAGCTGTGAATTTGTTATAGGAGGAGAATACAATTTGGTAAAGAAGTAAATAAACCTTGCAAAACAATGTTAGCTCGGTGATCATTTATTTTGAATGTAAAAAAAAAAGTATAATATTGATACGCTACACCTTTTCTATGTTCAGTGTCCGTTGTGTCAACAGCATTGAGAATAAGCAAGAGATTATCCATAGCCTTGAAATCTATCTTATTATCTTCACCCCTCTAATGTTTAATTCTCCTTGTATAACTTTAGGTATCTGGCTTTGAATTCAGGTTTGTCCTTCTCCTACACTGGTTACAAATCACGGATAAGGAGTCCCGTCTATATTGCTATTTCGAATACGGCTCGAAATTACTAACGAAGACTATGTTGAAATACAAACAGTTTTCTCCCTGTCTTTAATAAGTCATTCAGAATGAGGGTCAGCTCATATTGCTGAAGATAAAGTTTTTAAATTTCTCTGAACTTTCATGAACACCTGGCTGAATATGACATCTGAAAAGACTAAATAAAAACAGTAAGAGTTTTGTTTTCATTACCGGAAATTCAAAAAGAATGCAGATATTTTTTTAAATGATATACATTATGAAAAAATACACTGATACAATTTTATACGAATGAAAAACATAATCTGCATAGTATTAGCACAACACTGGTAACATCAAGATACTATGTAACAGTAAATATATTTTTCAACTGACATGAAGTGGACTGACTATATTGAATGAATTACTAGGTCTATTGCAAGAAATGCTGATTCATTGTGTCGTTCTAGACAGTTTTTTCTCGTCAGAATTTCTTGCACATTTATAAATTTGTCTGTGTATTAAATATTGCTGCCATATCTGGTCTGGTGCTCCTGCAATACATTTCGAGATTCTTGACAAAATTAAAAAAAAAAAATCTGTAATGTAATCGATCCTTATCTGGCATCTCGACTTCAGTCACTTTCTCACCAACATGACGTGGCTTCTTGTGCTTTTTCTAAAAAATATTTCAATGGCAGTTGTTCTAATGAGCTTTTCTCCCTAATGCCTTGGTTGCATGAAGTTAAGCGTGCTACTCGATTGGCAACTAGGTCTCATCGTTTTACTGTTGAACTAGGTAAATGCAACCATATCTTCTATTCTAACAGTTTCTTTTCTCGCCTGTAAAACTCTCTTCCAGTTTCTTGCTTCCCTGCCACCTACAATCCTTAAAAATTTATATGCAACGTCAATCGCCATACTCTGTCTTCTTGTTCTGAATCTTGTTCTTTTATTGTCCTTTCCTCGCTAAAATCTTCTCATCCTATTTCACTCGGTACGGTGGAGTAATGGATAGCGGCTCGGGCTGAGGAATCGAAGAGTCGCGTTCGAATTCCAGTCGAATCCAATGCATTCACTTACGTGCTAATACCCTTGGAAAAGGTATGAATCCTCTTCTTCTCCCCAACCTCCAGCTAAGAGTAAATAGAAGGACAGGCTGGGTTCTATATCTTTGGGTAGTAACTAGTCTACCGCAGAAAGAAATGGCAACCTCCTGCGGGAAAAAATCTGCCTCGTCAGTCATGTATCGAAAGATACATGATTGCCTAAGCGTGTATCACGCATGGTATATAACTGACTGAACCCCTTGTATCCTAGTAGCATTATCACCTTGCTCGGGATGAAATGATAAAAAAAAATTCGTCTGTTTTCTCTTTAAAGATGATGAGAGTAATTATTATTACTATCAGAAACCATATAAATTATACGGATTTACTAATATGCACTCTGTACTTTTCAACCAATAACCATTCTAATGCTATTACAAGAAAAGTGACATAATCTCTCATAAAAATAATGAAATGTACTCAACAGATCGTTAGGTTACAAAATATGATTTAACTCTTCACTACAAAACTACTGTCTTTATCTAATACAACCTCCCCCAATCATTCTCTGTGTTTTTATCTCCCTATGTCCTCTCTCTTTCTCTCTCTCTCTCTCTCTCTCTCTCTCTCTCTCCCTCTCTCTCATACACACACACACACTCCTGTCTTTCTGATTAATACTCTGTGTGTGTTTGTGTGTGTGTATGTGTATCACTCCTGGACGCTCAGTATAGTCCGGGTTTAATAGGATTAGCGTGGCACATTACATACAGGCAAGTGAATCTCTTCAGCAAAGTTATTCCCCTTATACCGGCGGGATGAAAAAAAGGTGTTTTTGTCACTTCGCGTTTTAACGCACAGGGCATTCTGTATAGGGCTATTCGGCCATGACACCATGGTGAAGCCCACATCTTATCATTACAAATCCAGCGGCTCCACTCACCATCCGAACTGTATTTCATTTAATAAAGTTTGTTAACAATATATTCTTTCGTTCCATTTTCTTATCTTTCTTAACACAACCACATCCCCCCACCCGACCCCGGGAATAAAACATAAATATTGCTTTTTATACAAACCGCATTAAAGTGAAGACAGGTAAATAAAAAAGTGTAATGAAGTGGGTGTAACGGCAAAATGGTAAGACAAAACTTGACTCTTCATTAGATTTTATTCAACTCCTAATCACATCAGTTACTCTTCTGTCAGCCATTCTAGCCTCCAATCCGATACGTGGACCTTACATTCCTCACCTTCGATGTGTCAGATACTGTCTCAAATCCTCTCTTGTAGCAGTTGTTTATGTAGCAAATATTACAAATCATTCTGACATTTGCAAAAATGCAGGTATGATGTCTCGCGCTTCTTTATTCGACGGATGGGGATGTTACCGAGTCAACCTGTTGCCGCAACTGGCTTCCTTGTTGGCTTGTCATATCTATTATCGCGGAGTGATTATTTTGATTCAATTGCTAGGTCTACTACTAGGAAAGTTTGTTCACTGTGTCGTACCAGACAATTTTTCTCGACAGAATCTATTTTGCACATTTGTGATACTATTTGTTGTTATCGCGGTAAAATAAACCAAAAAAAATTTTCTTATCAGTAAAAGAGTGTTATGTGCTGAGAGACATTGAAACGAGAAGGGTTAATACCAAAAATCCGTGGGAAGAATTGGGGATTTAATTCACGCATAAACGATTTGAATTGTATATCATGCAGTTTGAACAATGGAAAAGTAAACCAGACTTAAGGGGCAATGTTGATTGACACACAGCTGCAAATGCAAGCTGTAAAGCGAAAACTTCATTTTCTTAAACAACGAATTTGGAGTTGATTGTCCTGGTCGAAATTTATTAGAGACAGGAGGGGGTTGGAGTTTAAGAGAGAGGTAATGATATGAGAGATTGGGAGAAGTGAATTCCCCCAAATTATGTCGATAAATACGAATGCGCGAAGCGCATTCGCTAGAAGAGAGACGAGCCTGAACCGAAGAGACAGAGACAGAGGAGAGAAGAGAGGCCCACGTGATTATCTGCCGACGAAAGCCTCTGACTTCAGCCTTATGCCAAACTTTACCAACAACTGCAAACCAGATATTTGCTAGGCCGACGATAGTATCACTTCCGATTTAGATGCGGGCTGGGCTGATAATTAATTGCATGTGAACACTTACATAATCAATTATTGTACGGATGACTGATATAAAAACAGTATTTAATTTTCTTCAATTTATTCGAGTGTTATTTTTTCCTTGTATGTCATCGTCCTGCTTGGACCAGCCCAACTGGAAGATACCTACGGCGATTCGATCTTAGATGCCTTATGATCAAACTTAAATCACAACGTGGGATACGGTTAGCTCTGGATTGAAGCGGTCAGTTCAGCAACCAACTGCGGTGTTAGAAGTCTTGGTCGACCGGGGAGTGTGTTGCACGATTACACATTTATAAACCAAGCATTCGTCCGTGCATTGAATATTGCTACCATACCTGGTTTGGTCTTGAGATTCTTGACAAAATCCAAAGAAGGCTCTACAGTGTAATCGATCCTGACCTGGAATCTCAACTTCAGTCACTTTCCCACTGCCCTGACGTGGCTTTCTTCTGTCTTTTCTATAAATATTTTTATGGCAATTGTTCTGATAAGATCTCCTTGGTACCTCGGCTGAATGAATTTAAGTCTACTACTAGATTGGCAATTAGGTCTCACCGCGTTGAACAATCTATTAGGTTGGTGCAAAAATAATGACGTAATAATGTCGTTTTTTGACGTGAACGTGAACGTCAAAAAACGACATTATTACGTCATTATTTTTGCACCAACCTAATAGAAGTAACCGTATGTTCTATTCTAATACTTGCATTTCTCGCCTGTGGAACTCCTTTCCGGTTTCCCTGTTACTTACAATTTTAAAAAATTAAATGCAATGCCAATCACCATCTTCTTTCATCCTGAATTTTACTATTTTATTGTTCTTTCTTTTCGCTGATTTTTCCTATTTCACTCGCCCTTATCACCTAGCATGGGTGAAATAGTTAAAAAAAATATATCCGTGTATATCGTGTGGATTAATTTAGTTAGGATAACAAAAGCTAATATGTCCAGGTTAATAAAACACATAGATTCAGTTCCAGATTCTCATTCATTTGAACAAAAAAGATGAAGATATTATATTGAAGGCGACAAAACCTGAACAAGAATCACAAAAAAAAATCTCTAAATAAGTTGTACATGTCACCTAAAAAAACAAATAAATTATCATTTATGTACTGTTTGTAATCATCCAAACATTCATTCCACGAAAAGAAAAGAATCTCTATTTTTTTCTACTACTGAATGCGAGAATTTATATCAGGCAAAAATCTTGCTTTTGCCAAGAAAACCTATTATTTAAAAAAAAGATGGCGGGTGTATATTGCACTCAAAAAACATAGGCGTCGATACTGACATTTACAAAATATATTTCCTTTATTCACAACACAAAAGATTTGACAAAGGCGACTGTATTTGGGTACTGATTTTGAGATTGATTAAATAGTTTATTCAATTTAATGACTGATTTCGTAAGTCGTAATTTATGGCCATATTTTTGCTGCATAGAAATCTAATCTATTTCTCTTTCTTTTTTCAGCGTCAAAATTGAATAGATTCACATTTCTAACATTGTTATTAGGGGATTAACAGGGTGCAAATAGATAGACAGATAAAGAAAGAAAGAAAGAAAGAAAGAAAGAAAGAAAGAAAGAAAGAAAAATATGAATAGACATATGCGTTTCTACATGCGTTTAGAGACGCACATATATTCTCAACTTACAATGAAAGAGAACACTACTATTGTTGTACTTTGTTTAGATTTTAATTGAACGCGAAAAAGAATCTTAAACTTCGACTCTTTCTTTCCAAATCTTCGATACAACATTTAGAGAGAGGAATCTAGTGTCGATTTTCGATATATGAGGGCCTAACGGTTCAGTTTTAGAACTGAACAAGACTAGCTACACATGATTTGTTGATCGTGATGAAAGCCTGTGGAAAACAAACCTGAATTTTTAAAAGGACTGATAACACGGAAATGATGTGCGCCCAAAAGTCGCCAAACCGGTTTAAATTCAGTTTTTCTTTCTTTCAGACTGGTTGCCAACCAAGACGAGAGAACCCAAGCTGGCCTTTGCTGTTAACCTCTGACTGGGAGAAAAAGTGGGTTTATACTTTAACCAAGGGTATTTGCACCAAAGTGGACACAGTCGGAATAAACACACACACACACACAAACGCAGACACACAAAGACACGCTACCCCGATCGCTACAATTTTAACATGTTCAAGTTTAGAGTTAACCGTTTCTTCCCCATATATTAACCGTCTATGTCCAGTGGTTGTTGGGCTTTGTACAGGGTGGACATCATTGTAATATATATATAATTAATATAAGTAAAACGTTTGTCACTTAGCTGATTGATATTAACTTCAGCATCCCGACTCCAGAGTTTTGCAGACAGCAGACAGACCAGTGCGTACACTCTTCAGGGAGTATCAGCAGTTGACTTCTTATACTTCACGATTTTTTTATATGCATTTATCATTGGTACAAGGTTTTTTTCATAGTTGGTGTGTGTATGTCTGTGTGTGTGTGTGTGTGTACGTGCGTTCGTCTACGCGGATGTGAATATGTGTAGGGTGTCGTGTTTATTTCTCCTTTACGCCGTTTTTTTTTCCCCACTTTATACTCACTCCTTAGCTTTTTTCTCTTTTTTCCTCTTTTCTTTCAATTGCCATTTGGTTTACGTTTCTTATTTTTTGTTTTTTATTATAGACATGTTGTCGTTTTTAATTTTTGTGCGTTCTTTTCTTGAATTAGGAAAATTGTATATCGTTTGTTTCTATAAATAATTAATGCTTAAATGTAAAGCAAATATTTATACATGTCTTCACTTGGCTATTATTTCGTTTTCTTATCTTGCTTGGTTCTATCTTAACTACTATTAAAATATTAATTATAGCAGGTTATAAGCAGCGAGGAAGGATTTAAAAAATGGGTTTAAAATGCCATACTTAAAGAAAAGTTAAAATTTTGGGGTCACAAGATGAAGAAAGAAGGTTTATGCAGGGTTAGCTTCCCACATTTTGTATCAGCTACTGAAAGAACTATCATGAAAGTTGACTTTCCCAGACACAATGGCTCGGGACACAGGTTGGACATTGAGGATGTGGGAACGACAAAGCAGGACCGAGAAGTGTGGAAAGGGATTGTTAATGGAGTTCCGACCAACCACAGGGAGGTCGAAGGTTGATGATGATGATGATGAAGGTGAGCGAGAGAGAGGAAAAGGCTTTTACATTCACATGATATTGAAGGCGAAAGAGATTGAGGAGACAGTCATTTTCACGAGAACTAAAACCATGATTCAAACTTGTCAGCAATGGTCATAATCGAGTCGACAGCCATTATGCATGTGTATTTATGTGGGGTACATCACGTGTTTGCCTCATGGCGTCTGTGTTTGTGTGTGTTTGATTCTTGGAATTTTAGTGTAGTTTAGGTGTATATTATAAATCGGATAAATTAGTAGAATTTCATTGTACGTGACGCCCATACATCAAAATTGATACATACCGATTTACACATACGTGAGGACTTTATAATCATATAAATTAAAGCCATTCTAAAAATACTACTTTCATGTTAAAGAAACTACTAGAGTAGGACTTATGGTTACACACGCACACACTCGCACTCACACACACACTCTCTCACTTTCTCTCTCTCTCCCTCTCTCTCTTTCTCTCTCTCTTTCTCTCTTTCTCTCTCTCTCTCTCTCTCTCTCTCTCTCTCTCTCTCTCTCTCTCTGCGCGTGCGCTCGTTCAAATATCTGAGAAGTGTTGTAAACAAAGATGGAAAATACGACACTGAGATCCGAAGTACGCCCTAGGCGAGCGAAAGAAGCATTTCAAAAGCTGAACAAGGGGCTGAGAAACGGAAATCTTTCGTTAGTAACAAAGAAAAGAGTGCTGGATTACTATGTGATATCCATCCTCTGATATGGTAGGGAATGTTGGATAATCTCTCCACGGATGAAGAGAAAACTGGAGGCAACAGAAATGTGGTTCTACTGAAGGAGATTGAGAATTCCATGGACATAGCTTCTAACTAGGAAATCTCAAAGAAAATGGCAACAGAAAGGACTCTTCTACTCGAAATCAGGAAAAGACAGTTGAAATTTCTTGTGCACATAATGAAGAAGGCTGAATATAAGTCATCATGAAGGAGGAAAAAATAATAAATATATAACAATGAAATTATGATGGCCATCTTGCATTAATCTATAGATATATGTAATATAAATATTAGCGGATACCCATATTTAAGTAGACGCTTCGTTTGTTTATTTAACATCGTACATATTTAGTTTCGTCTATCTTAACGCAAACAAAGCAATTTCTAAATTAATAACGTTTAAGTGTGTCGCTTTAATAAATAGAGCAGCTATTACTTCTGACCAGTTCCTGTCATATATTTGAGTTGAAAACCGGAGACGAATTCATTAAGGGGTAGAGTATACTTGCGCTAGGTATTTATAATCTTAGATTTCTTCCAGCAGATTATCACATATACCTATAAAGAACTGTTGCGGACACCCAGTGGTTATTGTAGGTTGTACAAGCATAAAACTGGCGGTTAGATTTTATGTCCGTTTGTGCGTGCGCGCATGTGTGAAGAGGCCTCACGTATAAAGTCGTTTGCTTTCCCATCGAACAAATCAAGTATGAAACGCTACTTCACGCACCGGCGAAGCATGGCGAAAACGCCATTCTTTAGGTACCCCACTCAGGAGTGTCTGATGATGGTGTTTGCGTTCACTTGAACGAATTAGACTTAAATAAGTTATATTACTGAGCGTTAAAATATAAAGACTCATGACAAATCATTAACGTTATAAAGTAGTAAGTCTACGCCATGCCTTTCATTCAAGGAGAAATATACACTTTCATTACAGTTCTATCTCCACCAGAAAGATATAATTAAATATAAAACATTCAGTTGCAGACAAACGGAGAAAACCCACCCCTAGCAGCCACTCTCCAATTACATTTATCCGCGATCCATCGCTAAAGATCTGAGAAAAATAATCAGTTCCTTATGCCGCTCCAGAAAGTAACAAACTCCACCTGTCCTGCTTAAGGGTCAGACCAGAACTAAAATGGAATATTATTGCCAGATCCTGGCTGGATCTACCCAATACTCTCCTTCAAGTCTCGACAAAATTCGAAGCATTTACGCCATCTTTTAGGTGATAAATTACTTTCCACTCTTTAACCCGTCTCCCAGCGACGCAACTTCGCAAACCTATTGCTAATTCTGTTGCTGTTTCCATGGAAGATATCCAAATGTGCTACATTTCCAAGTTCCACCAGACCAGACTTTTACAGCTAAGATGAGCCATGTTATGTACACATGTCGTGTAAACTATCATCATTCCCTTTCGTATTACTTGATAAGAAGGAAGTTCAGTTCGGACAGTTTTTCTTAAGAGCCGTTGCTTTGTAGAACAGACTCCCTAGAGAATGCTTCCCCAACCATAATTCTTAATCTCTTCAAGTTCAGGATCAACCGTTATCTTGTTATATATCCTCATAATCCCGCATCTTCTTACGTCCATGAAATAACCTTATTCAGTAACAGTCTAACTTGAGTGACTCTTGAGCCTTGAACAGTAGCTTAAAATAATAAGATGGGGGATAAGGTCAGTATATGATGCTTAATGCAAAATCGTGCCTTGAAGTGATAAATTACTGCTTCTTGTATTCATCATCACTCCCATGACCGGATGTGGTTGTTGGGTGGCAGTGTGCAACTACGCACTTTACTATTTCCATCCATATATCTGGGTTAAAAGTCGGAGAAGTATTTAGTGTATCATTAGCAAGTAAACCAGTTGTAACCCTTTCCCTCTTCCACAGCCGATGTCCTGCAACTTGACCGTTGCTTCCATCGGGAGAAACCATCGTCTTGGCTGTTGACTTCCATCTTGGATATCATCCGCCCAACGATGACCTGCAGTCACTGCACTGTACGACTAATGAAAAAAAAACACACCTAGACGAGCATCGCAATAAGGACTATGCGTAGCTTAAATGTGGCACAAAGCCGAAAGTAAGAAATCAGTCGTAATTCGATCAGTTTGCTAACCATTTCATCATGTCGAAGTGCCCAGCTGAGTAATGCAATAAATCATTCTTTAAACTTATAAAATACAGAATCCTAAAAACGACTAATCCAAAAAGATATGAAAATCTATTTGTATTTACAGCGAGTGATCATCCCGCAACATTTAGTAGAGAACCCAACTCTGCACTGAGACTAGAAAAGGAAAAGGTAAGGGATATTATTTTGTTAAAAGGAAAGGAGTACAGTTAAAATTTAAAAAAACAATATTCTTCTCACGAAATTTGAAACACACGAACCAGTAATGTCGAAAGAAGTTAATTCTAATTATCCAATTGATTGATTCGCTTTCTACGGTTTATCAACCCTTTGCAGGTTATTTAAAGCCAGAAAATATTTTCAGATTATAGAGATTTTTAAAAAAAATTAATGATTTAGTCTTACCATACTTGCTAATTAACCCATAGCTGCGAATAGAAGGGGGTGGATTCAGACTTTTCCCGAGGGTATTTCTCCATAAGTGAATATAACGAACCCAACTAGAATTGAAACCCGACTCTCTAATTAACAATTCCGAGCCATTATCCATTACTCCACCCGAACATCCAAGTTTACAGCACCTTCTGTAAGCTTGGATGCATGGTCACCCGTTTAGGTACTGACCAGGCTCTATGTCGGTTAACTTTGGTGATCACCCAGGAATTGGTGTTTCAACGTGATGTTAAACCGCCCGATAAGCAAACAGTAAAAATAATAAAAGAACTTTATTTGGGTTTTGACTGTTATAATAGATCCTATGAATAGTAGATAACATTGACCATCTGAAACGGACTTGGAGCAGTAAATGTTTTCTATCCCTGTGAGGGAGGCACGGTGGAGTCATGAATAGCGACTCGGATTGAGGAATCGGAGAGCCGAGTTCGAATTCACGTCGGATCTATTACATTCACTTACGTGCTAATATCTTTGAGGAAGGTATGAATCCTCCTTCTCCCCACACTAGACATAGGTAAATATTGGATGGCAACTGGTCTACCGCAGAAAGAAATGGCAACCTACTACGGGGAAAAATCTGACTCGTCTAAGCGTGTATCACATATGACTGACTTTCTTAGCGAGTGTGTCCTATAACTAGGAGCCAACAGAGCGCGCATTACTTCCTCGATTTCGACAGAGGTTGAAAGAAATTTGTCGGATAATTCAAAATTCCGGGTCTTAAATTATCGAAAAGACATTTTTAAAAAGAAATGTAACATTTATCATCAAATAACATTTTTTCACGTTTTGTTCAAATTTCTGTCCAGTTTATTTGTTATGACAAGATGCTGTATTTTTTGTTTTCTTCCAGCTAGCTTCATGTATTTCTGAAGATGTTAACAGTTTCTTCTCTCGCACTTCTCAGTTGTGGAACTCTCTTCTGGCTTCTTGCTTCTCAGTCAACATTGATCATCAAAAATTTCAATATGATGTCAGTCGTTATCTTTTGTCTTTTTAGTTCTTGTCCGACTTAGTAGTTTTTTTCATATTCTCTAAAACTCAATTACCCTTGCGTCCTAGTGGCTTTATTGCCTTGCTTGCGGTGAAATGATTGGAAAAAAGAAAACAAAAAGATTACTTTCAGTAGATGTATTTGTCATGCAAGTTACGTAAGCCATAAATCTCTGGCGTGATGTTAAACCGTCCGTTAAAGCTGTCATAATTCAAATATATGGATAACCATATATTTGAATTATGATATGACTTCTCACTGTGATACTGTGTTTAATGTCGAGAACCGAAACGTTTTTACTCGGGCCAAGGACAAAAATTCTTCAGTCGGTTGCATTGGCATCGATATGTTTACCGATCCTCACTCTCTAGTAGAATGGTGGGGGTGCAGCCTCGTGCAGTTGTTCCCCGGGATCAGGTACTCTATTTATTTTCCTCAACTGCGTCTCTGTCCGCGGACAGAACAACAACTGAGTCGCACTCTGTCTGAAGACAGACGCAACTGAGAGATGATAAACCCTACCCGGCATTAGCCAGGTAAGTATAATTCAAATGTATGTTCTTTGTATGAAAACAATGAAAAAATTTACAAAAATTTTATCAGCGTTTTTATTAAACGTTGAGTATAGTTTTCCAAATTCTCAAAATATTTGTCTGAGATAAAATAATAGAATATGTTTTGTACGAATGATTGAAAATTGCTCGGATGATTCTTCTGTTCATTTCATTTTCTTCAAGGTCATTTCTGCTCATGGGCACTTCGATGTGATAAGCGTCCTGGGTATGACGAAAAACTACATCCGCGTCCTGGGTATGACGAAAAACTACATCCGCGTCCTGGGTATAACGATAAACTATATCCGCGTCCTGGGTATGACGATAAACTATATCCGCGTCCTGGGTATGACGATAAACTACATCCGCGTCCTGGGTATGACGAAAAACTATATATGAAATATTTCATATAGATATTTCATATATAATGAACTATTCTGTTTTGATCGTGTGGAAAGAGAGGAAAAGACACTACTAGGTTTCAGTGAGAAAATGAAAGAAAGAAAGGAAAGAAAGAAAGAATTAGAGAGAGAGAGAGAGAATCAGATTAAGCTGATAAGATACTACACTTTGATCGTAGCCAAAAGGCCTTTTATTTACTTGGCCCCCACTGAGTCAGGTAGTGACAAAAGGTCGTTTTTTCAACGTGGGGACCAGAGTGTTTTCACCAGGGCCGCTAGTCCAAGCTGGTCTTAGCTGGTCGTAGCTTGTCCAAGCTGGTCAGAGCTGGTCTAAGCTAGTTGTAGCTGATCTTGGCTTGTCCTCACTGGTCCAGACCCGAGCCGATCCAAGCTAGGCGTAGCCGTGATCGAATCTTATCCAAAAGGGCGAGAAACAATTGTATTCTCATGCCACTCCACGCTAGCAGAATGTGACACAAGGTCAGTTTAATCTGGAGAGTCCGAACGCTTACAAACGCGGGCCAAGTCGAAAAATAACCGCGCCCCCTGCAGCCGTTAGTTGCATTGTCATCGTTATTATTGCTTAACCACACCTCTCTTTAGTGCAATGAGGGTTGGTACCTGCCCGTGGCCAGCTGTTTCCCATGACCGAGCACTTCTCAATAATATTTTTAGTTGCACCCCTGTACACAGACAGAGACAAAACTGAACTGTACTCTGTCCGAAGATAGAGACACAACTTATTGATGAAATGTAGTTTATCTGCTCAGGGGCAGACACTATACTGATCCCAGCCAAAAGACCGAGAAGCGACTGTTTTTTGTTTTTTTGTTTTTTTTTTCTGCCCTACGCTAGCCGGATGTAGCAGAAGATCAGACCGCGATAAAAACGACATGTTTCAGACGGAAACAGAGTAAGGCAATCGACAAAATTCAATTTTGCCTTGATTTACCTTATCTCTTTTCAACATTGCCAGTAAAGGATAAAAAACTGATGCAGCAATTATCTGTTTTCATTCTGTTTACATTTATATTATAAATACATGATATTGGTTACTTATGTTTACTTTTTACGTTTTGAGTTTAGAATATTTTTGTGTGAATGAAAACTCCCTGATGAAGTATGAATTTTATTTAGAATTACCGAAAAATTTGACATATTAATTTGAAATATTAATTTTTCCTTAAACCAGTTATTCAAAAATATATACTATGATATTTACCACGTAAACTACAATGAAAATAAAATGAATAAGATATGGTATATAATTTTTTTTTTTTTTTTTTTTTTGCAGGGGTTCCTTGGGACATGTAATTTATTTTAAGAGTTACGCAGGGGTAAAAAGGTTGAGAAACACTGGGTTAGATGCAAGTGAATCGCCAAAACAATACCCAAGACCTCTATTGCACCCTAAAACGTTACTGGTTACTGGATGCTGGTCTTTCAAAGGGGTTATTCATTATTCATTTTTGCCTCAAGGGAAAACAATAAAAGCACACTCGTATTGTTGAAGAAATGAGTGTATACACGAAAAATTGAAAAAGAAATTTGTGAATAGGGATAGCCCAATCTTACTGCACGACAACGCACGGTCGTGCACTTCTCAGCCAACTGCCCAAAAGTTACATAGCCTGAAATTTTGCCTCATTCTCCATATTCATCCGATGTCTCTCCGACTGATTATCACTTATTTAAGCATTGCGCTATAAAATAGTTTCCAATAAGGAAGAGGTAATCAGAGCATTTGAACTGTTTATCACATCAAAGGATGAGAATTTTTTAAAAGATGGGATCAAGAATTTAGAGATACGTTGGAGAAGAGTCGTTCATTAAAACGGTGCCTATTTCAATTAAATAAATTATTTATTTAATATTTCAGATGCGTTTTATTCATTTCCTATAAAGTGCGTCATTTCATGTGTGACAACTTAATATTATTTTCATTAAATTACATGTATTATATTAATGTCCCCTATACTTACCTGGCACAGGGCTCGTCCCTGGGCTAGTGGTATCACGGCTACGACTAGCTTGGACCGGCTCTGGCCTGAACCAGCTATGACAAGCCAAGACCAGCTCTGACTAGCTTAGACCAGCTCTGACCAGCTTGGACAAGCGACGACCAGCTAAGGCTAGCTTAGACCAGCTCTGACCAGCTTGGACCAGCTAAGACCAGCTTAGACCAGCGGCCCGAGTGAAAACACTCTGGTCCCCACGTTAAAAACCGACCTTGTGTCACGACCTGACTCAGTGGGAGGTGGGGGTCAAGTCTATCTATACTTACCTGGCTGATGCCGAAGGGCAGAGTCTCGTCTCGGGAAGCTGACTCCGTTTTTACGTGGTCTATAGAGAATTTTTGCCCGAGCCTACGGGCTCGGATACCCCACTTTAAACTCGGCCTTGTGCCACATCTTGCTGCGTGGGGCAGCGAGTAAGTAATTAATGTCCCCTATGTGTTTTTAGTACTAATTATGTTAACATATGTCACAGAAATATGTTGTTATGTCCTAGATTATTACTTTACTATTGCGTGAGCAGAGGTGGGTTATGTAAGTGATTATTCACAGAAAATCGCGGGTACGTTTCAACTTACACGGAAAATCGCGTTACGACGTACCGTAGGAGCGGAAATCTGTGGTAAGTCAAGGAACCTCCGTATTAACTTCAAGTTGTTAACAATAAGAATTTCCAGGCTTTGCGATGAGACAATGCTAGTCCGACACAGGGTCACAACCTGAGGATGTCAAACAGAGATTGAACTCAATAGTAATAACCTTCGAATCGGCTTGCTGATAATAACTCTCTGACAAGAGCCCCTCCCCACCCGGCAATTGCAATTTTATTGCTTCCGTTTGCTCAAAGTCTTGCCCTCTCTTATCCTATGTTAAATCCTGCTTACATCAGCTAGATCTCATTCAATTCTTGCTGAAAGCATTTCTGAAATCTTTAAAATATAGTGATTTATTAAGCGCAGCTTAGATGTGGCACAAGGCAGAGATTAAGGAGCACCCAGCGAGAATCGAATTCACAACTCAGTCATAAGTGATTAAGCAAGACAAGCTTGCTAGCCATCACACCACGTCGAAGTGCCCAAATTTTAAAAATATATACATTTAAATATAATAAATTTAAATAAATATACGCGAACGCATGCTCTGTTATGCAAATTTTTAATCAGCGAATGACGTGTCAGCAATTTCATGGCTATTGAGGTTTAAACATGGTGACTTGGATAGTGGCCAGAATGGTTCAAGCTAGTAAAAAGGCAGCAGTAGCCCAAATAACCACTTTTGACAAAGGAGGTATACTGAAGAGAATCTCTGAACTCGCAGAACGTCGAACCTTGAAGGATATGAGCTACAGCATCAGGAGACTACGCCAGGTTCCACATCTGTCAGATAAGAACAAGAAATTGAGTTTACAATTTTCTAAAGACAGTAGAAGATTGAAAAGACGTTGCCTTTTTGAGTTTCGATTTCTGCCTCAATATTCGGGAGATAGGGTCAAAACCTGGCATTAAAAATATGAATGTAGAGATCTATCCTACTTTGTATCAATGGTTCAAGCTGAGGCCCCAGGTAGTGCTGGTATAATATCATACAGATATTTTTTGTTATACTGTGGGACACTTGTTTTAAAAAAAGATCATTTAAATACAGCAGCCTACCTAGATTTTATGTCTACAGTGAATCCACACTGTGGTGACCACTTCCAGCAAGACAATGCACCGTGTCACAAATCCCAAATAGTGGAATATATGTTCATGGAAAACAGCAATGTGTTTTCTGTGTTAAAGTGGTCACCACAATCAATTGATCTCAGTCCCATAGAGCATCATTCAGATATGGGGGGAAAGGAAATTCGAATCCTGGATGTGCAACCAATCTAGAAGAATTGATGAATATCATAATTACATCATGGATCCTAATTTCGAAATAGTTCTTCCAAAACATCGTGTCAATGCCAAGAAAAACTGAGGCGGTTCTAAGGGCAAAATTGGGTCCAGCTTTATGCAAGTGTGACGTGTCCATAAAAAAAAACTAAATACAGTGTAACCCGGATATAAGAGAGTTGTCGGGACCGGAGAAGAAGTCTCTTATATCCGAGTTTCTCTTATATCCGGTTTGGTCTATTTTGTTTAGGTAAGTATGGCTCTAATTTGGGATCAGATACAAATCTCTCTTATATCCGGGTTTCTCTTATATCCGGGTTACACTGTACAATAAAAACTAATTATAGTGTCAAAAAATAATTATAATTATCATTAATTCACTCATTCTAAACCAATGAGAATCGACCCGACTTGACATTCTCACTATCGGACAGGCAGTAAATATAGACAGGCCGTCAACACGTGAGTCAACGAAAATTTCGTCTCCTTTTCCTTTTACAGGCAATAATAGTAACATTTATCGTTTAACACTCAAGAATAATTCGGGGGAAGAAACCCCTAGATACTTGTATTTTTGCAACTAAATTATTTGGAAAAAAAAAAGACATACGAGAAAGATTGTAAACACTTTGCTTATTCTTTATCTTATCATTCAGTCTAATTCTGATCCATATTTGATCTACATTTGAAACCAAAATCACAATTTTACTCAGTAATTCTGTCTCTCGTGTCTCGAACACCACAATACAACTAGATAATAAATAATACTAGTTTTATTGTTCCCACGTCTTGCTGCTTCTTATTTTTACAAATATTTTGTATATATACATGTTACGGTGTTTATAATTATTTACTCCCCTATAAGTGTATACCTAATATGGTGGCCCGCGAGTGCAATTCTGGCCGGAAAAATGTTGACTTTTAACAGACTAAATGTTTGTCTTTACCTACCTTACCGAACCAAAGATTTAGGATGTCATCTTCTCTCGTCAGTGTAACGAGTTTGGATTCTCCAATTTCAGACCTTCCCATGTTGCCTTTTCTTGAAAAGAAGAAAGCGGGTGCCTATATCCCACGACGCTGTAAGGAAACCCAGGACGGAAAAAGAACGGATACCACAGCTTGAGTGTCTGGAATATAATATTGGAGCGGAATTAAAAACACACATCACAGTACAATTCATTCCTAAACCTCCTGACAGTAATATAGACTACTAAATCGTGTATATCGAGCTACATGGTTTTTATGACACGCGACATGCGAGAGCTTCTTGTAACAATATAAATATGCTGAGCCATCGTTATCAGTATCATGATTTGAAGAACTTGAGCAAGTCGTTGCCATCCCTCGGCGAGAAATGACGAAGAAACATTTTAAAGCAATAAATAGCTAAAAGAAAAAAAAAACAAGACGAGCAATATTACTGTGACGCCATGTCTCAATTCTCCCGGGTCGATGCTCATTTAGTAAAGCCGTCGTTAAGGTGCAAAGTTAAAATTAAAATCCGCGGTTCTATTTTACTTACTTATCGGTAGTTATTATTATTAACGATCGTGTAATGATGGTTATAGTAATCGCAATATAAATAACTTGAATTAAGGTGAAAGAAATACTACTAAAAAAATTAATAGTAACTGGCAATGCCTTATCTAAGATATTCAAGCAACTTAAATTTACAACAAGGCGCAAAAACAATAGAGTATTAAGAGACAGAAAAATTTCGTTAGAAACAAAGGAAAGAGTACTGAACTATTACGTGTTACGTATTTGTCCTCCTGTATGGCAGCGAATGCTGGACAATTTCCTTAAAGATGGAGAAGATACTTCAAGTAACAGAAATGTGGTTCTACAGAAAGATGCTGGATCGAAAATGTGAGCAACAACGAGGTTTTGGAGAAAATGAAAGCAAAAAGAAAATTTATACTTAATATCAGGATGAGGCAGTTGAAATTTCTTGAGAACATAATGAGGAAGGAGGGCTTGGAAAATCTAATACTCACATGATAGATTGAGGGAAAGAGGAACAGAGGAAAACAGCGTGTAACATACTTGATGAATGGATGGTAGTGTTTTGGAGAGATAGCAAAAAGACAAAACTTATTAAGAGCTTCAAGGAACGAGAAGATATGGAGAGCCATTATCGCCTACGTCCTGAAAGGACACGACTTTTAAAAGAAGAAGTAAAAAATGAATACTTTACAATACTTTACCTAATTCCCAAAAAGGAGACTAATATTACAAGATGTAAAATCATAAGAAACAGAATTAAAGAAATATTAGTCAAGGATTAATATCTGACAATGCTTACCTTTTTTTTTTTATCTATGGACCATTTTTTTTCTTCTTTTTTTTTTTTTGGTGGACCCCCCATAACTATTCGATGAAAAAAAAAGCTTCTTTTATTTTTTACTAATTGATAAGTTTATGAATTTTATTATAGAAATAGTAAATGTATAGGCTTTATTTTGAAGTAAAACAAATGAAATTAAACTTGTATTCAACAACTAAATTCTATGGAACATTTATGTACACTAGTAAAATAACTCAGAATATAAACCATTTTAAAATATGTGAGTAATTAATAAATTTTTAAAAGTCCAGATTTTTATAATGAGATATCTGTGGTTGATGCTACTCTGCGGGGTTTTTTTTTATATTCGGCTCATGCGATGCCAATGATAGTCGAAGATCGCCCCTTTTCACAATCTCGAATCTATTACAATATTAATTAATTTATATTTATATATTAATATTTTATTTTATGTTATTAATATTTAAAATTAATTATCATTATATTAATTTATATAAAAAAGTATATCCTTTATATAATTTTCCTTTATTTATATATATATATATATAGATAGATAGATAGATAGATAGATAGATAGGTAGATAGATCGATATTGAAGTCAACACTAAGAGGCGACACAGTCTGATTCATGCTAGACTCAATCGTCAAGCTTATATATATATATATATATATATATACATATATATATATATATATATATATATATATATATATATACATATATATATATATATATATATATATATATATATATATAATCCTTCCTTTATATAGCCTTCTCAGTTTTTATTCAACTTTTACAATCAAAACATTCGGTAGAGTAAAAGGGACGCTAACTTACATCACTTGATCTTGGTTTTGCTAGTTTTAGAGTTGTTTTTATATTTTTATTATTTTATATGTGGTCGATTACTGTAGAAATCCAATTCTCAGTTGTAACAAGCAAACAGAAGAGAAATTGCTCTATGGGCCACTAAAATATTAGCGTGGATCCCCAATTTGCTATTTTTTCTTGTGTGGAATCCTAGTAATGTTATATGGTTCATATGGATCTCGTCTAAAAACCAGTGACCTATGTAAATTCGAATACGATTACACCGCTTAGTTCTGAATGGAAATTTAAATGTTTTATTATTGTTCCAGATTAGTTAAAGAGTGGTGAGTAGCTTAACGGATAATAATACCACTTAAGACAGAATTGTTAAGCCGGGTTAAAATTTTGGTTGTGATAACCTTTTTATTCCACTTCGTTTAAATGCCATTGAAAAAACTATGAAGTTATGAAGATTAGGTTCTCTTGCCTGTTCTTTTCCAGTTTAGTAAAAGAACAATTCTAAATCCATTCTCATGTATACATATATATATATATATATATATATATATATATGTATTCAAACATATAGTGTTAAATATAACAGACAACGAATGTCTATTATGTTTGATCATGCGTCGTTCTAAGTTTCGTATAGTGAAACTAAAGCCACTATACGAAGCTCGAACGGCTCATGATCAAACATAATAGACATTCGTTGTGTGTTATATTTAATAATATATGTCTGAATAATGATCTGCTGCCCCAATACACAAAAAATGTTGAATCTACCTGCGTCTCTTGTTTCGTGTGCATATATGTAGATGTGGCAGCATAACAAAGCCCAGTGCGATGAAATCACGACGGATGAAACAAGTCACAGAATTTTTTTTCCGGATTGTCATATTTTTCCAGATTCTGTTAGATATAAAAAAAATTATACAAAATTATATATCGTTATACCATATATATATATATATATATATATATATATATATATATATATATATATACGTGTTATGGATTCCGAGATGAATTCGGTCTCCAAGGAATGACAAACGCAATAATTAAATATAAGAAATAAAATGTATTTACACAATCATACAAAAAGTAATACTGTTAGTAAGTCCAGGAACGCGGTTAGTAGCAAATACAGATAGATATATACAGTCTCGAAGTAGGAATTCCTTAGAGTCTACGTGCTTGTAACTTATTTCTACAAGAGGTTACCTCACACTATCTCCGTTCGTATATTCTCTCACTCTCCGACTACCGACTACTGACTGTAACTCTGGGTATTTAACGGCAGCAGTCCAGGTACACTTGGTAAAGTCCACTTATATGAAAAACGGGTGGACACCATAACAATATATATATATATATATATATATATATATATATAATGATGGACTCTCCCGTCGGTTTCGACGTATGGGGATCTGACAGCTTATTGATTTAGTTATGAAAGTTTATGCGATAATCTTAAGTGGCATTTAAGACCCGCTAGTGATTTACAAAGGAGGCCACATATGGAGCAAATGTGAGGATTGTGAAATGAGATCACTGTTAGATTGGCTGCCCTTTTAGATCTTGATCTCGCTTCTTGAAGATGATTCAGAGAAGCAGATTGAAAATTGCTGATTCCACTAAAACACGTTGATCTCCATTCTACCCGCTCCAAAGCTAAGCGCTCAAGGGTGCTATGTGGTATATTGACTGCTGACAAGTTGCTTTTCAGCTTGTCTTTGTATCTTAGCCATGGGCGTCCTACATTCCTGTAGCCCTGATCTAACTGGCTGTACATTAGGATCTTGGGTATCCTGTCATCAGACATTCTCAAGACATGATCAGTTCACCGTAACTGAGACTGTATGATAAAAGTTTCGATTTTCCCAATATTACACCTGTTAAACAGGTCTACGCTAGATGTCCTGTCTTGAAGCTTAACTCCACAGATTGCACGCAGACAGGTTTATGGAAAACATCCCACTGGCGTATATGGTACCTGTATGGAGTCCACGACTCTGAGCCATACAAAAGGATGGCAAGTACAACAGCTCTGTAAATCCGAATTTTCGTATCCAGTCGAATACCCCGCTCATTCCACAAGCGATGGCGAAGTTTGCCGAAAACACTGGTAGCCTTAGCATTCTGATGCATGATTTCATCATCTAAAGTCCACTGCAATTGACTTTGCTAACAAGATAGGTGAAAGACTTTACATAGTTCAGGGCTTTGTCTTCTACTTTCAATGGTCTCTCTGGAAATTTGTAGACTGGTGGTTTTTGTTTCTCACCACGCAATTGCTTTGGAGTAGGTCAAGGTTGGTGCACAACTTCAGTTTTCTTTATGCTAAGTGTAAGACCAAATGCTTTACATGCTCCAGAGAAACGATTTATTAGATGTTGGGCCTCCTCAAAGGATGTCGCTACAAGAGCCGCATGATTAACAAACAACAAATCAGGAATAATTTGCGTACGGAGGTGGGTCTTGGCATTGAAGCACTGATAATTGAAGAGACCACCAGTTGTTCGAAACTGAAACTTGACGCCACTCTCCGAGTCTGCAAATGCATATTTCAGCATCACCGAGAAGAAAAGGCCAAAAAAGACAGGGGCCATGACACAACCTTACTTGGTGCCATTTGTGATATTAAAGGATTCCGACACCATACAATCAGACACGATATTAGCTTTCATTCCTTCATGAAAGGAGATGATGACCATAAGCATATATATATATATATATATATATATATATATATATATATATATATATATATATATATATAAGGGAGGGAGTATTGTTGTTCCAACGAGAGAAAAGTGTATATTCTAAAAAGAAAAGATACAGAGGCCGCAGACGTTTTGGGATATAATGTATATATATATATATATATATATATATATATATATATATATATATATATATATATATATATATATAGCCGTACGCGCTCTCGACTTGCGAAAGCGCGCTATATATAACTTGCATTTAGTGTACTGGGGCAGCAGATCATTATTTAAACATATATGAAGCAACTGATACTCAACAAAATTACATTTCAAACTAGTCACAATACATTGCATTGCATATAAACATTGGTTCTGTTGTAATACGTCAATCTATCGGGTGGTATGACGTCATAGAACACCATCTTGAATTTACAGTCTGCGTCTGCTATTCCGCGACCGTTATCGTAGCATAGCAATTTTCTATGTCAAAATAACAAAGTATCATCTTTGACGGTCGATATCTTTGTTTCATGTCTGTATAACCACTATGACGATGGCTCATGTGAGCCGAAAGCTTAGGGCCAAATTAATAAAAAGCATATCCAAATGTTGGACAGTTTTTGTCTTTATTTCCACCAGAAATTAAAGCAAACATTCGAACATTAGAATGGATCAAACATAATAGATGTTCATTATCTGTTATACTTAATAATATATGTTTAAATCAACACTCAGAGGCAACAGGCTATTTCATGCTAGCATGAAACAATCTGTCGCCTCTGAGTGTTGGCTTCAATGTTCACTTTTATATTTGCATACGCTCCATCACTAATATTGAGCACTTTATCCCATAAATATAGCACACCTTAAAACTATATTTCTTCATATACATGTGTGTATGTGGAATAATAATAATAATAATAATAATAATAATAATAATAATAATAATAATAATAATAACAATAATAATAATAAATTATTATAAATTAGTGTACCGGTACCGTCAATAATGACGGTAATTGTTAGAAAGTTTTAATAGATGCAATCAAACAAAAGCTCTAAAACAATGTATTGATATTAATAAAGTGGGGATAAAGAATTCACAACTAAAATAGAAGCCAATGAATCGTTCCCTTTATATTTTGTAGACATTCAATTTTATCTATGATTCATTCATTACTCCTGGTATTATATAAATCGTTTTTTGCTCAATATCTTTTCAGATTGAAAATGTTATGGTTAATATAACAGTAAAATGAAAATATCTCTCAGAAGAAAAAGATTAGCAACAGAACGACGACAAAGCCTACTTCAAGACCAAGTTGGAACACTTAATAGACAAGCTGAGTGTCTCACATGAAAGGCCTGAACAAATAAGACTGCAACTAATTCATTTTGTTGAAATGCAGATAAATATTATATTTATAAAGATTAATGAAACGACTAAGAAAGTAATCACTCATAAATTTACTAACTTTGATTTACCGCTCTTCCAAGTACAAATGGAACAAAAAATATATAAATAAATACACATTGATAATTATTATATGATTTGCTAATTTGTATTATTTATCGAAAATGTAAAAACCTTCATTTTTAACGACTACAGCCCTTCAGGAAAGGAACATTTCTGTTCAGAGTTTGAAGAAAAAAGTTTGAAGAAATATTTTCAGCTTCTTCTTTGTTTCAGAATTTCCCAGACAATTAAGGAATGTTCTAATGATCGAAACAGATGAAACTCTCAAGTTACTAAATCAGGTAAGTATGGTGGATGAGAAAGAATCTTCCATCCTAATACCTGACGATTTTGTTTTGATTTGGTTTATTTTGCAGTGTGGAGCATTGTCATACTGAAGAGTAGCATATTTTCTATTTATCAAAACAGGACAGTTTTGACATAATGATTCGTTTAGCTGAAAAAACTGCTGGCAATAAACGTCTACAGTGATACTCCTTCTATGTCCCATTTTCTCGTAATGAACGAGAAATTTCGTATCCCAACGGACATTTTTGTGGGTCGTGTCCTGGATTTGGAGCAACTGTATCTTTTGTTTTCTCTTGACATGGAAAAACCTATTTTTCATCACCTGTGACTAGGCGATGAAAAATAAAATGTTGGTATTTCTGGCTAAAAGTCTGTTGCAGATGATAGAAATTTATGTTCGGTTTTCAAGAAAATACTTATAAAGCAAATAAATTCCCTCTTTGTCAGTTTTCCCAATCAAAAAAATCTGACATTCACTATAATCGACCTTCAATCTTGACACAGTTTTTATTAACTGACTCATCATTCGTAATGATGAAATATTTAATTACTTTCCGAACAGCCTAATGAAATAAGAATTTTATTGTTCCAGTTTGGTTGAATTTTGTTTTAACCATTTAAAGCAGATATGCGTGATTTTTTTTTCAATAATTATTCTTTGAGATGGGGCGACAAATGCCATTTTGTTTTAAATTAATTCTACATTAATGTACTTCACATGATATACACAGAACGGGGTAATAAATTTAACGAGTATAACATACTATAAGTCTATTTCTTTGTTGACAATCGTTTGTAAAACAATTCCTTTAGCCTGTACAATTGACACTCCTTATATGTCAAGAAATATGTGCTCAAGTGAACAAGAGAAGGCAGAGAGAAGGCAGGGAGAAGACAGAGAAGGCAGGGAGAAGACAGAGAGAAGGCAGGGAGAAGGCAGGGAGAAGGCAGGGAAAAGGCAGGGAGAAGACAAAGAGAAGAGAAGGCAGAGAGAAGACAGAGAGAAGACAGAGAAGAAGACAGAGAGAAGAGAAGGCAGAGAGAAGACAAAGAGAAGACAGAGAGAAGGCAAAGAGAAGGCAGAGAGAAGACAGAAAGAAGACAGAGAAAATGCAGGGAGAAGACAGAGAATACAGAGAGAAGACAGCGAAAAGGCAGAGAGAAGGCAGGGAGAAGGCAGAGAGAAGGCAGAGAGAAGACATAGAGAAGGCAAAGAGAAGACAGAAAGAAGACAGAGCGAAAGCAGAGCTAAAGCAGAGTGAAGACAGAGAGAAGGCAAAGAGAAGACAGAGAGAAGGCAAAGAGAAGACAGAGAAGGCAAAGAGAAGACAGAGCAAATGCAAAGAGAAGGCAGAGAGAAGGCAGAGGGAAGGGAGGGAGAAGGCAGAGAGAAGGCAGAGAGAAATCAAAGAGAAGACAGAGAGAAGGCAAAGAGAAGACAGAAAGAAGACAGAGAGAAAGCAGAGTGAAGACAGAGAGAAGGCAGAGAGAAGACAGGGAGATGACAGAGAAGGCAGAGAGAAGGCAAAGAGAAGACAGAGAGAAGACAGGGAGAAGGCAGAGAGAAAGCAGAGAGAAGTCAAAGAGAAGACAGAGAGAAGGCAAAGAGAAGACAGAAAGAAGACAGTGAGAAGGGAAAGAAAGGACAGAGAGAAGGCAGAGAGAAGACAGAGAGAAGGCAAAGAGAAGGCAAAGAGAAGACAGAGATAAGGCAGAGAGAAGTCAAAGAGAAGACAGAGAGAAGGCAAAGAGAAGACAGAAAGAAGACAGAGAGAAAGCAGACTGAAGACAGAGAGAAGGCAAAGAGAAGACAGAGAGAAGGCAAAGAGAAGACGGAGAGAAGACAAAGAGAAGGCAGAGGGAAGGCAAAGATAAGGCAGAGAGAAGACAGAGAGAAGGCAGAGGGAAGGTAGAGGGAAGGCAAAGAGAAGACAGAGAGAAGGCAGAGGGAAGGTAGAGGGAAGGCAAAGAGAAGACAGAGAGAAGGCAGAGGGAAGGCAGAGGGAAGGCAAAGAGAAGGCAGAGAGAAGGCAGAGGGAAGGTAGAAGGAAGGCAGAGAGAAGGCAGAGGGAAGGTAGAGGGAAGTCAAAGAGAAGGCAGAGAGAAGGCAGAGGGAAGGTAGAGGGAAGGCAAAGAGAAGACAGTGAGAAGGCAGAGGGAAGGTAGAGGGAAGGCAAAGAGAAGGCAGAAAGAAGGCAGAGGGAAGGTAGAGGGAAGGCAAAGAGAAGACAGTGAGAAGGCAGAGGGAAGGTAGAGGGAAGGCAAAGAGAAGGCAGAGAGAAGGCAAAGAGAAGGCAGAGAGAAGGCAGAGGGAAGGCAGTGGACAATCCAAATGTCGTGCTGTGAAAGCCGATATTTACTGTTGATTTACTAAATACCCTTTCTCTTTAAAAGCTGATTCATTGTTATTTTTTAAATGCGAAGGTCATACGGGAAATATGTGGATAGTTTAACGGTTAACGACTCCGAAACAGAAATCGGCTTCCAGAGTTCGAATTCAGTCCGAGATCGTTAGGTTCACTTTTGGGAAAGGTATGAATTCATCTCTTCTCCTACCCCACCGGCAATGGCTTAAATAGCAGGATTGACTGAAATCTAGCATTAAGTTGGTAACCGGACAAGAAGAAGGAAAACTGAATAAAAAACAGCCTGAGCGATGAGCTATACCTGATTATCTTGTCCTAGACATAACACTGCTGTTTGGACTGAAGTAAATATGGTGCCCTAATGACTTTAATAGATTACAGAACCCATGACATGACGCCCCTTCTGGACATAAACGACCATGACTCTCCACAGATTCCTTTTTCTTTTTTATCTGTGAACTTCCATATTCTGTTAAGAATGAGAATAGAGTGGTTTTCTGTTGACTTCTGCTCGGTTTGAAATTCAGAATTTATCCTTCTCTTAGACTGGGTGCTATCCAAGGCTATAAAGTCAAGACTAACCTACTACTTGACCCATGGAATGGATTCCTGTTTTCCGCAAGGACAATTTTTGCGAAAGTGAACGCAGCAGGCTGCACTGGCATTTGAACACGGCTTATTGATTCCGCTTTCCTCGACAATAACCCCACATCCATTCTTATTAACAAAGAAAAATGTGTATTAAATACAAAAGCCTAAATATTTACAATCCCTTAAGTATCAAATATGTAACCCAGTACTTCGAGGGTCGGCTGATATTAGGGAGTGATGCTAGAGCTGTGAAATCTTGAATGAATTAATTTCAACTCGTCTTATTAATAATTGCATTGTTTCTTTCCAGGTAAACTGACATCTGACTATTCAAAGAAGGCTTCAAAAGTAACTAGCAATGATTTCTCTCGAAAATGGACAAAATTTTGCATCGTGGTATTATCAAGTACCTGGAGAAAAAGGGTTTAACCCCCAAGGACATTCATACTGACACGGTTGCCATATTAGGGAATAACACACCTGCTTCATCAACAGTGTAAAATTGGGCAGCTGAATTTAGGAGGAAAAGATAGGATCTTGAGGATGACCCAAGGTTTGGACTTCCTACGTCTGCCACCAACGAAGAAAACTGATCGTGTTCACCACATAGTGATGGCTAACAAGCGACTGACTATAAATCAAATAGTCAATGCTATTAGCATATCCCGTGAGATGGTTAAAAAATATTCTACACAATGAACTTGCCATGACGAAGGTTTCTGCTCGGTCGGTGCCTCATTTTTTGACACCTGATCAAAAGCACACTGGCTTATCACATCACGGGAAAATGTGACATTGTTTAAGGTAGATCCAGCTAGTTTCCTTGAATGTTTCCTAACGCAAGATGAATGATGAGTTCATCACTTTGAGCCAGAGACAATGGAAACACCCTCGCTACCTGCTCCAAAGATACATGTCTTAATTAGTTTTATTTGTTTGTTTTGTTTTTTTGGGTTTTTTTTTTACGAATTGGTCAAACCCAAACTCAAACAAAAACATTGTTTTCAATCGTTATGAGTCTATCGATTGAATAAAATTTTATTATAAACAGTTGTCTTTTAAATGGAATTTTTAAAGCATTCTGAATGTAAAAATAAAGAAAAAAAGTGTGCAAGACAATAAGAAACACTACCTGCCAAAAACAAAAGTGAAGTTTTGTTGAAATCGGTTGAAAAATGTAGGAAATCCGATCCCATATATAAACGAACACAGACACACACACAAACAACCAACCTGGGTTTTATAATAAGTATAACTCGATAACTTGATATTAATAAGTATAACTCGATATGAGTTGCCCACCTTTCATTAATGCCTCTTAATCGCGTTTTCAAATTGATTTCGTGCAGAAACAATTGTGTTTTTCCAATTTTTGGCGCTGTCCGAACCACCGCAGGGTAATTTTACGCAGTCCTGTGAAGTTTGTTGAAATCGGTTGAAAAATGTAGGAAATCTGATCCAATATATAAACGTACACACACACACACACACACACACACACAATCTGCGTTTTATAATAAGTAAGATTCACAGTTGATCTAAACGGACCTGCACATAAATATTAACTTTGGGTTTCGTTCATACACAATGCAAAAATCTGGTGCTGCATGATATTTTTTCAAAGATTGTTATCAAGCCTAAAGAACCACTATATATATATATATATATATATATATATATATATATATATATATATATATATATATATATATATATATATATGGTTTATTTACTTTTTTATATTGATGTGTAGGTTGATGTATTTATATTTATTTCTTTGGCGCTTTATTTAAAAAAGCTAAAACGAACGCTACATAATTATCTTTCAAAAAAATAACAGACGTATGATGATTGAAAGACAGGACATTGGGTGTAATGGGAATGGAGGTGGAAAGGGAGGCTGAAAGAAAGAATGTAAAGAGACAGGAATGCAAGTGTAGTGTAAATTTATACAGTAAAAAGGGAAATCAAATATGCATATGGAGGATGGGGACGTGTCTAAAGGGTAACAGTGGTTTTTTATTTTAGATAAATCGTAGAATCTCACCCTTAGGTTATCGACTCTCTCCCTCTCTCTCTCTCCCTCTCTATCTATCTATCTCTCTTTCTCCCACTCCATATATATATATATATATATATATATATATATATATATATATATATATATATATATATATATGCATGTTTCATTAAAAACCACAGACAAGGTACTATGGTTAAGTTTTTATTTAATTTTTCTTGTGTTCTGACAGGAGCTTTAATTTTTGGACACAGGCTGTGTAGAAACTGTCCAAAAGTTCTGTAGCTCCGAGTGCTTTCAGCTATACCTCTTTATCAAGGATGATTTCATTTTTCCAGTTCAACTGAGTGTGTGCTATATATATATATATATATATATATATATATATATATATATATATATATGAATTGTGTCCGATCATAAGGCCACAATTATAGCTAGGAAATAAGTCAAACCTTGGTTGTCACAAGTTTGGTTTTGGTATAAACACATTGTAATAGATTTGTGAACCACACTTATTACTGTCAATAATTTATATGGGAGGAGGCCTAAAAATTATTTTTCTCCAAATTTAAGTATAGTTGATCCACAACAGCACTGAGATACGAGATTTCTTTTATTTGGTGTTAGGCTTAGGAATACTACCGTTAGAGATTAAAAAAAAAAATAAGTCTATTAAAGAAAGATGGCGAAACAGTGCCAACATTGTCCTGTTATTATCTCCCCCTGTGATTTTTCTTCTGTGACATTTTTTACCAGGGAATTTTATCTGGATTCATATGAATAAAAACAAAAGGAAAACCTATCTTAGCGTCCTCTGATAGACTTTATCAAAGTAGATGTAAGGATTTTATTTTCGCAGCAAATATTTATACACAGAAGTAAAAATGTCGTTAGTTTTTTCTTTTTCAGAATTTCTTTAATTTAAGAAGAACATTAATATGCTCATATTTATTTCTATTATGAACATAAAAACGCTCATAAATATTTTCAGGCTAACTGAAAGTCAAGGTAAATTATGAAAGAAAGGATCTCATTTAGCGTCTACTAAACGATAGTGAGTAAATGTTATTGTTGAATTTTTTATAATGCAATTATTATTTATAGTTTCAAAAATTAATTTATGCGTTATATATTTTAAATAATAAAAGGTTTTGAATTGAAGAGTTTTCTCTTAATATAATTTTTTTATTGTCTTATATGAATTTCCCATCTAAATTCTTGAGAGTGTCGCTATCGAATCTTACCAAAATATAATTTTTTTTTGTCAAATATCTCCTCTCCTAAAATAAATACACCTTTCCGAAGCCAATATACATGACTATAAAAAGTATATGAATAAGTTTTCTTAAATTTAAAAATTCTAAAAGACTAACGATATTTTTTACTCTTGTGTATAAATACGTTTTGTAAAATATAATCCTTACACTTGCCTTGAAGACGAAATGTGTTTAGATAAGATAAAATTTTTCTTTTGTCTTTTTACAGATATATTTTTAGTTATATCTGTATTTTCACGCACACACACACACACACACACACATATACACCTTGACGGCAATAGCCTAAAACTAAATATCCATCGCAAATCAACTAAAAAAAAATGATCTCATAATTTTCTATTCTCACTATAACAACAAACTAAAATCCGGAATAATCATCGGATTCTGTTTAAGAGCATGCAGAATGTGTAGACCTCAATATTTACATAAAGAGAAGACATGCACTGGAAATACTTTTAAGCTCCCCCAATACCCTAATTACTTCATATTCAATGTAAAACAAAAGGCTCGTAAAATATTTCAAAATAGAAGAGTAGACCATTTTGACAAACCGAACGGATCAAAATATATTGTTCCACCGACCAACTCTATTACAACTCCGGTTGAAAAGAGCTTTTATTATTTCATATTCAACGCGAAACAAAAGGCTTGTAAAATATTTCAAATTAAAAGAGTGAACCATTCTGACAAACCCAACGTATATCAAAATATATTGTTCCACCGACCAACTCTATCACAACTACAAGTGAAAAGAATTTATCTAAACTTAACATAAAATTTGTTACAACTACTTCTAAAACAATTAAAACTCGATGAGTAAGGAAAAAACGGACAAAGCTTTTCAAAAAATGCTTAAAATAAATAAAAAGTTAAACTTTATATTTATTTTAAGCATTTTTTACTGAAATTAATTTTTCATTTAATTCGGATTTATTTAATTAACCATTATCTTTATAATATGCCATTATCTTTCAAATAGAACCTAAATTTAAGTTCAAAGAAGGCATTTTTAAATCATTTAAAATGTGTTTTCAGGGGGGGGTAAGAAAATTTTAGAGAAAGATCACAAAAATATTTTAAATGTTACCCACTGTTACAAAAAGATTTAGCAGGCGTTTGAAATTACATTTGTCTCCCTTGCATTTGCAATCTTTACAAAGTTATTTCCCTTACAGTGATAGTTCTGATTATTTATTTCGTAAAAATACAAAATTGTGGCACAATGCCGAAGGGGAAAGGGGGAGTAGCTGGTCTTCTCATAGTTCTGTGGCAATAAAAATGTACCATTGGAACACAAGATTATTATAGAGATGAGGGAAAGAACTACTGTTGTATTACCTATCCTGATATTATCTTTTCTGATCTCAAAGGATCATCATTTATCCATTTAAAAAAGGAATGCATCCTTAAATTTTTTGCTTAATTTACCAATATACTACATCTGAAATTTTGTTACCAAAATAACATTTTTCAATGAAGACTTTTACAAACTAACCAAATGAGAAAGCTGGTTAGTTGGTTGGTTAGTTAATGAATTTAAGACCATATCAAACCCTTATTTAATATCAACATTTGTTTTTTGTTTTTATTATACTTCTTCAGTCCACAAGTATCCACTCAGTAGGTGGCCTTTTCAGAGGATAGAGGAGGTATAGTCCATGGCTTGTGTGGCAAGGCCACAAACAAAACTGAAGATTACTGTCAACAATTTGTAAAATGAACAAATAAGTATATAATTCACTATAATAGATTTCCAGAAACAAAATTAATTTGCATGAAACCCAAAGTTAATATTTATGTTGAACCCCTACTAAGAATAACTATGACAATTTTTTTTTTAATTTCTGATTATTATTTAACATTTATTATATAACTAGACAATTTTTTTAATTTCTTATTATTTTTTATAAAATTTTCCCTCACATTTTAAATTATTAATTTATCATATTTTTACATTATTATATCTGTTATATGTATTATTCAGTAAGGTTACTGAATAGAATAATCAAATGAAGGTTGGTAATGAATGATAATACTTAGGACAAGAACAACACATATAAGATTCACCAGCAGCATGTAGAAGAAGTAGTCAACTGCTAGAAGTGAGTCAAGTGAATTCCACAATGAATTTTCAACTGCAGACCATGTACAGGATTCACTACTGTATTTATGGAAATGGGAGCATACACATTATCGTCCATAGGTATGCTACAACAATTACATTACAGTGTAACCCGGATATAAGAGACCCTGATATAAGAGATATTTTCTCTGGTCCCAAATTAGAGCCATACTTACCTAAACAAAATAGACCAAACCCGGATATAAGAGAAACCCGGATATAAGAGACTTCTTCTCCGGTCCCGACAACTCTCTTATATCCGGGTTACACTGTATATTTGTCAGCTGGTTAGTGGTTTTATGCTCAAAAAAAGATTTATAATAAGCTGAATTTTGGGGTGTAAGGACACAAAAAGCGATTATCTCCCTTTGATTGAGATGGAGTCACATGTGTCACATGACACCCGCTTGGTGTTGTCACATGATAGCATGACAAAGATAGTTCATCAGTCAGCTTCTAGGGTTTGCTTTTTTTTATACGAGTTGAGGCTAAATCTGCCCCGCTTGGGCAAGCTGCCAAAGGTTCAGCTCACAAGCCCATAGTGATATTTTCCTTTAGGAATATATCTTCAGCAATATAGAAACTATTTCTGGCTCATAGTCCTCATATTGGGAAAAATACACGAATTGCAGTTTTCTGTTTAAGGAATATGTACTCATAAGTGAACAAATATATAAATCTGGCCTGTTCAAATCTTCATCGCAAATCCTAATTATGGCTTCTCCAGAAACACAGAAGAATCATCATCCAGCAGCTCAAATTTCCATTGGCAATGATTACAAATAAGACCCTATATCTCTTGATCATTTTTACACTGTTTGTGTTGTATACATGTGTTATAGTTTCTGTGTGGGGACATATGTAAATATGTGTATATAATTTTGTGTATGACTTAGTAGTATAAGTAGTTTACTCAGAGAACAAAGCATTTGCTGGTGTTCTTTCTTCTGTTTTAATCCAAGAAAGAATATCTAACAATATTTTTATAATACATTTCTGTGAAACATTATTGTGCGACTTTAATTCAAAATAGGTTAATCAAGTGAGAAACATTTAAATTTTAAACTATGTTTACATATCCCAAACATCCTTGTGTGCACCAGGAAGCTTCATCAATTAAAGTAGCTTTTTTTAAATCAAAGTTATGGTCAAACTCATTACAGTGGAACACTAAATTTAATTAAAAGTGAAACAATTTACTGAGACAAAAATGTATAGAATGTGCTTTAATTGGTAGATCATCCACAGTAAATTTATGTCCAAGTTCTTAGATGTCATCTTTCTTGTTAAAAATGATAAAAACATAAACAAAAAGGAAAAGTGTTGTGAGGGAGAATATTTCCCTATAAGTTTGGACTCAGCCATCAAATGAAAGACATAAAAATATTCCTACATCAAGAGGAGTAGCAGGAGAAGCAGTAGCTTTTGCTGAAAACAGTTATTTATGGCTAAACATTCTTTTCCTTAGTTTCTATTCTACATTATGTTTCCCTGTACCAAACTGTCCAGAGACAAATATGCAATGCACTAGGTCCTGATCTGGCATCTCGTCTACAGTCACTTTCTCACAGACATGCTGTGGTTTCCCTCTCTCTCTTCCACATGTATTTTCACAGCAACTGTTCTGATGAGCTACTTTTGCTGGTTCCCAGACTGCATGAATTTAAATGTGCTACTAGGCTGGCATCTCGGTCCCATCCTTTCACCATCGAAACGATTAAATGTAACCATCTCTTCTACTCAAACAGCTTCTTCTCTCGTACTTCCCATCTGTGGAACTACCTTCCCCTTGCTCGCTTCCCTGATAACTATAATCTTCAAATGTTCAAGTGTAATGTCAACCGACATCTTCTGATACTTTGATCTTGTTACCCGTCCTTCTCTGTATCCTTTCCCCAAACATGTCCCTTTACTCTTGTTCTCAATCCTCTGTAACCCCTTGTATGCTAGTGGCACTCCTGCTTTACTTGGGGTGAATTGCTTAAAAAAAAACAATTCCAGTTTTCTATTGTTGTTTTTTATGACTCAGTTACAACCAAAAGGAAGTAAATGAAATCAGCTAGGCTATCCAATCACATATTTTTAAAAAATTATAAATTTAAATTTAAATTTAAAAATTCAGAGCTCCCTCCTCTTGTTCATGTTACATCAGTGTAAAACATCACTTAGTCTAATGAAGCCCTAAATGGCAAAACGTCTCACATGAAACATTTTTTTCACTTTGCCATAGATTTCTCTCAAATAAATAAATATATATAAAATCCATGTATGTGTTGAATTCATTTATTTTGATAAAAATTATTTTATTTTTTAATCATTTTGCCCAAGGTGATAATGCCACTAAGAGGCAAGGGGCTATTGGGAGTGAAAGAGAATGAAAGAGACTTTAGGAGAAGGAACTAGAAATCCAATCCTGGGAAACAAGGGATAAAACTCTACTCATGTTCAAAAGATGGGGAAGGAGTGTGAACTCAATATTCTATGGAATTTTTTAGGGGACTCATAGTTGACTCAAAGTAAATTTGTGTTAGGTTATGTTCAATGTTGCTTTTAGAATAAAATGTTTGTTTGGCAAACTTTGTGTTCTTTGAGTAGAATTCTTGTTGTCATGATGAAAATCGTGGATGTTAAAATTGAAGCATAGTTTGTTGGTGAATGAGTGAGTGAATTCGAAGAATTGGATTATGTTAGGAAATCTAACTTAGAAACTGCTAAGATTTGAATGGTGTGAATTTGTTTGGCAAATTGTTTCATGTCACAAAGTTCACTGATCCAGGAGCTGTTTCGATATTTTTTTTTTTTTTTTTGAGAAAACCCAAATGCGTAAGTGTCAAACACATTTAAATATTTATTAACCAATCAACGGTCAGTAAAATAGTCAGATAAGATTTAACTTCTGTGATCCACTTTTTTTACAGATTTTGTCGATCATAGTATTGCTACTTATGAAATGTATTGGAATCTTTTTTAACCAATGGAATTAGGTCACAAATAAAATATTATTAAATTGAAGTAGAACACTAAACACTCCTTCTATTTACACAGGGATAACTGCTTTGCTTTAATAAAGATTATTTCTAGGATTTTCAAGGGGAGGCTAGAGTGTAATCTGCATAAGACCAAAAACACGTCCATACTGAAAGATGCAACACCAACTCGATTTTTTATAAGATGTTCACAGACTCAGTCAGTTAAGTGCCATACATGATACATGCTTAGGTGATAATTTTTATTTTGATTCATGACTGACAAGGCAGAAGATTTTCCTACAGTAGGTTGCTGTTTCTTTCTGCGATAGACTGACTGCCAGCCAAGGCTCTAGGACCCAGTCTGTCCTACTATTTAACCCATAGATGGAGTGAAAAGAATGGATACATACTTTTTTCCCAAAAGCATTTGCGTGTAAGTGAATATAACACACCTGACTGGAACTTGAACTCGAATCTCAGATTTCTGAACTAATATCCATTGTACTACAAGTTTACTTATTACAGACCTAATATTATGAATTTTTTGTAAAATGGCCATTAAAAAAAAACAAAAATGATTACCCTGTGTTTTTACTTATTTTTCCTGATTTTAGAAGCATAAATAAAGTAAAAAAATTGTAACTGCTCAACTGTTATTTTATATCAGTCCTCCTCAAGTCAGTGTATAATGAACAACAGATGTAAGCTTACCTTAAGAAAGGTTTTAATAAATGAAATAAACCCTAACTAGACATTGGCACTAGAGCTTTGTACTGGAGAGCTCTGATCAAGGGAGGTAAGTTACATTAAGTACCATAAGACTAAAAGAATTAGCATATGAAAATGTTAGTTGACATCAGGGTAGGCAACCCACAATCAATTCATAGTTTAATGAGCAAGTGTATAACAGGGATTGCTGGATAATTTCTTCATAGATGAAGAGAAAATTTGAGGCAACAAAGATGTGGTTCTACAGAAAGATGCTAGGAATAATAATATGGATAGAGTATGAGGAAGTTTTAAGGAAAATAGAAACAAAAAGGATAGTTAAATAGAAACAGTTGAAATTTATTTTTGTAGTATAAAAGCCCCAAGAAATTAATATTATCTTGGAAAACCTATATGTTAAAGTAAGAAAGGAAATAAATGGCCAGATATATCAAATATATATGATAAGCAGTTTTTTGGGGTTTTTTTTAGATAAATCTGAACATAAGTTTCATTGTTTCAACATTCTAGAAAATTTTTAGACATTTTTTGTTTCTGTTTTTTTTTTAGGTAAATCTGAACATTAGTTTCATTGTTTCAACATTCTAGAAAATTTCTGGACATTTTTTGTTTCTGATTTTTAAATAAATATAAACATTAGTTTATTGTTTCAGCTTTCTAGAAAATTTCTGAACATTATTTTTTGTTTTTGTATTTTTAGATACCTTACTCTTTTTGAGTAGGTACACATATACTTATCATCTCTCAGTTGTGTCTCTGTCCTTGGACAGAGTGCGATCAGGAGCTTCTCTGACAAGGGACAGAGGGGCAACAGAGAAAATAATACTGAAGAGGTGCCCAGCCCTGGGGAATAGCTGCCCAAGGCCGCACACTCCCATTGCACCAGAGGGTGGGATTGGTGCTCACACCGAGGCCAGCGTAACCAACGGTTGCGGGGTCTGAGGGGAATTTTTGTTTCTGTCCTGGGCATACACGCTTGGGTCCCCACCTAAAAATAGACCTTGTGCCACATCCCATCCTAGTGGAGGGACAGAGTAAATACTGTATTTTTAGATAAATCTGAATATCAGTTCAGTTGTTTCAGCGTTCTAGAAAATTTCTGACCAATCTTTTGTTTGTGTTTTTTAGATAATTCTGAACATCAGTTTTGTTCTTTCATTTTTCTAGAAAATTTCTGGGCATTTTTTGTTTTTGTTTTTTTAGATAATTCTGAACATGAGTTTCATTGCTTCATCTTTCTAGAAAATTTCTAGCCATTTCTTTGTTTATTAGATATGTCTGAACATCAGTTTCATTGTTTCAGCTTTGTAGAAAATTTATAGTTTTTTTTTTGTTTGTTTTTTAGAAAAATCAAAACATCAGTTTGTTACAGTTTTTTTTTTTGAATTGTTGAAAAGTTTTTGAAACTTTCAAAGTTTATAGTTATTTCTTAATAGATTCAAACATAATTTTAACCGAAGATTTTTCAGGCTTCTTATCTGTGAATTTCCACACACCCACACACAAATAGACAAAGACTGCAAAATGTACACAGAAAGTAAATTTTATATCTTTTTGCATTTACCATGAAAAAATAGTAGTGAAGAAAAATGTTCTCAGCAACACATCTCTAGATATATAGATATTTATAGTTATGCATTCAGATGACCTGAAGATTGCATGCATCATTGCGCGTTGACCTCAATGTCCACTTTTATATTTACATATGCTCTATCCATGATATTGACCACTTTAACCCATAAGTATAGCATACCTTAAAACTATATTTTTATCATATCATAAATATATGTGTGTGTGTGTTTGTGCATGTGTGTGTGTGTGTTCACATTGATGTAATAGAAAAGAAAAGTCAAATTAATGATCCAAAGTTCTTTAATATTTATGTTTTTATTTTTAGAAAAATATGATTCCATCGCAACACAGAAATGACTATGTTTCAAAACTTCACTCAAGTCCTAAAGTTTAATTTCAATATTAAACTTAAAATTTAAAAGTTTATTCTGAACATCACTTGAGAACAAAACTTCACTCTAAATTTTAAGTTTAATATTGAAATTAAAGTTTAGGACTTGAGTCAGTTTCAAAACATAGTAATTTCTGTGTCACAATGGAATCATTTTAAAAAAAAAAAATTATAAATATATATATATGTATATATATATATATATATATATATATATATATATATATATTAAAATTAAGCATGCAGAAAAGGTTCTCTATGGTGATTAAATGAAAGCAGTTTTGTTTTGGAGGCATTAAAATTTACTAGCCATTTCTTGCTCCAGTTAAGCACTAATAGTTTGGTCCATTATTGTATGTAATTAGCTTATATATATATATATATATACACATAAATGCATATATATATATATATATATACACATAAATACATATATATATATATACACATAAATATATATATATATATATATATACACATAAATACATATATATATATATACACATAAATACATATATATATATATATACACATAAATACATATATATATATATATATATACACATAAATACATATATATATATATATACACATAAATACATATATATATATATACACATAAATACATATATATATATATATATATACACATAAATACATACATATATATATATATATATATATATATATATATATATATATATATATATATATATATATATATACACATATATGTATATATATGTATGTATGTATGTATGATATATGTATTTTTTTAAATGCCACTCAAACACAGGGATTGAAAGAGAATGAGAAGACTGAGAATGGGGAGGATTGAGGAAAGGACAAAAAAGGAACAGTGTTCAAGAAAAGAGAATATGGTGATTGACATTGCATTTAAATTCTTGAAGACTGTAGTTATCAGGGATGCAAGAAATCAGAAGGGACTTCCACCGATGAGAAGTCTGAGAAAAGAATCTGTCAGAGTAGAAATGGCAGTTACAACTAGCTTGTTCAACAGTAAAAGGGTGAAACTTAGTAGCATGCTTAAATTCATGTAGCCAGGGCACCAGGTAAAAAGGCTCATCAGAGAAGTTGTCATGAAAATATTTGTAGAAAAGACAGAGGGAAGCCACATCATAATAGTGAGAAAGTGACTGACGTCAAGACGCCTGGTCAGAATCAATTACATTACAGACCCTTCTTTGGATTTTGTCAAGAATCTCAAAATTTACAGCAGGAGTGCCAGACCAGATATGGCATTGCTAAGATGAATGGTAGATTTATAATTATACAAGAAAATTTTCTGGCACGACATAGTGAACCAGTAGATGTAGCGATTGATTTGATATAGTCACTCCATTTCATGTCAGTGGAAAACATGAGGCCGCCAAGGTGTAGAGTGTTGCCCTCCTGGAGTTTAGCATCAGCCATCCTGATAGCAGGCAGAAAAGATTCTCCGTGGTGATTAAATGAAAGAGTTTTGTTTTGGAGGCATTAAAATTTACTAGCCATTTCTTGCTCCAGTTAACCACTAATTAGAGGTTGTTTTCAAGAGCAGCTGCCAGGCTTACTTTATTGATCTAAATAGCAGAACAGACTGGGTCCTATAGCTTTGTTTGACAACCAGTCTACTGCAGAAAGTAACTGGAGCCTACTGTGGGAATTTTTTTGCTAACTGAATCAAGAATCAAAAAAAGACATGATTACCCAAGTGTGCATCGCACATGACACCTAAGGAAGTTTGCTATATAGTTTTGTATATCATATTTCTGACATACAAGCTTTTATACATATATATATATATATATATATATATATATATATATATATATATATAGTTATATTCCCAGATAAAATTTTGTGGACAAGACAGAATGGTATAAAATGACAATTGGAAAAAAATCTTAGATTTTGCCGATGCATTTTGTCTTCTGACTTTTTGAAGGCAAAAATGAAATCGAAATGTTTTTGTTGTTATAGTTGCATTAAAAAATACAAATTTAAAAAAGATAGATGCTTCTGTCTAAGCATTTTTTTTCTGGTTAATGTAAATTACCTTTATAGTAAGGGATTTTTTTTTTTCCTAAAAAAATGTCAGAAGACAAAATGCATCGGCAAAATCTAAGATTTTTTTCCAAATGTCATTTTATACCATATATATATATATATATATATATATATATATATATATATACACATCAATATTTTTATACATGTCATGTTCTGAAAATAATGCCTCCAGCTTATTTCCCTTATAAACTACAACAGATAAAGAGAGCACAATGATAATACTGGATGGAGCAAGTTCTCAGCTACAAAACACTAATTTTCTACATAGTAACCATAAATAGGCATTTTCAAGACACCCTTCATTTTGTGGGTTGATACCTGTGCAAGGCCAACTGAAACATGGCTTTTCATATATATACATTATCCAGAGTGGTGAACTAGGTTTAAAAATATTGGTTCCTAGAAGACAGAGGGCAACTTACAACTACAATTCTATCACTTAATTTTCACAACAAATAAATAAAATTTTCAAAAAATGCATAAGGAAAAAAAGATTAAAATAAAATGTTTGTACAAAAATATGTATTTCTTAGTAATTACAGTGTATATATTCTGTATATATTACTAACATTAGATACCATATGTGAATAAAGAATAATTTAATTTTGTATTTATTTTGTTTTTAATTTTAAATAATTGGCTAATATTTTGAAATAGTTTACTTCACAATTTACACATTAACAGATAGTTCAAAAACAGGGCCGATGAACACCAATGAAAAGGGCCAATAAACACCTGAATACCTGACCAAGGGAGCCAACCATGATTGGGGCGGGGGACAGGAAATGCTTTGTAGCTATCACTATCTTATCAACATCTTATATTTTCGACCTTCATTTATATACCTAACAAATTAAACTAAGCACAAATAACTATTGAAGGATGAAAAAGTTTTGTAGATTTTGATGCCATTCTGGGATTATTTTTTCATTCAAATCCGTGAATTTATTTTTGCTCATGCTAAGTCTCAGAAAACACTCAGAAAATCCACTGTTTTTTATCCATAATGTTGAATGTATTAAAATTATTCAAATTTTGAAGAAGAAAAATCTCCAGATGATGATAAAAATTGCTGCAGAACATTTTATTTAAGATTGAATGATCTATTATGAAATGGCTCTAATTTGTATTCAAAGAGATTGTAGTTGAATTTTCATCTATATTTCATATGGTCCATTATTGTATGTAATTAGCTTATAATAAATGACAAACAAGGCAGATTTTTTTTCTACAGTAGGTTGCCATTTCTTTCTGCGGTAGACCAGTTACCATCCAAGGCTAGAGAACTTGGTCTGTCCTGATATGTACTCATAGTTAGGGGGAGAAGAGGATTCATACCTTTCCCAAGGATATTAGCACGTAAGTGAATGGGGGTGGAGTCCTGTATCATAGATTCGGTAGTGGGAGCATGAAACTCTTGCAGCAGCCCTGGTCAAAAGCACAATAAAGCATTGCATGCAGTCCACTATATTAAGAGCAATCATTTGTATTGTGCAAATCTGCCAATAATTGCTTTTATTTAAAATTCATCTAACCATTCCTTTTCAATGGATAGCAACATGTATGATTCCAAAGTCTCCTCAGACAGTGAATTTCTTAACTTTGTCTTTATAATCTTAAGCTTTGAAGATGTCCTCTAACATTGGACTTGAGTAACAGATAGCATGTAAATGATTTTATACCTTTTTATTACTAAAACAGTTGTCTGTGTTTGTTTCTTTATTGCATTTTTATTTGATATAGAGGGCCCACTCCATTAGTGGCCCAATTGTCATTGGGCAAGCTGACAACCTGGCTAGTCCACCACTAATTATCCAGCACCTGACAGTGCTCATATGCACTGTTTGGTCTCTGTTAGTATTCACCAAGTCTCAGTAAATATCAATTTATTTCTGTATGGAAAAACTCACTGCTTCATATCAGATGCCATTGTACTAAATTACTATTCTGTAACATATGAGTTATTAGCAAGAGATTCCAATCTCTACTAACACTCCACCAAGTAGACCAAGGCAATAAAATAGAAAGCACTACTTTCGGAGCAATCCTCGTTTATTCAAATGGTTCCAATTTAACTTGTTTATTCAACTCTTTCATTTAAGTAAGTGTATCAGGGCCACGCCTAAAAATAGAGTGCTCTCCCCTTCTCGAAATTGTTGCTTTGTATTTGTTCGTAAGTTTTTGAACTCTGCAATCATGCAAGCGTCATCTGAGGGTAAGTATTTTTTAATTGGCTCTCTCTCTATATATATATATTTCAAACTATAGAATAGTTTCACTTTATCATAAAACTTCCCTTATAAGCATTTTTGTGTAGTTAACTTTATTAAAAAGGTATCAAATTATTCGCTCAGACGTATGTCGATTGTCGACATGCAAGTGCGTGGGATTTTTTTAAAGTTTTATTTTTAAAACTTTTTAAAATCTTAAGGTAATTAGAGTTGCAATTCAAATTAAAATTCCAAGCATTAAATAAAAACATCTTATGTTCATACTTTTTATTATGGAAGCATCTTTTTATCTAAATTTCCTTCTCGTGACAGTTCCAGTTCAATACAAAGGCTGCGTTGGGTTAACTGACATTATGTCTCTCTACTCGCTTACGTTATCATTATTTTTATTTGTATATTATAGCCGCAGATAGAAATGTTTATTATTTAAAATGAAAACTAATAAAATATTTCGACGGGAATATTGAAAAAGAAATGGAATCTTTTCTCTTGTTAACGAAGGTCACAAAATGTTTACTTTTTTTACTAGTTAGATTTTCTTTTTAATAAAGGGTGCGCCGTGTGTGTCGTGTATGATGCTTTTTATTTTATTCGTTCAATCAATCTGATAATCGACCCATTCCTTATTCATCAAAATCAGAAATAAAAAGGGGTAATATGGTAGATACCGCCTAAAAATTCGCTAAAAAATGAGCATACATGAAAAAAAAAAAATACCCCAAACTTAAAGACAAAGTTTTATCGCCAAAATCTGTTAAGAAGACTAAGGAAACGGCCAAGTTCAAGTCAAAGGCTAAATGAAGTCTCACAGAATTTTTATCTCAAACCCTCACGTTGTTATTTATGCTTTAGTTTTTTAAATGATGCTGATTACTGCAGTATTATTTAATAATACCACTGCATAGCGCTACGTTTTGGTAATGAAATGTAAAAATCAAATGTCGTTGTCATGCTTCACTTCACTGACTTCAGGAATACGACCGGGAAAACATGACGTCAGTGTACCAAACAGATTCAAGACAATAGGTTTATTTTGAAAGAAAAGAGAGATGATTATTTGTCAAAAATAAGATATGGAAATCTTCGATTGTGCAAGTCAATAACCTTGAAAGAAGTTCGTCATTTTTATTGCTCGCTACTTTAAGAAAAACAGTCGTTGTGTAAGCGAAGCCCGTCGCCAGAGTATTTTCAATTTTGTATACAAGAGGCGGCCTCTAAGTCAGGGGCACACTAAAATCAGTTCAAATCATTTTTTTACGGGAGAGGGAACAAGCCTAGGCTAGTGACAAAGTTATGGAATTGGTTTTCTAAGTTATGGAGTTAGTTTTAGGATCTTTTCTGTTAGTGTTAATTCACCCATCCACACCCCTCCACAAATAAAAAGAGTTTATTTATAATTTTATATTTACTAAAGTTCACACCAAATTCTCTCAGAGCAAGGCCCTTCCATTTCGCTCGTTGGGATGACCTTTGCGATCGCCCCAAATGTGGGTGATTTGGTTGGGTGCACTTTTGCTAAGTGTGGGGTTTACATTCGCAATCATACCGATAAACAATACAATTCAAATACATTTATTTTCTTTTTTAAACTGTAAAAAATTCCTAAATGCCAAAAATTTAATAAAAAAACAAACTTTGATTTAAATTTTATATATTTTTAAAAGACTGCCAAAAAATTTAATAAAAAACAAACTTTGATTTAAAATTTGTAATTTCCTGGGGAGAATTAATATTTGCGATAAGTAACTGTACGTTATTTGGGGTGAATTAACACTCAACAGAAAAGATCCTTTTTTAAAAGTTACAGTGTAACCCGGATATAAGAGAGATTTTCTCTGGTCCCAAATTAGAGCCATACTTACCTAAACAAAATAGACCAAACCCGGATATAAGAGACTTCTTCCCCGGTCCCGACAACTCTCTTATATCCGGGTTACACTGTATTTTTTTTTTCATTATCACCTTTTGAATTCATTATCAATTGTAAAACTTGGATACATTTCTTAAATTAAGAATGATCCTTATTGCAGACTGTTTTTTCCCCCCACTTTTCCTTTACCTTTGTGAAAAGATTTAAACATGTATGTAGGAACTTCTTTTTTTTTTTTTTTTTTTTTTTTTATGGAAGCTAGACAGGAATTTAATTCTTCCATGTGCCATGTGTGGCCATCTTGCTAATTTCAAAAAAGGCTGATCTTGGGGTGATTTTATCCTGGGTTCCGGTGTAAATAAAGGCAGTGAACAAACTTGAGTCTTAGTTATTTCCACTGTGGTCCACATCTGACAGTCTACTGCTACCAAACACACCCACACTTATACTTCCACAAAGAAATTTATCGTATCACCACTGAAGACTGTAAGAAATAATCCTCTTATTTATTTCTACATTAATATTTCACACCAACACAGACTTTATCATTCATCCACCTATATTAGCAAATGGATTATGTAACTACTATTACATAACTATACAATTCACTTCACACAATTTCTATTAACAAACAAGAGGCTCTATTTATTTAACTCTTTCAACCAACTTATTGTATTTTTATTGGTATATAAAGTCATATCATTTGTTATCATATCAAATATGAGGCCAAATTTCAAGCATGACCGCAACACATTCTAAGCTATAAAGCCTTAACAGTAGATTTATTCCCTTTATCCACTGTCCTCAAGGACACATGGCACAGTGGATAAAGGCGTTGGTTAGATCCAGTGACAGGACCCAAAGAGTGTGAGTTCAATACCCTGTTAAGGCAGTGGAGAACTTTCAGAGGGAAAATTAACAGCAGATAACTGATAACTGACGTCCATCAAACATGGCACGTGGAACTAGAACAGTCTACCCCAGGGATCGAAATAAAGGGTTCAGTTCGACATTCCGACCACCTGAAGAAGGCCGGAGCGTACAACAGCCAAAATGTTGTAATAAATATGGCGACAAAGATGAGGACAATAGTCCGAATAATGTAAATAATGTTACATTCTACTTATTGGACCTGTACTCCACATTCTTTATATATTATATCATCCCAAACAAAGCAGAAAAGCTAATAGGGTGCCTGGAAAGAGAGAATATTTCCAGTTACCCATAAGTATATAAGTGATATACTAACAATTTAATAAAATGGAAGATAGGAAGGACCAGAATACCTGATAGAAAGAAATGACACATACACGTACATTGTTCTCAAAGGGATTTTATATATAGATATGTCATATAATATATATATAAATTATAAAGTGAACATAGAAGTCAACACTTAGAGGCGACAGTCTGTTTCATGCTATATGCAATTGTCAGGCCACGTATGCTGTTATTTTTATCGGCTATTTATATATATATATATATATATATATGGGTCAGTGGTGCATCGTGGGTAGCCTATTATGGCGGTTATTTTACCGGAAGTCGTTTATTTATTTATTTATTTGGGTTAAATTATTTTGCTTGTTTTTATTTTTTGTTTCTTATTTTATTTTTTTTATTTTTTTTTTATTATTTTTTTTTTATTTTTTTTTTTTTTTTTTTTTAATTGGTGTTTTTATTAATGTGGTAAAAATTTGTTTATATCACTTATTTAATAGTTTTGTTTTGGTTTGAGAATTTAATTAAAGCTATTTATTCGATTTTGGGGTTGATTGTTGTAGTTTGGTCTAACTATTATTTTGGCAGGAACAGTTTTTAATTTGTGTTTATTTGGGTTGATTATCTTTATTTGTTTTTTTGTAATGGTAACTTTATCGGGGTTGGTTTGTTTATTTATTTTACTTGTATATTTTCTCTTTTCGATTTTTAAGTAACGTAGTATTTATTTATTTATTTCTTATTTTTATTATTATTTTTTTATTTTTATTATTATTTTTTTATTTACAGTTATGGGTATTTTTTTTTTTCCGTCCAATTTTTCTATGTTCACTTTTATATTTACACACACTCTCTGATATTGAGCACTTTATCCCATAAATATAGCACACCTTAAGACTATATTTCTTCATATATATATATATATATATATATATATATATATATATATATATATTGCTAATGTTCACCCAGTACAAGGCTCAAGGTATAGAGTTACTGTGTGAAGTTGTATTAGCGTAAAAAAAGGGGCAAGAAGTGAAATTCTTGGTGTTATGTAGGAAAGATAATGGCTAATTCTAGACTTAAAGAAGTCAAGATTCACTTAGTAAATGTTAGTATTGTTAGAAGTATGTAGTAGAAATAGACTTTGGAAGGAACTGGAAACCCAATCCTAGACAGGAAACAAGGCATAAACCTCTACGCCTATTTAAAAAGACTGGGGAGGAGTGTGAACTGGACGATAAGAAAACATATCTACTCCTGTTTTAAAAAAGTATGAGATATTTATCAGTCTATTATATGTGAGAAAATGACCTCTACTTTTAAACTGTTGCACATCAAACCCCAGCCTAATCTTTGACACACAATCTCAATTATTACCTTTTAATGTTTTACTCCATTCCTAGATCTCAGTAATAAATATGATGTTTAAGACATGATGAATTTGCTGTTTAACAACAAAAAGAAAATGACACACCTGTGATATTTAGTTGTGTCTTAA
>OZ010578.1:73170361-73277861 GCA_963932145.1 Acanthosepion lycidas
ACATTTGAACAGTTTTTACACACTCTGTATCCAGAAAAGAAAACACTTGTTTGAACACCAGAAAAATTAAATAAAAAGCTTAATTTTTAATGAAACATATATGAATATAAACGTTTTAATGTATCTTATTTTTAATCCAACATTACTCCTCATTATTTTAAACATAATTTTGTGGGTACATATGTTTGAGTAAATGCTGTGTGTGTTTTGTTTTTAAACTCTGTGAACTCCATCTGACTTGTGCATTCAAGAGTTTTGATAAACAAAATGTGTCCACCAGCATTGTTTGAACCTATATTCCCCTTTGTAGGAAAAGGTTTGAACTCTAACAGAGGGCACCTTTTCTTTATTGAGACTTTCATTTACACAAGCCAGCAAATGTAATTCAAACTGTTCTAAAAAGATTTTTTTTTAAATATAGTGCATCTAACCCCAACACATGTATCCACTAAAATAGAATAAGTAATTATATATATGTATATGTAAAATATCTCAAAATTGGTTCTGTAAAATTACACCAAACAGTCCTTTAGTCTCTCAGTTTTTGTTTTATTTTTATTTTTTTTTTCAGATGATATACAAGCACACCTACACACATAATACCTTTTTATATATTTTTTCTTCAGTTGGCTCGTACGGAAAACATCAAGAACTGTCTTGACCCCCAATTTGCCACGCCTCTCTCCATCAAGTATTATTTTGAGGTCGTCCAGAAAATCAAGATCGCTGTCTATGATGTAGATAATAAAACAGAGAGCCTGTCTGATGATGATTTTCTTGGTCAGTTTGAATGTACACTTGGACAGGTAAGTTAACTCAACAGGTTAATTGCAATTTTTCACAGTAAACTGGTTTCTACTTTCAGACTAAAGTCTTCACAAAATGTTCCTGCATCTTAATACTTTGCTTATTTTCTGGAAGGCCTTTATCGCTATTCCAATGTGCTTTTCGGATCTCTGTCCCTTTTTTTTGTCATCTGTTATTATAAAATCCAGTTTGAAGCTGACACAATTAGCTGCCCCTGATGACCATATATTCTGTCTTCCCTATTCTTTCTTCTTGTTTTCCTTTGCTACCTTCTCTAGGAGTTGTTGTAGCTTTCCTTCTGAGTCTGTTATCAGTACAGTGTTAGACTTGTCACGCTCTACAGGTTACATGGTAAGAAAACCCCTCATTGTCCTACTCATTATTTTATGTACTTAACTCATTTCCTATCCACGTAGAGGTACTTTATTCCCAGTATTGCCTCAAGCAAGGCAGTGCAGCCAGTATATGGCAAGGGATTATGGGGTTTGGAAAAATTACAAACAGAAACATTAGTAATGAGCAGAAAGAGAAAAGAGTAATCAGGAGGAAAGTAGACAGCAATTGATATTGCATTTAAAGTTTTGCAGATTAAAGTTCGCTGGAAAACATGGAGCCAGAATGGAGTTCCTCAAATGAGAAGTGAAAGAAAAGAAACTTTTAGCATAGAATTTACAGTTCCATCTAGTCAACTCAACTGTGAATTGATGAGATCTTGGCTCCAATCTAGTGCTGAGCTTGAATTCATAAAGTCTAGGTACCATAACGTGTACCATAAAAGTATTTATAAAAAAAAAACACACAGAGAGGCAACCTTACAGTGGTGGGCAAGTGACTGAAGCCAACCAAGCTGCCAGATCAGGACTAATAATATTGCTGATTCTTCTTTGAATCTTATCAAGGAGCTCCGTGTAAACAGCATAAGTAGTATAAAAATTCTAAATCCCTACTAAATCTAACATCTTGTGCCAAACACAAAAACCTAGTTAGTAGATATAGAAAGGGTAAAGGGAACATGTGTGCTCTTCTCTTTGAGGTCAAAATAGGCACAAATAACAAAATAAGACTTAACTACTGTGTAAAATTTTAAAATAAAAACATTTATTACACAAGGAAATAATAAAAAAAAAAAAGGTATAGATATAAAATTTGCATAAAAAACTTCCTTTTTGTATGTCTATTAAACAGGATGTTTAAAAAAAAAGATTATTCCACAAAAATGGAGAAAAAAAAAAAAAGGCGGGGTTACAGTTTAGGAAAAGACACTCGATGACCAAAAAGATTATACTCTTTGAAAATGAAAAGAAAATGGGAAATACTTTGTGGAAGCAAAAACTGCACAAGGTAGAAAATACAAAGATCATCCCCACTAATTTCTTCAACTGAATAGCAATGTATCAGCACAGGTTGTTGTCTCAAGGACTTCATGTAGTCCTTTACTGGAAAGTTCAACTTGAGTGTTTGTTTTGTTCAAAGTCATATTTGGAAGATGCTGAAAGAATATTTTGTCCTGGAATCTGCCTTTAGCTGCTGGCTCTTCTTTTTTTACCCATGAGGATTTATGATTCCTTCGGCTGGACTAATCCTCCGGCCTTGAAGTGTGTACACTTCAATGCCTTCTCAATCAGTAATTGCTTTCAGAAATCATCCAATAACTGCAGTCCTTTTATTCAAGAAAGGATGTTTACACCAGGTTTTCATAAGGGCATGAGAGCACATCTCTCATTGGCCAGTAAATATGAAAACTTATTTTTCTATGAATTCTAAAAATGAATCCGCAATAATTCACTAAGAAATAATTTGGGCAGCTCATCATCTATATTCATACCAATCCACCTATCACCTTTTTTATTCATACCAATCCACCTATCACCTTTTTTATTCATACCAATCCACCTATCACCTTTTTTATTCATACCAATCCACCTATCACCTTTTTTATTCATACCAATCCACCTATCACCTTTTTTATTCATACCAATCCACCTATCACCTTTTTTATTCATACCAATCCACCTATCACCTTTTTTATTCATACCAATCCACCTACCCATTTCTCACCTTCCATATTCATGCCCACTCACCCACTCCCCACCATCTATATTCACATCCACCCACTTCTCACCTATATTCATATCAACCCACCTACTTCTTACCTTTCATATTAATACTCGCCCACCTACCCACTTCTCACCTTTATGATAGGAAAATGAAAATAAATCAACAAAAATGAGGAAATTTGAGTCCAGATTAATCCAAATATAAATTATATTTATTATATTAATTATAAAATATAAATAAAATTCTGTCAAAACAAAATTCAGGCAAGATTCAAAATAATTGTTTTTTTTTTCTTTCTAGTTGGTTTCCAACAGTCCATTAACTAAGAAGCTGCTTAACAAGAAAGGGAAGGAATTTGAGAAAAGCCTAATAACGGTAAGTGATTAATCAAAAGGTTTACAAGCTTCAACTATGGTGTTTTATTACACATCTTCTGTTAAGGAAAATAAAAAACAGACTTTAGTCTCTTCAACTTCTCCTTCACTTTCTAATACTCCTGTACTCTTAACAACCTGCATTTTGATCCTGTGAGGAATTAAGAAAAAAAAACACTGGCATATTAACTAATAGTATATAAGTAAAATTAAAAGGCACTATTTTAATATTGTGATAACATTGAATATTTTCTTCTTGATTGGGAAATTTTCAGCTTCATTCACTTTCTCTGACTTCTGTTCTTTGTCAAATACATTAAAGAGAAAAGGATATTCAGATTTTTCATTCATACTACAACTTTCAAGCAGTGTTCCTTAAACTATGCATCACGAAGAATCAGCTACATGTGCCACAAAAGATATCGAAAGGGGGAAAATAATAAAAAAGAAAAGAAATATATAATTTTTATTTATATTTGCTTTTTAACTGGTAATGTTTTTCTGAAGTCAATTGATGACCGATAATTTAATTGCTGTTGAGAATTGCAAAACACATGTTCATAGGAGAAGGGTGGAAGAAAAGCCAATGCTTATCTCAATACCCTTTTATCTACTGCAGAAAGATTTTTGAGCCATCTTGAACAAAGATAGCAATATTTTTTTCACATCAAAATAGGGATTAACTTGTAGGCTTTTACCAAAAAGGAAGTGAAACTTTTTTTTTTTTTGTTCTGGTGTCTGAGAACTCAAGTTATATATAATGCTTCAAGTTTTCTAATTTTTTTTAACCATCTAAAGGAAAAAAAGTTTATTAAGATGAAACCTAGCATTAATGAATTTGAATCTGGATGTGAACACTATTCAAAAGCAATTAAGACTAATGTCAATAGGATAAAATCTCAACCAAATCATTGCAAAAGTTATTTAAAGTTAGGTTTCTTTTGGATTAGAAATGAAGGACAAGCTTTCCCATAGTGTAACAAGAAATATTGAATGAAGCTATGATATCTAGAAAATTAACTTTTTAATCATTTCGCCCCTAGTAAGGCAATAAAGACACTAACATGCAGCAGGTTACTGAGTGTGAGAACAAGAAAAGAACAGAAATTGAGAAAATGGAAGATAACAACTAGCATTGCGTTTAAATTTTTCGAGATCAATGTTGGCTGTAAAGCAAGAAGCCAGAATAGTTCCACAAGCAAGAAGTTCGAAAAAAGAAACTGTTAGCATAGAACTTATGGTTACATCTTGCCATCTCAACTATAAAATGAGATCTTGCTGCCAATCCATACCTTTTCAACTTCAAAATGGACTTATTTTCAGATAAAAAAATTAATCATCTTCAAATTGAGAATTAATATAATACTAATAAATTTAATATTTATTCTTTTTTTTTTTTTTACTTAAAAGGGATATAAAAAAAATATAAATGTTCCTAAGAAATTTATTTAAAAGATTACATCATCTAAGTTAATTACAGAGGGAAGTAATCTCTGTATTCCAGATATGAAGTTAGTGCAAGTCTCAGGGGAAATATTATTAATTGCCTCGGAGATCATCACTTCTAACTTGCCGAGGCAGAATTCTTTAGTAGTTAAAGATCCCTGGCCATCACCTCTTAAAATCCCAACAATTGAGTCTGCCATACTTCTTTTTACGTCAGCTTTAATGACTGACCAAACCTTTTCAATGGGATTTAACATTGGACTATAGGGGGCAAGTCTGAAAATTTGGTGTTGCCTAAATTCATCCTCCTCCTCAACTTCTTCAATTGAAGTATGGCAAGGAGCGTTATCAATAAATAAGACAACTCCCCTTTCATAAATTTCATTTGCCTTTCTAAGGCACTCCCTGGTCCATTCTTTCGCATCCTCTTCTTTGAAAGAACCTCTTTTAATTTTATGATGAATTAATCCATTATTACTAATACATCCAATAACATGGATGTTATTTCCCCTGGATCCGGGCACGACTGTAGTGCACCTTCTGCCTTTTTTAGAGCGACCGTCTCTTCTTGAAATATGGAGATTAAAATTGGTTTCATCCATATAAAGAATTGGCACACTTTGGGACTGAAATTCTAATAAAGCTACTGCGTAATCCTTACGTTTGATCTTATTGATATTATTATTGGCAGCTTCTGGTTCATAATGAACCGTTTTTAAAGTAAAGGCCATGGAGTCCAAGTGCTTTCTTATGCATTCTTTCATCACACGAACCTTATACTTTTCGACCAACTTGTTTACAATGTCTTGAAGAGTGACCCTAGAAGAGTTTTCAATTTTTTCAATTAATAATTCTTATGCTCTTGCATAATTTTACATTTTCTTGCTCCTCCCCTAGAGTCACTCTTATCAGCACCCTGCTCTAACCAACAGTACGCTGTTGGCAGAGGTGCACCAATTGTTCTTGCCAGGTTTTTCCAATTTCTTGCCTTTTTTTTTTCGCCAGCCACAGTTTTCTTGGGGTAAGTCCTCTTTGGAGCTGTTGCTAATTCTTCTTCAGCTTCTTTTGTAGTGGTTTCTCCAGCATCATCATCAATCATCATTTTTGCCCATACGGGACTTTCTCCTCCTACTTTTACTGTAGACTCAGCCAATGCTTTCTTGGCCTCTAAGTTGTTTGTATTTTGGTTTTTTTCTTCATCTATATAATGAAGACAGTCAATTTCCTTACTCATGGGGTAAATTAACTGAAAAAATAATTTTCAATTTACCAAAAAATATCTCAATTTGAAGTTGTTTATTCTTATTTTGAAGTTGAAAAGGTATAGTACTGCATTTAGATTCATAAAGTCTAGGTACCACAGAGGAAAGCTCATCAGAAAAATTACCATAGAAGTATTTATAGAAAAGGCACAGGGAAGCTATGTGACAGCAGTGGGAAAGGGACTGAAGCTGACATGCCAGGTTAGGACAAATGACATCACAGTTTCTTCATTGGATTTTATCAAGGATCGCTAAATATGTAGCTGGAACACTGGGCCATATATGGCAGCAATATTCTAAGCATGGACAAATGGTAGATTTATAAATATGTAAGATTAGGGCAAGAAAAATTGTCTAGCACAAAATAATGAACCAAATTTCCTACTAGCAGACTCCTAGCAATTGATTCAATATAATCTTTCCACTTCATGTTAGCCCATAAGGTACAAGTCACTCTGGAGGTTAGTATCAGCCATGCTGATGGAAGGCAAGAATGGTTCTCTCAGACACTTAATAGAACAGTTTTATTTTGGAGGCATTAAAATTAACAAGCCATTCCTTTCACCAGTTAACACCAGAATGTAGGTAATGTTTTAGATAAACTGCCAATTTGACTTTATCAAACCAATCAGACTTACTATTAAGACAGGGGTAAATAGTTGTCATCATCATAGATACCAAGTTGAGAAATGATGTCTTCAGGAAGGTCAGTGAGGAAAATTAGGAACAACATGGGTCAAAGGATAGAGCCCTGGGGCATGCCTGCATTAATAGAAAAAGATCTAGAAGAGTGGCCATTCAAGATAACTTTCATTTCACGAGTTGATAAGAAAAACTGAATCCGTTCAAAACTTCATCTGGAAATACCATTACCTTTCAACCTATGAAAAAAACCAGCATGCCAGACCCTGTCAAATGCCTTTGAGATATCCAAAGTAACAGCTCAAGCTTCACCATTCTTATCTAAAGCTTGGTAGACTCTTTTAGCAATAATCGTTTATACATCAGCAGTTGACCAAGAGAAACAAAAGCCATATTGCTTTTCTCAAAGAAGACACTGCTTAACCAATTCTCACTTCTCACCTTCTACACCGACAATCACTAAGTTTATTAGAGCCTCTAGACTTTACCAAAGAAAAGTAGAAAGCTAACAAACCCGTAGTTAGAAGGATCAAATGGTTCACCCAAATTCTTCTAATTTCCAAAAAGCAGGAAAGCAAGATGCAGCAAAGCACTTATTGTATAGTTTAGAACCATTATGAGCAAACATTAATTTTATCTCAGAGGAAAAAATTCAAATTTTTTTTTTTTTTTTTTTGTCTTTTTTTAAATTGTCAGAATCAAAGCAAGGAAACTAAAAAAAAAAAAAAAAGATTAACTCTTTCAAAAAATTTAAGAATTTTCTCTTGAAATAGCTGAGATGGTAATATTAGCTGTTTTCTTATGAGGAAACATTCAGCATTCATTGGCCAAGTAGCCAATATTACCATCCATTGAAATTTATAAAATTTCTCTATTAAAACAGGTTTCAAAGTCCAGTAACTGTTATTGTTCTTTCCATTATTGAGTGAGGGCTTCCTACTTTACACTTTGTTCAAAGTAGTGCGCAATGTCAACATGCACAACTTGATTATCTGCCACCATGTAGAAAAATGGTTAAAACTATTATAATGCCACTATTCTATGGTTACGCTATAACACACTCTTACTTATATAACATACAGCATACAAAGATTCTCTATATGTAATTCTTTGGGTACTTGCCATGACATCTGTATTAGTCTGGAGACTGATTCCAAATGGCTAGGTATTTACCAAACCAACACAAGAGGCAGGATGTGGCACAAGGCCGATTTTTACATGGGGAAAAACCAAAACCGTAGGCTCGGGCAAACATTCCCTGTAGACCCGGCATACACAAGGTCAGGTTTGTCTACCTCCCCAGACAAGACTCTGCTTTTCGGCATAGCCTCGTCTGAAAGCAGAGAGTGAGTTTAAATCAGTCATGAGCCTGGCAGCAAACTGCCTGACTTCAAATGGCTACCAATCTTATCTCAGACCTGGAGCTCTTTATAGTAATGGACTAGTTCATATAGTCACTGGGGGTGTACTGTTTACTCCACAACAAAAACCATTTTAGAAGATGAAGCAAAACCTGAAATAAACAAAATTCTGGACCTACCCTCAGAATTATTGATTCATTCATTTTTTATGGCTTATCACCACTTTGCAGGTTATTTAAAGCCAAAAAAATAATTTTAGATTGTAAGAATTATTTTTGAGATAATAATGATTTAGTGATATAAGTCTTACTAATTAACCCATAGCTGGGGAAGAGGATGAGTATTTGCAAGTAAATGAATATGACTAACCAACTGGGAATTGGAACTCTGTTCTCTGATTAACAATTCTGAGCTGTTATCCATTACACCACCTTCACATTCAAGCTTACAACAACTGATATTCCCCAGCAGTCAACCATCTAGATACTGACCAGACTTGATGTGATGTGGTCATAAGGCTTTCAGAATTGTTCTAGCACAACATTGTATTGTGTCCATAATTAAGGAGGTTTCATCGGATATTAAATACACTTAGCGATAACAAAAACTTTTTGTTGTCTACTCAGACAAATGCTGTTTGAATACCAGTAAACCAGTTCTGAATGTGAGCGCAGAATTGTCCTTGAATTTCAGGTTTTTTGAAATATGCTTGTAAATGTGATATTGTATGGTGATTCTTTTTCCTAAGCATAGCTTAGACATGGAACAAGGCCAAAAGTATGGGACATCCATTGAGGATCAAACTCACTACTCAGTTGTAAATTGTTCTCACAAGACAAGCTTGCTAACCATTGCACCACATCAAAGTGCCTTGTTAAGGTGTTAAATAGCTCAAATGCATCCAGCACAAGTATTGAACTGATAGCCTTCAGCTAATGTAAACTTGTGCTTTAATAAGTTGACCTGTTCCACCTGCAGTTGAAATGGGCTCTGCCCATTGAGTTCTATAGAAACTTATGATTTTTTTTTTCTACTAGTAAATACCTATAAAACTATTTACCTTCCATAGTCCATACTGTGTAGGATTATCATCTCTCGGTTTTCTGTCTTCAGGCAGTTTGTGACTCAGTTGTGGCTCTGACTGAGGAAAATAAATACTGTGAGGTGCCTGGTCCCAGGGATTAGCTGTCCATGGCTGTAACCCCCTCCATTGTATTAGAGAGGAAGGATCAGTAGTCATACCAGTTCCAGCACAACCAATGGTTGTAGGGGATGAGCAATTTTTGCCCCTGGCTTGAGTGAATGTGCCAGGGTTCCCCACGTTAAATCCAGCCTTGCATCATAACCCATCTACGTGAGGAGATTAGGTAAATACTACCCTATAAATCTATTTGCATGGTGTAAGTTATATCTGATTAGATCAACATAGATATTAATTGTATGCTACAAGAGTTATCTATAAAATAATTCTTGTCTTTAATACTTTTACTGCTGTATTGTTACAGCATTGTTGCCTGGTTGTGCTGGCCCATTTAGAGAAAAATAGGAAATTGCCATTTGCTAAAAATAAATGACTATAAAGACTCTGACAGCAATTTCTCATTGGAGTTGCCATTTTGGCTTTAATTAGATACTCTTCAATACAGATCAAGTTAAATGGCACCTCCCCCAAAACACATATGGTAATAAAAAATATTGCAAAACAGGCTGTATTGTACCTTACTACATGTCTGCATTGGCTTGTAAATATCCTTAGATAATTTATAGTACAAATACTAGGGCTGGATATTTCATGGTGTCTTGAAAATGTATATACACATAGAAGGCAATGTAGTGTTTTTAAAAATGTATAACCATGTTCACAGCAGCAGGATTGTTAATTAAAGAAATTTAAATGAAGAAGCACACAAAACTTAATAAAATGAATATAAGTTTCAGGTTTCTAAATTAGCATTTAAAAAAATATAAAATAACATAAAATTTTGCATTTAATACTATATTTTTGTCTATATTTCTCATATGAGTTGTTGTAAGTATTTACATTGTTTGGGCTGTTGTCCTCATCTTTATTCACATTTTGGCCGTTATACACTCCAGCCTTTTTCAGGTGATATATGTTGGAATTTGATACCAAACCATTTATTTAGTTGGCTAGTTAGATTGTTTTAGTTCCACATGCCATGCCTTTTTTGGGTATCTCAGTTTCAATTATTTCCCTTTAGTAACTCACCTTCATCTCAAGTTTGAGATATCCAGAAAAGGCATGGTATGTGGAATGAGAACAATCTACCCCAGTGGACCAAGTAAAGGGTTCAGTTTGTAATTTGAATGTATATCATCTGAAGAAAGTTGGCATGTACAATGGCCAAAATTTTGTGAATATGACAATAAAGTTGAGGACAACAGTCGAAATGATGTAAATAGTGTAAACCTTAGTGAACCTTTTGATTAAGCAATTATCCACTTCCTTTCAGTTTAATCATTGTTTTTGTATTTTACACAATTTAATTCAATTTTTATTTTTAATATCTGATTACAAAAACCAAATAAAATCTCCAAAATCAGACATTTTAAAAGTATTGATCTAATTGCCCATCCTTCTCTTTATCCTTTCCTCAATAGACTTCTCTTTACTCTTGCTCCCACTTTCTGTAACCCTCTTGCATGCTAGAGGCACTCCCACCTTGCTTGGGGTGAAATGCTTGAAAATAAATAAATATATATATAAAGAAAAAAACAGTAAGATATATAATCTGGTGTTCTTATAGATATTTTTATTTTTACAAAATAGTGCTCAATGTAAATTTACAGAACATTAATATTATAAATTAATTGATTTAAAATATGGTTTTTCCACTACACAGTTCTAACCATATATATATATATATATATATATATATATATATATATATATATATATATATATATATGAACAAATAAGCAGAAAAGCCAGGATAAAGAAAAAAAAATTACTCCCTATAAAGGAGGTGGATTAAAAAATATATAAAATAAAAGGATTAACCAGTTATTGATCCTCAATCTTCAGAACCAATTGAAAACAAAAAATATGCACATTGTGGCTAAATGATGAGGAGAGAAAAAATGAATTATCATAAAATTAGCAGCATAAATCCCCAACCACATTTACAGGGTGCAATGTGTAAATTGTCACCATTTTATATTTTTAATTTCATGCATTGTTTGTTTTTGATTTTCTTTACTACAGAGTATAGTAGGGTCAGTTGAGCACCATCTGTGAGAAAAAGAGTACCATGATGCAATTCACTCCACCAGAAATTTGGAAACAGCATGATGTACTACATAGCATTCACACAGAAGCTCCAATATGAACATTTCAAAGTGTTTGGGTGTCAATCAGATGACAGTGCAGAGGAGTTGAAAAGAGTTGGGTGAGTTTAATGGTGATTGCAAAGATACAGCAGCTTGGAAAACTCATTCTGATAAGAAAAGAACTCCCGAATTTGTTGGTGTGAGCCTCAGATTCAACACTGAAACCTACATCAAGTGCCTTCAGGAAGTAGTGCTACCTTGGGTCAAGTGGGTGGCTGGAAGATACTATCACTGGCAACGGGGCTCTGCACCATGCCACACAAGCAGGAGAACCTAGTCATGGCTATCAAACAATTTCTGCAACCACATCATCTCTATCATCTGACCAGCTAACTCCCAAGACTGCAACTCCTTTGATTATTATGTGTGTGGAGCAGTTGAGCAAGAGACAACAAAATTCTTTGTAACACCAAAGATGAACTGAAGGCAAGGATCATGGCAGCATTCACCAAATTAAGAAGACCATCCAGAAGAGTTGTAGGAGATTCTGAAGTCTTCTAAAGGCTATGGTTTGAGCCAATAGCAATTTTTATTGAATGAATTTACTCTTTAGTATTTCAAAATATTTTTGTGCAATTTTGGTAAATATATCTGTTAAAATAAAATGTTGGTGTTATTTTCATTTTTGTGTAATTTACATGGCAATTTATCCATTGCACCCTGTAGATCCAGCAGCTATTCCTTCTGATTACAGAGGGAAGGCTGGTTTGACTTAATATAAATGGTCTCAAGAATATTCAGATGGTAATCTGAATGCACTTTATTATAGCAGAAAAATACCTGAAGAAAGATGAGGCAGAGATCAAATTATTTATTGTTTTTGTAATAGCAAAACCAGAAGTATTCACAAATTTCTACACTATCAACCCTCATCTCCAAAATCTTATTAGTTCTATGAATATATTCAGCATCACACTGAAAGTTGTAATTATAAATAACTGATCTAACGCATTAAGAATGAGGGTAGAACATCCATGCAGGTGAAGGTTGGGAAGTGAAAACAGGTCATGGATTGGCAGAAAAATAGCAAAGCTGAACATTTTCTAACAAATCTAGAGCTAACTTTGCAAATCCACAGTAACCACAAATAGATTGGACATTTTTCTAAGATGATTTATCATGAGTCATTTTTTTTTTTTTTTGTTATCCTTGCTCCCCACACACACTTTTGTTTTATATTTTTGTCTATATTTATATATACATTTAAAATGTCCCCTTTTAAAGCTTTAATAAAATTTTTGCACTCACCACAGATTTTTCATGACTTTGTTTTCTTATTTTATTTCTTTTTAAACTCTGGCCAACAAATTTTTTCCTACATAACTATTCTATTGACGTTAATAAATATTTTTATTCAATTATTACCCTTACATTTCCGTCTTCTCAAACTATCAGGGTTCTGGTAATCTACAATTGTGAATATAGCAATAAATACTTCATTTTTTTTTTTTTTTTTTTTTTACTTTTTGATGAGCTAATAAAAGAAAAAAAAATGATTATTTTCTCTCTCTCTTTTTTCTTTTTTTTTTTTTTTTTTCTCATATAAAAATGGCTAAAATTTCCCCTGGTTCTTGAGGTCTATTCCAAATACTAGTAGTCTTTCCAAATAGACTATTAGTATTTTGACCTACCTCCATAATACTGTAATATTAAATATAAATAGTTAATGGACAGGTGTAGGATCTTGTATATCATCAAATTCAGAGATTTGTTACTTAAATATGACCAATAATGAACTTTTTTTTTTAATATTATAGTCTCCTGATTTGCCAGCCAAATTTAAAAACAGGCAATGAAAATGATGGTTAAAAAGTTTTGCTTTATATTTTTTGATAAATATTGTGCCAGCTTTTGCCTAAACCATCTGGTGTTAGAAGAGATACTTAGTAGGTGAACAGAGGCATCATGAAAAACAGTGCTGTAGATATTGTAAGAAAGAGTTATTTCCCTTGAATGCCAAGATAGTTTTGATTGAATTTTCTTTTATGATTACAAAATACCTATTCTTTTGTGATGTTATTTTCTTTTTTAGGTGACAGCAGAGGAGCTTTCTAACAAGAATGAAATGGTCCAGTTGTCTCTTTGTGCAAAGAAGTTGGATAATAAGGTAAGGAATATGAATATGAAAGTGTGTGCGCGTGCGCGTATATATATATATATATATATATATATATATATATATATAAAATACCAATTGGTAATTGGAAGGGATAATTCCAAGGAGGACATTAATCCAAAGAGAGCTCAATGTAAGTAACAGAGCAATATAATAATAAGTAAAGAAAATCCTTAAAAATCCATTTTGGTTATAATTTATTTCATGAATATATTTATTCAAATATTCATCTCTTCAAACCGAAGGTTTTTCTTAGAAATTAAATCCTTTTGTCTAGACAAAAAGAAAAGGGAGAGGAGAAAAAAAAAAGGAAAAATTTTTATAATAAAAGAGGAAGAAAGATATAAATTTTTTTTTTTTTTTAAATTTAGGGAAGAGAGACTGGGAGGGAGAAAGAGAGGGAAAGAAGGGAGAATTAAAGATAAGCCAATAGGTCAAACTATTAGGCTGGTGCAAAAATAATGACGTAATAATGTCGTTTTTGACGTATTTTTTAACGTCAAAAAACGACATTATTACGTCATTATTTTTGCACCAACTTAATAGAAATAATTTTTTTCTTAAAGTGCTGAACAAGTTAATATATAGGGAGGGGTGATCAGAATTAAAATAGATACAGTAATATGTCTAATATTTGTCATTTCAGACAGAAAAACTCATCTTCACATATAATCATCACAATTTTAAATAAATAATAATATCTGACACCAACAAATTAAAGTAAATTAAATAAAATAAAAAATAAACAAATCAAGAGATAAATAAGGAAAATATTTAAAGAAAAACTTAAAAAAATATAGATACAGATAAACATTATAAAAATAATAAAGATAATATCAAAAATATTAATATAAAAATAATTTAAAACTATAAATGATGTAGGCAAGGCAATCATGTAAATGACCATATACAATAATGTGAATACACGTATGCGTGCATGTTAGTATCCATATAAAACAGAATTAACACTTCAACTAAATCAATGTTTTTAGAGAATTTTAAATATGTTCTTGGGTCTACACTTGAAGATAAGTCTGTTCTTTTGATTCAATAATTGGTCAGCATTTTTATATTTAATCATAATTTTTTCTTGTATGCATAGATTGCATCTGTCCTGGAAATTATGGGAGTCTGAAAGTGACAGATGATATCTCATTTAATTTGTGGAAATGAAACCTCCATCTTTAAGTTTCCAATAATTTTTGGATAGAGCAGTTTCATATCTTAAAGAAGCATTGGAGAAGGAATGCCAGTGATTGTAAAGTCACTGTTTTCAAGTGCCAGCTGATATCCCTATGTATACTTTTTTTCATTGATATTTTCTTTTGGAAAAATGGTAGCTTGGTATACCACTTTTTCTGAATTGCACATACCGCTAACTGGGCAGCTAGTTCTGGTTCTACAATTACAAGGAGATTTGTTTTCTGGTGTGTTGCTGTCATAAAATGCTTTTAATAATAGGTTGTTGTGCGAGTTAGTAATATTATATATGTTGTTAGGGCAGGATTAACTGATTTTTAAAGTTTTTCTATTGAAAATTTTTTTAATCAGAATAACACGCTACAAAAAATATTCAATAGAAAAACTCTAAAAATCAGTTACTTTATTTTATTGGTATTGTATATTATTATTATAAAATAAAAGTGGCCAGACAAAACAATTTGTACTTACATTATTTTCCAAATAATGTAAGTACAAATTGTAAATAATGTAAGCACACCTGGCCTTCTTCAGGTGATTGGAATTTCAAATCAAACCCTTTATTTTGTCCATTTGGGTAGATTGTTCTAGTTCCATGTGCCATGCCTCTTCCAGATATCTCAGTTATTTCCCTTTAACTCAACTCTCCAAGAAGAAGACAGGAGCATACAATGGCTGAAATGTTGTGAATATAGCAATGCAGATGAGGATAACACTCCGAATAATATAAATGATGTAACTAATCATAATACCTCATCTCAGAGAGATATAGACAGATATAAAACAGTTTCTTTTAACATCATGTCCCTCCACAGATTCTTTTTCTTTATTATCTGGAAATTGCTGTGCATTCTTGGGAAAGATAATGGAGTAGTTTCCCATTGCCTTCACCATCATTTGGAATTCAGTCTTAGACTGATTAGAACCCCAGACTAGAGTGTCCAGTCTAGCCTGCTATGCAACCCTATCTGGAGAGAATGATGAATTCTTGCCTTTTCCCAAGGGTGTAGTACAAAAGTGAATGAAGCAGACTAGCCTGGAATTTGAACTTGGCTCATCTCTTTTTCGCTTTTCATGCTAATATCTGTTGCATTACACTCACATCGATTGTGTTTTACTGACTGTATTTTTATTAAATTTTTCACATTACTTGATTGGCAGCTTGGTTCTCTGACTTTACTTTTGAAATTGGTAGATGTAACCATAAGTTCTATGCTAACTGTTTCTTCTCTTGTACTTGTAGAACTCTCTTGCTGCTTTTTGCCTTCCTGTTAATTATGATCTTGAAAATTCTTCAGCTTCTGTCCTTTTGAAACCTGTTCTTTTATTGTCCTCCCTCTCTCCAATAATGTTTTTTCTCAGATTCTTTCACTCTCAGCAACCTCTAGAATTTTGGTGGCTTCATCACCTTGCTTGCTTTAAAAAAATATCCCAAACAATTTTAATTCTTCAGAGAATTGTCTTGTAAATTACAATTAATACTTACTTTAGTAAAATTTTACCGAAATTTCATCAAGAATGGATTACATTTAAGAAAAATATTTACCATTAATATTTTTAAAACGTAGTTTTTAAATAATTCAGTCATAATATATCAACCTTGTGATCATCAGACGATTAGTGTGTCAAACACAAGTTTTTAGGAGTTTGTCTAGCATCAATAATTTAAACATCACAGTATAAGATGCAGGGTGATATACAGAGGAGTTTGTTTTTTTTCTGTTCAGAAAAAAAACTGTGCCTTATGTGGTAGAAAATATGATAGACTTCATTTTCTTCTTAAATTCCTTATTCTTTTACTTCAAATGATCTCTAGATAACAAACAGAAATATCTTTAGAAAAAAGCTTCACTGCCTAGTAAAGTTCAGTTACCTTTTTAAGCAGACTGTGGTTTCCTCCTGAAAAGGGTAGCACAAGTTCAAACCCTGCTGGAAAGCCTGTTTTCTTTATTAAAATTCCTAAAAATACAGGACAGTATATGCAATTCATACTGTTTAAAAAAATACTAAATGTCTACTCAAACACATGTATCCACTAAGATATAATGTTTAAAGTAACAAAAAATAATCTCAGATTAAAAATTTAAAAAATCCATTCCTTATATATATATATATATATATATATACGTCAACTGCAGGCAATGCCAGTATAGCCCACCACCCCCGCTACCACTTTTTTGTCAATGTTGGTTTTTGTGTAAAAAGCAGATCACAGAGCTTATCCAGCTTCATACATATTTTCAGAAAACCTCAACTTCTAATTGGTCAATAAACACGCATACATATATGTATAAGCCTACTATTCATCCATGCTTAGAATATTGCTGCCACATATGGTCCGGTGCCCCTGCTTGTTATCTAGAGCTCCTTAATAAAATTCAAAGAAGAGTCAGCAATATTATTGGTCCTGATCTGGCGGCTCGGCTTTAGTCACTTTCCTACCGCTGTAAGGTTGTTTCTTTATGTCTTTTCCATAAATAATTTCATGGTAATTGTTCAGATGAGCTCTTCACTGCATTTAAGTGCAGTACTAGACTAGCGTCGAGATCTCATTAATTTACAGTTGAGCTAGCTAGATGCAGCCGTAAGTTGCAATTCACCTACGCACAAGTCTTTTTCCAGCATGTGACCAGGTCAAAATTTTGCGCTTCTTTTTCTCTAGAGCCAATCATGTGATTACATTGATTATAAATACCAGAAACACGTTCATTTTCTCTCTTCTCTTCTTTTTGATTTCTCTCACTTATGAAAATGTAGCTGTTTAAGAAATCGCATTCTGACCCCTTGCAGGTGGACACTATGAAAACATATTCACTCATGCACACATACGCATATGTATAAAACTTAATTACAACATTACGAACATTACAGAACATTACAAACTAACATATTACGAATATTCAACTACAAGCAACGGAAACTAATTAAACATTACGGAACATTCACTCCTTCAACTCTTCTGAAGCCAAAAGTTCATCAACATATTTTCAGCTTTACAGAATTCTTTCAACTCTCTCACAGTGAACATTTTGAGCAGCAAGTTCATTCAACTCTTTATGAGCTTAGATAAATATATTTTATTAGTAAAGACTTTAATTCCAGTCAAAGGGAAGTAACCCCTATGCTTTGTATATCATTACATACTTACATATAAAAATGAAGATTGCTTTGTTATAAAACCATTTGTATTCCTTCTTATTGTTTCATATTTTGTAGTATTTTGTGTTAAATATAAATTCTATAGGTTATTTAATGCCAAAAATTAAATTTTATCAAAAACATCACCTCTACACCAGTATTGTAAAGACAAATATATCTTGAAAATGAGGTGTGTGTATATGTATATATATATATATATATATATATATATTTTTTTTTTTTTTCCCATCTGTGCTCAACATGCAAAGGCTTAGAATAAATGCTCCTACTAGTATTTGAAACAACAGAAAAATAAAATAAAATCTTAAATGGTCAAAACATAGAGAGAAAATAGCAACACCTAAAACAAACCTCCCTTGAAAATGGCTAAAGGAATGCCCAAAAGTGCTTGGGACAATTTTTGCACACCCTTACACCCACACAATGGGAAAATGAAAGAATACTGGAAAAAGTAAATAAAAAAAAAATAAAAAAATTAAATTTTCATTGTTTGTCATATTTAGCAAAAGATGTTTAAAAGAAAGGTTACTGTCCAAATATACATTAATCATATATATATATATATATATATATATATATATATATATATATATATATATATATATATTTGTGTGTGTGTCTATAACAGAAGTGTTAATGAGATTTTTTCTTAATTTTATTCTTTCCTTCTCTTTCAGGACTTTTTGGGCAAATCCGATCCTTTTTTGGAGTTTTCCAAGAAAAATACTGATGGATCCTCACAAGTTGTACACCGAACAGAGGTAAAAGAAAACGAACACTTTCACATTTTGTTTGTTATCTAAATTCCAAAAATCACTCTCACTCGACTTCAGGGATGTCATTCCAGAAGCAATTCTACAGAGTTCTTCTGTTAGTATAAGTGGCAAGATTGTATCCATCCACAGCTTGCTAGGCCTGTCACATAGTTTACAGCACCTGGTATTCTCCAGCAGTCACCCATCTGAATACTGATCAGACTCAACATTGCTTAAATTTTTGATCAGACAAGAACCAGTGTTTCAACATGTTATGGCCATAAGCTGACAACAATCATTGACTAGAAAATTATTTTCTCTCTGACATGGTTTTTTTTTTTTTTTTTTTTTCAGACTATAATCCTCATTTTTGTTGCCTTATTTATCACAACGTTTCGACCGATGTATGCTCTGGCATTTTTTAGATGGTTGAAATGTCGAACTTAACCCTTTATTTCACTCACTGGGGTAGACTGTTCTAGTTCTACATGCCATGTCTAATGGATGTCAGTTATCATTTATATCCTGTTAATTCCCATCTCCGAGTTCTCCACTCCCTTGAACGGTGGATAAAGGCGTTAGTTAGATCCAGTGACAGGACCCAAAGAGTTGTGAGTTCAATGCCTGGTTACGGCAGTGGAGAACTTGGAGAGGGGAATTAACAGGCAATAACTGATAACTGACATCCATTAGACATGGCATGTGGAACTAGAACAGTCTACCCTAGCGAGCAAAATAAAGGGTTCAGTTTGACATTCCAACCACCTGAAGAAGGCCGGAGTGTACAATGGCCAAAACATTGTGATAAATATGGCAACATAGATGAGGACAATAGTCCAAATAATGTAAATAGTGTACATAATACCTCATCTCAGAAATATAGACAAATAAGAGCTGATTTGTCATTGTCATGGTTGACTATGAGGGTAACAGCTTTCTACTGTTACTGATAGTTAAGCTATGTATGAGAGAGAAATTTACCCAAGTGCTCTGTCACCCATCATGATACACCAGTGACAAGATAATTTGTAATTGGGTAGATTGTGGGGAGATATGGATCCATGCCTTTTCTGAGGGTATCTAGGGAAAATAAGCATTGATTCCATTTCCTTATACTTCCCACATAACTTCTATATATCAGTCGAGCATACATATCTATGACCGAGTCTCTTCTTAAACATATGTAGCAATTGCCCTGTCAGCAGGGCTTAAAATATGCTTACTGCATCCCTTACAGAGAGGTAAAACTTCTCTTACCTCAGAAGGAGCCACATATTGACTATAGGTGTTGATTTGTGATGCCTGAGCATGGTGTCTCAGTGGGTGAGTGGCCCATGAGAGACTGAGTGAACAGGTGACCTGCAACACTCAACTTTGGGCTTTACTCCACAGTAAAAGTCAAGAAAAATCTGATCCAATCAGTCAGCGAGTTATTCTAAGCCCTGTCACTTATATAACCTTCCTCCGCACACACACATACACACGTATATATTGATCTACTCGGCCATTACTAATATAGATACAATCAGGATAAACATCAGACCTATTTTTATGAAAAAATAACAAACATATTCTTTTGTTTTCTATATAGTTGATATGTGGGCAGACAATAAGATTTTGGGGAAATTACAAAATTTTTGGCTACTCCTGCGGCCTTCATATTTTGAACTTGGCTAAATTTCAGATCCCGCCAATATTAATGGCCTCAGTGTGAGAATCACCAATCATTTTGTCACTGCACCTGATAAAGATTTTTATTGCTTCTTCCTCATCCTTTTTGTAATCTTCTTCCTCATCCTTTTTGTAATCTCTGATTCCAGTTAACTATGTGAGATGTGAGACTGCAAAGTTTTTATCACTATATCTTATTAGTCACATTAGTGTGTTAATAAGAGTGTATATGTAAGTTTATGTGAGAATATGATATGAAAAGTATTAAATAAAAATAATAATAATAATAACAATGCTGATAAAAATAAGAACCTACAAGTAAGGAAGATATTTCACCAAAACTTTGTGCTCCCACATGTCAACTAAATAAAAAAAAAACATAAAAAATATTTTTGTCATCACTTTTTATATAAGGAACATGCACAGATATTTTCTATCCATCTTTCTATCCATCTATCTCTTTTTATCAATCTTGTATAGTTTTTTCTTGAAATAATACTTTTTCAAAATAAAACTTAATCTTAATCATTTCCTTTTCTTTCCTTTCCATCATGAACATTTCCATACTTTAATCCATAAAACAAATTTTTCTAAAACACTAGATTCCTGCTGATTAGAGATTAGAAGAAGTACAGGTAAAGCTTAAATCTGGAGAATAGAAAAGGGAATCATGGAGGTGAAATACAAAAGAAACCTAGCATTCCTAGAGTCATGAAGGACAGCAGAAACAAAAATATTGTGCAAATGTTATCAACTAAACTCAGCACCAGTCAACAGGATAAATACAAAGCACTCATTATTAACCTCTCAAGACTACTAAAACTAGAACAGGTTGATTGGTCAAAATTCCTAAAAGAAATTAAATTATAAGGAAACATTACAAGCCACTCACAACTTTGCCACTATTTCCATGGAAAATGTTCTGACAAATTTCATTCCCTAATTCCAGCAGTTCAGACCTACACAACTAGGATCCACCATGCTATGTACACTGGGACAAATCCTCCCTGCTTCTTTCATATTTTAATTAGTAAGAAGGAAGTTCCATTCAGACAATTTGTTCTGAAAAACCACTACATTTTGGAACCGACACCTGAGAGAATGCTTCATCAGTTGTCTCAAGATTTTCATGTCTAGCATTAATTATTATCTATCCTTCATATCCTCATAATCTGCACTTCTTACAACAACCTCATTCAGCAACCCTCTACCTTGAGTGGCTCTTGGACCTTCCATTGGGTGAACAATTAGTTAAAAAAAAAAAGGTAGGAAAACTGAAATCCTGTCTTCTGCTAATCTCTGCAGAACAAGAAACCATTCCAGCAAAGTGGATTAATGAAAAAAGAAAATGAACAAAGAACATTACCAACAATCAGGAAGCCACTTTCACAAAACTCCCAAATCACCTACTAAACTAATATCTTGCAAATAGATCATATAGATCCTGAATCAGACCACACCCCTCTACAGAATGATCATCTTTGTCAAGGATCCTGAAAGAGAGGCCGCCAAAGAGTTAAGAACCACCTAACCAAAGATCCCAGAATAAACCATACCAACAAACCTTCTCAAAATAAATAAATAAATAATTTGTAGGAATTATAAAATTTTATTATGGTTCCAACAAGAGAAATTTTTAAAAAAAAGTATATATTAACATAGAATATGGGGAAGAAAAATAAAGAAAAAAAATGTCACCCTATAGTTCAAGGGCAGAAAAATAAAACTCAGGCTCACCCACGTTTCTCTCAAATTTGTTCTCCATGAGAATTTAACGAATTCTCATCTTATATTTTGTCTCTCTCTCTGTCTGGGACATGGATTGCTAACCTTTTACACTCTTTTCCTACTTCAGAACCAAAAAGATGTCTCTTGATTCTTTTTTTTTTTGCTACAACCACCACCAAATTGCTGTCATTTGTGGTCAACACCAGCAGTGGGGCAGAGGGTGTGACAGCCCTGGGCATCCATATCGGGAGGGCATCCAATCAAAGAGTTAAATAAAAATTTAGTTTATATTTAATCTCAATATAGTGTTTATTTCATGTTTCATCCATTTTTATATAATTAAAATGTCTTCCTTTCTCACATTTCTCAGTACTAGGCCCTATAGGACCCCCCTTCCTGAGTCTTAGGAGTATATAATCAATGAGTTGGCCCTGGGTCTCACCAAACCTCTGCAGATCACTGATCACCATTATTGAATTCCTCACCCTTGTGCAGGTTACATGTATTTTAGGTGAATATGCATGTAAATATATGTAGACAATTAAGATAGAAGCATACAAAAACTCTAGTTTCAACCATGGACTGTTTATTCTTTTTTATGGTAACTGTAGGGAAACAAAGTTCACTGCCCAGTCAGTGGGGCATCAGAATACGCCGACTACCCCCCCTGCAGAGGGTAAAAGTCCTTCAATGGGGCCACCTGTTGGCCGTCGGTGACGACCAGTAATGTCTGGGGACGGGATCCTGGTGGTTGAGCAGGTTGTAACCCAGGTGTAAAGCGGTCACAATCCTGTAACACACCACTTTGGCCCTTACCTGGGCTAGACGGGCGGTCGGAGGGGCCCGATCCGATCAATCGGCTGGTCGTGTCAAGCCCCCATCATATATAATCCACCCCAAACCTACAACTGACACTCCTCTTCCCAACCAAAACAAACACTTAACCCTAAATATGTGATGGAAGGCGGTGGCTGAGGGTCAATCAATTTGGGAGAAAAAAAGGATCTGACACACCTGCTAAACCTTCACAGCCGTAATACTTGGATAACGGAAACAAAGGAACACGCGTGCTCAAAGACTCCTCCCAAAGAGAGTATACCATTCACGTAGCCCCGACATGGAAAGGCGAATAGGTTTCCCCCTTGTCATGTCCCAATACTGGACTCCGTGGTGGGTAGGGAGCGTGGATGATGAACAAAAAAACAATCAATGGAAAAAAAGAAATCTTCCAAGAGACCACATGTGGATAATGACTCTGAATCAGAAAATGATAGTGAAAACTTTCCACGATTTATTGTTCTCGAAGTAATAAACAACAAAGCACTAACAGAAATATCTCCATTTAAAATCCCAAAAGCTATATCAAATATAGTCATACCAAAAAATGTAAAAAGACTACAAAATGGAACATTACTAGTGGAAGTGGAAAAAAAGATATATGCGGATACACTAATAAGACAAAAAGAAAAACTACAAGAAATAGAAATAAAATCCTACTCACACCAAACCCTAAATTTCTCAAAGGGAGTAGTAAAAAGCAAGGAGCTCTCCCTGTACACTCTAGAGGAGATAAAAATAGAACTCCAAACTCAAGGTGTTACAAATGTCAAAAGAATCGCAATAAAGAAAAATGAAGCAGAGATACAAACTAATACCTACATTCTAACCTTCAACTTCCCCAAAATTCCGACAACAATGAAAATTGGATATGAAATTATAAAAGTAGAACAATACATACCAAACCCACTTCAATGCTATAGATGCCACAAATTTGGGCATCACAGAGATTCCTGTAGAAACAAAAAAACATGTGGAAAATGTAGTGAGAAAGAACCAGAACATAAAGAAGAGAACTGTCCAAATGAGAGCCTATGCTCAAACTGTTTGGGAAACCATTCTGCCCTCTCAAAACAATGTAGTATCTACAAACAGAAAAAAGAAATAATCATAATAAAATACAAAAAAAATATATCTTTCTCAGAAGCACGAAAGGAAGTTAAAAATAACATAAAAGAAAACACCTACGCCTCCATGGTACAAAAAGCAAATAAAATAAACAATGAAGATAAAATAAAAGGTACAACTGAAATAACAAATTTATGTAAGGAATTAAAAGCTTTCCTTGAAGAATTAAAAACCTTTTTAACTGAACTTAAATCGGATCAAAATAAAAATAAAACTCAACAACCCAAATCAAATGGAATTAAACCAGAAGAAGGCAAAAAGCTCTGGAAAGAAAACATAGAACAAAACTCCAGCAAACCCTCTTCTTCCCAAACCAAGAAAATGAAAAATAAACAAAGACAAAAAAGTGACAACAGAACAAGAAAACACTCGGTCAAGATCTAACTCAAAATCAAGAATCAATATATCAAATAAAAATAAAGTTGAACCTATGGAATATATGGAAATAGAAGAGAAAGAATATAAACAAAATCCTAAACAAAACCCAAAATCTGACCGAAGGACACCACAAGCAGTTGAAGACAAAGCTTCTAAAAACTCAAGAGATGGAAAAAAAAACTGGAGAAGACAAATGATATAAACCTAATAGGTAACTTTACCCCCCAAAAATGAAAATATAACTATGGCACATAAGATCCTGCAATGGAACTGTCGTGGAATAAAAACTAATTACAATGACCTACTCATACTTATGTCACTACTCTATCCAGCCGTCATCTGCTTACAGGAAACTTTTTTACAAGAAAATGCCAACTTAAAAATTATAAACAATACCACTATAACCACAATACAGGACATAGAGCTAATGAAGGAGTGTCAATATTGATTAGAAATGACATACCGCAGAGTAAAGTACACATTAAAACTAAATTACAAGCAATAGCAACACAAGTGACACTAGATAAAACCATCACAATTCTTTCCATTTATACACCCCCACAGGAACCAATAAATACAATAGAAATAAGCAACTTGATGTTTCAAATAGTGTATATGTATGTGTATATGTGTTTATAGACATATATATGCATGCATGGATGTAGATATGAAAATATATAATCAGAAACAATCACAAGAAAAAGCAATCCAAAAAAATACAGTAGATTATGAAATCCAACATCCTCCCAACCTTTTATACACTATAACCACCTTAAATTCATAAATAAATAAGGCTTCGGCATAAAATGACCCAAATAGGAGTTGACATGCCGTTAAATCCAACATCCACCAAAGTTCACTATGTCTCTTGAGTGTATCCATTCTCTTTCTGTTACAGAAGTTAGGGTAGAGAAGCATAAGTATTGTATTCATGGCCAAGCTCAAATCGACCTTGGAACAACCAAAGGAAATTTTCTACTTACTTTATCACTGAAAGTTTTAAACATGGTTATGGGATTCCTGATTTCTTTGTTTTGGTCCAGAAATTATGGTAAGTCAGTATATGCATCGTTACAATGGTTGTGCTGGAGTCAGCTTTGTGCCGAGTTAGAACCACCAAAGAGAAAGCTTGACTTATTCATGGGTTGAGGTTCTGGAAGCTATATGCTAGCACCATGCATTGGAAAGTGGAAGGAGAGTTCAGTCATCAGTGGATCAGGAAAACTAATATTCCCTAGTGGGAACATAATTATTACATCGTTGACATCAAGGATGAGAAAGACCGCACAAGAAATGTGTTTTAGAGATGTCAAAGCCAATGTTTGACGAAACCATGTAGGGTAATCATATTTCCGGTTCCTATATTCTTAGCACCATGGGAAAATATTTTTTTTTTTTTTACTTATTATTTTATTTATCAACTTTATTTCATTTTCTCCCATAGCCTACACTTCTGTTTCTCAGTTCCCAATAGTTAAGTTTTGTTCCCTTTGATTGTGGTTTTAGCAAGAAGCCTGGAACTCAAAAAATTCTCTGGTTAGGGGAAAACAAGCCATTTCAACATACTTGAAAAATGGATGCATATGACAATATTTCACTTCAAAAACTTAACCAAATGAAAGACTCTTAAATAAATATTCCTATACTATATTATATATCTATATTTCTGAGATGAAGGTATTATGTACATTATTTACATTATTCGGACTATTGTTCTCATCTTCGTCACCATATTTATTACAACATTTCGGCCGTTGTACGCTCCGGCCTTCTTCAGATGGTTGGAATATTGAACTGAACCCTTTATTTCACTCGGTGTATCCTCAAGGACGCATGGCACAGTGGATAAAGGCATTGGTTAGATCCAGTGACAAGACCCAAAGAGTGTGAGTTCAATACCCAGTTAAGGCAGTGGAGAACTTTCAGAGGGAAATTAACATGAGATAACTGATAACTGACATCCATTAAACATGGCACGTGGAACTAGAACAGTCTACCCCAGTGAGCGAAATAAAGGGTTAAGTTCGACATTCCAACCACCTGAAGAAGGCTTGAGCGTACAACGGCCGAAACGTTGTGATAAATATGGCAACAAAGATGAGGACAATAGTCCGAATAATGCAAATAATGTACTATATTATGGTTCATAAAATTATCCATGTCAATAAAAATCCTTTCTCTTTAAATCATTCTTCACAAATTTAATTCACAATTTAATTGGGAGTTAAATTCAAGTACAAACTGAATGTTTCTCTCTCTTGATTTGTCATCTCATAATATTCAAGGAATATTTTCCATGACATTATCAATATACCAAGAATTATTTTATCATTGTTAGCCAAAAAATGTTTTAAAGGCACTATTTCCAAATGGCGAAATTAATTCTTGAATTTTATTAGTTATTTGTATTTTGATATTTACGTTCTACTTTTCAAATAGAAACAATAGTAAAATATTTTATTTTAAATTGTATGAAACATTTTAAAAATTATGGATTTTTTTTTTTAAGAATCAAGTATATCTCTTCCAAAACTTCTTGTTATATCTTTAGTCTCTCTGTTCTATCTGTTTAGCATTTTTTTAAAAAACTCTTTTATTATTTTTATCAGGTGATCAAGAACAATTTGAATCCCACATGGCATCCTTTCTCCTTGACAACACAGGCCCTATGTAATAATGACAAGTCCAAACCAATTCAGGTAAGCTACTACATTTAAAAGGTTAGAGAGCTTACGTTGAGAAATCTAGGCAATTTATAATTCTTTCTTTGGAAAGGAAAATCATAAGCCCTTTGTCATGATAACCAGTTTTATAATGTATTAGCTGAATTACCGGCACCTTGCTGCATGGCACACATTCTTTTTGTAAGAAAATCATGATTGATTTTAAATCATTGTTATAATTTGTGGAGAAAAATGATGTATTTCAATATTACTCAATGATCTTGCTGATGTGACCTCCATCTTCTGACTTTCTCCTATATTTTGGATAGTAGTTACTTCTTGTTTTTACTATGTAAACATGTATTGCTGGTATTTTTACGATAAAAATATACTCTTATACTTTCATAGTGTTTTGCTTTTGTTTGGAGGTTCACTATTTGCCCATAGCTGGGACCCTAACAAGTATTACCATCCCAGGTCAGAGTCAGGAGAATAATAGCAATTAAGAGGGTGTTCCATGTGCCTCAAAAGCTCCAATCTCCTGATCAGAATTCTTGCTGCCAGATGTAGTTTATCATCATACCCAGGACAATTAAATGTCTTGTGAGAGTGGAGGTAAATGTCAATAAGTTGCTGTTTCAATGCAATACAGAGCATTCGTGTATACATGCCATCTGTGGATGTGCAGGTGGTGTAATGGATAGTGGCTCAAAATGAGAATTCTATTCAGGTTGTTACATTCACTTACACACAAATATCCTTGGGAAAGGTATGAATCCATCTCCTCCCCAAGCTATGGGTTAAATAGTAGGACATATATCTGGGAAAATTATTGATATTCACTGGTGAAAAAAAAAGAAAAGTAATGAGAATTATTGTTCTGGTACCTACCTACATGGGAATGAACTCTTCCTCCTTTCGTAAATACCAACCTGTGAGACTTCCTATGGGAGGCAGTCGAGACGCAGTGTAACCTGACAGTTTGGACAGATGCTTCTCTCTGCCGATACATTTTCAATCAGTAATTTGATCAGTTCCGCATTTGAGCCAGGATCCGTCGCCTGGGACGCAGAGATGAAAAAAATAGTTAAATATTCTTCTCTTGCTGATAGATTTTTTTTTACTCCTGTGGCGGTGGAGACTTCAGGGGTTATTGGCCCTTGTTCGATGGCGTTCCTTCAGAGGATTGGCACGATTGCGTCTCAATTAAGAGCCTCGCGAAACTGAGTGGCTCTTGCAGTGTGTCTCACTGGTGATGGTTCGAGGTAATGCTTTCTCCATTATTGCGGCTGGCAGAGGATAGAAAAAATTGTTTATTGTTACGTTGTTTTGGAATTGTCATCAGTGGTCAACTGAACTTGCTTTGTTTCAATAAATTTATTTCCTAAAAAAAAATCACACTCTCACTTTGTATATATCTGTTTTTCAATACACAATATACTACCTTTTTCTTCCTGTGTCTTTCTTTCTGGCCCCTAACAGGCCACAACAATTATTCTTATAATCCAAAATGTTTCGGCTTTAAATAACCTGCAATGGGTTGATAAGCCATTAGAAAAACAAATTAATCAATCTGATATCCATCTCACAAATAGTTTTTCGATTTCTGTGCAGTGATATCATAGAGCAAGACAAAAATGGCTATGCCTTGAAAGTAGTTTAATTTCTCAGTAATATGACATCTATTTTCTGTTTTCTGAAAATTATAGAATTTTTTTTAACCTTTTTATTTTAATTTTCAGATTGACTGTTATGATTGGGACAGTGACGGCTCACATGATTTGATTGGTAGCTGTACAATGACACTGGCTGAGATGATGGAAGCTGGCTCTGGAAGTGAGGTTAGACATGGCGGCAAAATCCACCTCTGGCGATACCACCAAGTCAGCATTTCTCTATTTCTACCTTCCCCCTGCTGCAAATTCTCTGCAAATACCCAGGGGTCATGGTAGCCTGCTTTCTTCTCCAGAACCCCTCATGAACCACCTATATAAACATCTATATCATCTCAGCTACAGGCTATGTGTATAGTGGCATGTTTTAATTTTTGCATGCCAAATTTTGGTGTTACTAAAAATCAACAACATTAACGTAAATTTTTTTTCATTAATTTTTTTTTTTTAGCTTAAATTTAATTTTCATTAAAATTTGGTTCATAAGAGGTAAAAAAAGAACATCTATGTTCACCATAGTAACTTTGTCAATGCAAAGGGAAATGGTACTTGGTGCTATATGACCCATTAGGTGTTGATGTGCCTTAGAAAGCATGTTTTATGTTCTCAATTTATCTTTTATAACAGTGAAGAACTCTTTTATAGAGATCATAATTAAAAATCGTATGTCACAGCATTTGATCTTTGCTTGCTGCCAGGTAAGGTTTGTTGCCATTCACAAATCCATAAGTTCTGACAAGAGTATAAAAATTAAAATTCCACATCCTCTTTTTCTTTTGCAATAGGGAAAAATCTAAAAAATTAAATCAAGAAAAATAGGTATTTTAGTAAATATCAAAATTTAAAAAAAACATTCTTGGTCAAGCAGAGAAATTTTCATCTACCCCCTCCATAGTAAACACAATTATCATCAACAATTATGAAGTATGTGTGTGGGGGGATATGACAAGCAACTGAAAATGGATGGAGAGTGTACCTTCCTGCATTCTTCATATGCCTACTTTGTGGAAATTTCAAACTGATCTCTTTATTCAATCCACAAGAATGAGACTGTTCTTATCCTATTGAACATGCTGGAGAATTTTTGCAATGTCTCTTTTGTTGATTCCATTGCTCCAAGGTTGGGCTCATCAAGTAACGGCAAACGCTTAATTATAGACAATGGAATGACAACAATCAACCTTCATGGGTTTGATTCAAAATTTATAGAAGCTTATCAACTATGATGTATTGTAATACTGGGATTATAATAATAATTACTAATGTATTAGCATTACAACTCTTACTTTTGATATGAGTTTGAAATAAAGTTATCATAATGAGCTTCATCAACCTAACATATTCTGGAGACCATACAATATTCATGAACTCTTTCATAAATGATATTTTAACTTGTGTGATGCTTGTGTATTTGCTGATCAAACAAGTTTCATTTCCTTTATAGTGTGGACTACTTCAATTCATTTACTGTCTGGGTTTATCACCTAAAACGCTCTTCCTTTTGTCAGGCTTTCCGCCATATCATATTGAAAACTGGTTCCCGTATGATCACCAAAATTAGGCATCTGTTCAATACCTAGATGGATAACCACTTGGGAATACCAGGTGCTGTAAGCTTGGAAGTGCAGCAAATATAATGGATAATGGCTCAGAATTGTTATTCGAACAGCCAAGTTCCAATTCCGCTTGGGTTCATTACATTCATTTATGTGCTTATACCGTTGGGAAAGGTATGAATCTACCTCTTCTCCCCACACCTATAGTTTAATTAGTATGACTTGTATCCCTAAATCATTATTATCTAAAAAAAAATATGCTTCCAATCTAAAAATATTTTCTGGCTTTAAATAACCTATATATAGCCATATAAAGCGAATCAATGAAAACATATTTGTTGTCAAAGCAATGAAAAACATTTATAATTCTTGAATATCCAACATCAAGAGAAAGTTGAAATTCTTCAGTCACGCCATAAGGCCTAACAATCCTTCTACTGAAAAAAAAATGGCTGACAATTATACTAAGTGGACTGGAAGAGCATTCATTATGACTCAGACATTAGCACACAAGACATGTGGATGGAGCTGGTCAGGTGATAAGCTGTTCTGTGGTCTACAATCGTACCCTGTCATGTGAGTGATGATGAAGCAGCACCAATTTCCAAGTGCAAATCTGTGTAACTGTTTAGATCTAATCATAATAATTTCAGGTATCTTTATATTGAGTAATTGTTGCAGAATGTAAAATTAACCTGAACATTACAATAAAAAATGAATAAAAATAAAATGAAGGATAAATTAATCTGAAATTAACTATAAAATGTATCCTTTCTAGACTGTATTTGCGAAAAGAAATATGTATTTTTCTTTAAAGCTATGAAAACAGACATATTTACAAGGGAAAAATATATGTGTGTGTGTGTGTATATATATATATATATATATATATATATATATATATAGTAGTGGCAGAAGATAAATATAAAAAGTGTGTGCAATATATATATGTACATATATAAAGAGTTTGAATATTTCCAGTTTGCTTAAGTTGTTTAAATCCTAGCAGAAAGATATTTTCATCAAAATTTAACACAGCAAAAAAACAATATAACGTTTATTTTAAATATGTGTATTTATCCTGAGGAAGCAAATAAATATATAATTAAGAAAAACTGAATATCTTTTAAAAACTTGCATCTCTTGAAAAATGTTTTAAATGATTATGAGAGGTATACTGAAAGTTCTCAGCTTGACCAAGAAACCCTTCAAAAAAATCTGGTCAGATTTTGGAAGTGTATGAGGCTAAGAACTTTCCAGCAACTGTATTTTACTTCTTACTTTATAGACTTCATTTTTACATTTTAAATTAACAGATTTTTAAATATTTTACACATAGGAAAATATCTCAATGGGTTTTAATCTTGTTTTAAAAGCACGATAAATAGTAAGAAATGTTAAAAATTATAAAGCAAAAGTCTGAATATTACAATGGCATTTAACTGTGGAAGTTTTCTTTTTATTCTTTAATAGCAAGTGAACAGAGCTCCTTAATTTCAGTTGGTAATTTGTCTGATTTCAGAAGTGGGGTAGATGGAACTCTTTAGTCACCTTGATGATAACCCTTCGTGTGGCCAATGGCTTCAACCTTGTGCCGAGGGAAGATGAGTTGCAGCTCACTAACCAGCTTCTTAGCAATGGTCAGAAGGGGATTTGGGACCAACTGATGTCAGTTCTTCTCAATGAGAATCATGGGCAAAAATAGGTATGCAGGTGATGTAATGGATAGCGACTTGGAATGAGTCACTGGGGAGTCAAGTTTTGAATTCTAGTAAAGTTCATTACATTTACTTATGTGCCATTAACCCTTGGGGAAAAATATGGATCCATTTCTTTTCTCCCTAGTGAAATAGCAGGAGAGACTGGGCTCTCTAAGTGTGCTTGGTAACCAGTCTCAGCAAAGGACAACTCTGAATTTAAAACTATAACAGTTGTCCATGTTCCCCAAACCTCGGTTACAAGGATTCAAAGAATTATTGGCTTTAAATGTTATTATCCAGTGCACGATAGTTACCATTTGAAAAATTTATATTTATCGAGTGATAAGCTTTGATCACTTGCTAAGACTTGATAATCCAAAACTTGGAAAAAGGTGAGTTCAGTATTTCCAAATTGAAACAAGTTGTAATTGTTGTATTGTAATTGCTTTATTAATGCTTAGCTTCCTTTGAATGGCAAAATATCTTTCTGCTTTATTTCTGCTTGACTATTTTTCTACCCTTCCCATCCTATTTCAAAGCTTTTTGTTTTAATCTATTCTAACAGCATTCAAAAATAAATGTATGTTCTTTTTTTTTCTTTCATTTTTTTTTGTTTTGTTTTTTTGTGAGTCCCTCTGTAAAGGGAAAGTAAGCTTTCAAATTATTTTCAAACCGTTTTTATCAAAGCTGACCCAAGGAATACACTTTATTAAAGGGACTGATTTTAGCATGAGAATTTGAAATAATTTTTTTTTCTTTTTATAGTGAAGAGGTTAACTTCATTTACAAATGAATTTCTTGCATACCAGAAATCAATTTAGATTTTATCAATTTAGTTTAAGATATTAACTATGGTAGGTTAGCACATTAATACTTAATTTGATTTTATTGAGTAAAAAAAATAGCAGCCATTTGCAATTGATGTGGTTTCTGTTAAACAAACTGAAAAACTCTAACCAAATACAAATATTACATAACCACATATTATAATCACATAATGAATAACAATATTATATTACTAATAATATTATTAATATTATTAATAATAAAAACATAAACATTACATGAAAATGAATTAATTTAATGCAATATCATACCAAACCATTAAAGGAACAAGGTGGCTGGTTTGATCTAGAGTTACTCTTGGCCACCAAATTCAGAATCATATGGCCTCTGCATCCAGTTCAGTTTTCCAAGAATGGTATACCTGTCACTATTTCTCCCACAGAGAGAAATTATAGCATATATGATTAAAACAAGCAGTGTGGAAGGCTGAAAATCAAGAGTTTCACTTTTTATCTTCCTTCCTTGGGCCATATGGTTTTCATTCTTTCTCCTTACTGCTTTGGAGTATCACAGTCTACACAGCAATTGGTGTTCATCACTCACCAGCCATCATCTGATTTTCATTAAACTCATCCTACAAGAAGGGGGATAATTGAGTGGGAATAAGTTACATAGCATGACAGACATGAGATAGATATATGAACAACCAGCCCAAGGAGGAGTTGAGCAGTCTCTGATGTAGCGGATGAAAATTTAAGGTTCACAATCGAGAGCTACACAACAAACACTGGCCAAAAGTAATTGATGATATATTGGTGTAAAATAAAATGTAATGTTAAATGTGAGAAATTAAGTTTTGTGCTTTGATTTGTCAGCATGGCAACTCCATGTGATGAAATCAACATAATATTTATTAAAATAATTAAATAAATTAATTGGTGCCATTATTTTTACTTGGGCAGAAGAATCTATATATATAAAATTCTATGAATTCCTTTAGTCCGTCTGTGCGTCACACTCTTTAAAATAGCTATACATTGACCAATCAAAACCAAATTTTGGGGAGAAATGGTTTTACTCGGGTGTATTAATTTTCATTAATTTTTTTGAAAAAATTAAAACTTATTATCTAATATACAAAATACTCCCACTAACTTTTTAAAAAAAAAATAATGAATAAAATAATAAATAGTTAATTAATAAAAAAAAAAATGATGTATTTTTTATTTTATTTTTTATTTTATTTTTTATTTTATTTTTTTTTTTTGCATATCTTCAAGTTTTTATATACAATAATCTCGCTTCATGTTTGCCCTGTATTTGCGAGAATTATAAACAAAATCGTATGGCCAGTTGTACGTTGCATGCTTAAGTGCAAAAAATCTTAAGAATGTATTCTTTGCTGTTAAAAAGTAAAAAAGAAATATTCTTAAAAAGTATTATTTACCATGAAGTGCTGTAAAATTGAAGAAATTATTAAACGGAAGCTTATTCAAATTTCATTGATTGATTTGCAAAATTGAACGAAACGTAGAGTTTGTAAATCTCAACAAAAAATGTTAGCAATAACTTCAACAATACTAAATACTGTGAGGATTTCAATATGCGTTAGTGTGTTTTAGTGCCTAAAATGTCATTTGATTCATCTGATGAATTTTGGCATGCTTGTGTTTTTCATTCTCCCTTAAATATTGATGTGTCACATGACAATGATCCAACAGCATCTTTAGATTGGGTAATTAGCAGCTGTATTCTTTTATGTTCCAGAAAAGGAAAGAGATGATCATGGCTCTCCCCAACTTCCTATCTTTTTATTATCCTTCCTACTCCCTGTTCTGCACAAGCTTATTAGGTAGTTTACTTGCTGTTTCTTTCTACCCCTCTTGCCTTCAGGATGTCCTTTGATTGTCAACTTCACCAAGCCTTCTATCCTCATTATGTGTTTGAAAAATCTCAACTCTTTTTTTTTTTATTTTAAGTATAAGTGCCTCTTTTTGTTTCTATTTTTCTTAAAACTTCTTCATTGCTCACATGCTCCATCCATAGCATTCTCAGCATTCTTTTGTAGAATCAGATCTCTTGTTTCAAGTCTCCTATTCTGTGAAAAAACTGTTCAGCATTCACTGCCATCTTGATAAGGTAACACAAGACATAATAGTATCAAGTCATGTCTATAGAGATAGAATCTCTCATTATATCAAGCTACGTGTTTGATAAAGTCACATTTTGTGTTTTGCAGGTCGAGAAACCTTGTGTCAATCCTAAGAAGAAAAAAGCCAATTCTGGTCACATTATTGTCCAGACTTGTAAGGTAAGTCAGACATTCTCGATATCTTGTATAATCTGGATACATCTGCCAATTCAAATTGCAGTAATGTTTTCAGTCTCTTCCACTGTCTTTACTTATTGTTAGGATCAGTCTTAAAAGGTAAAGATGCATAAACGTGAGGGATTTAGATTGCAACAATAGTTAAAAAATGGCTTCAGGCTGTATAGATTAGTTCTACCAAAATCACAAATCTACATCTTCACCAAATAACAAAATCCAGGTCTCCTGAGGAATTCCAACAGCAGCAACAATAAAAATGAGTAGCACATATAATGAGAAAATAATCACATATTCAAGTCATTAACTTTCTTCACTGTCAAAAGTAAAGAGTTTGAAAGGAAACTACTATCAATATTAGAAAGAGCAGTGGATAGTGGACAGGAGCTTTCATTTCCTGAAAAACTGTTTAATGAAAAGTTTTTATAAATGTCAACTCACAGTAATGGTGTTTGATCAATGGATGCTGAATATTTCCTATAGGGAAGAAATTGATTTCACCATCAGCAAATGTGATTGATTGGATATTACTCTCCAACTGTATCGATAAAACCTTCTTTAATTTTCAAAACTGACAATCTATTTAAAAAAATAGAAAAGGAAATTGCTAATTTAAGTAAAAACAATGTCATTTTTACTATTCCTGAATAAAAAGCTTACTTAAAAAATACTTTTAGCATTTAATTCTTATTTTACAATACTAGATATGTTTATATTTTATGAATGTCAACAAAATTGAATTGTCCTGTATGTGATATGACTTATTGGCATCTTCTGCTACATGAAATTGATGCTGAACATTGATTCTAAATCCAAAACTAATTTATTAAGTATTGATTTCTCTTTCTCTCTCCTGTGCAACAAGGAAATTAAATTAAAAAAAAAACTTAATCGATGTACCTTGTCAGTTGCCGTTAATGAAACTTGTATAAAAGAAGGATTGACAGGCAAATTATGCAAAATAGGAAAAGGCAAAATTATTTGTACAGTACGTCCTGGGTACGACGTTAAACTGCATCCAACAGCAAGGCCTCTGATCAGGAGGTTTTGAGGAGCGTGAAACCACCTCTTAATTGCTGATGTTCCCAGGTCTACACTGACCTGGGATGGTAGCACCTGTTAGGGTCCCAGCCATGGGCAAATAGTGAACTCCCAGTCTAGCCCGTGTCCTGGGTATGACGATAAACTACATCCAAGCCAATGGGTATGACAGTAAACTGCATCCGCATCCTGGGTATGGCGATAAACTACATCCACATATTAGGTATGGCAATAAACTATGTCCAACAGAAAGACCGTTTCTGAAAAATTAACGTTGTCAGCTATACGGTTTTTAAAAAGTAGTATTATTAGCTATACATTTTCGAAGGAATAATGTTGCCAGCAGTGTGTTTTTGAAAAAAATTATATTACCAGCTATACGTTTTTGAAAAAAATTATATTACCAGCTATACGTTTTTGAAAAAAATTATATTACCAGCTATACGTTTTTGAAAAAATTATATTACCAGCTGTACGTTTTTGGAAAAATAATATTATCAGCTCTACTTTTTTGAAAAATAATATTCCCAGCTATATGTCTTTTAACAAAATCTTATTCAATGGAATTGTAACTGGGGTCAAAACACTGTGAAAGGATGATGTTTTTTTAAAAAAAAAAAAATAAATAATGTTGCCAGCTATACATTTTTGAAAAAAATAATGTTGCCAACTATATGTTTTTGAAAAAAATAATGTTGCGAGCTATACGTTTTTGAAAGAATGATGTTGCCAGCTGTGGGTTTTTGAAAAAAAAAAAAAAATGTTACCAGCTATACATTTTTGAAAGAAATAATGTTGCAAGCTATACTAAAATCATTTTTGGTATAAAGTGACCAGTCAGGTTGGAATGCCGTTAAACAAAACAAACAAACAAATTTGTACAGTAAAAAATATCATTTTAAATTGATTGATTTGTGTAAGTATAAGTAATTTAGATAATTATTTTACTGGTGAAGCTTTTTAGACTATTTATTCTGTGTAATATTTGTGATAATTCCAGCAAAAACCTCACATGGTGCATAGTGTCACCATTGTTATTCGTACGTTAACAACATGATGGAGAAGGCAGGAGCTTAGCGTTGATTTGAGACACAGAATTATTAACTTCCACATGTTGGGAAATAGTTACAGCACTATTTTAAACCCGTTAGCTATCCCTAGATCTACAGTACAGTCCCTTAGAAAGAAGTTTAAACAGTTTGACATGACAAAGAATTTACCTGGGCATGGAAGAAAACCCAAATTGTCACCGAGAACTGCACAAAAACTGTGACATGAGGTTAATATAAATCAAAGAGTTGTTTTGAAAGCCATCATCAAAAGTTTTGATACGATGTGTATCAGCATAAGTACCTCACATAATACAACATTGTTTAAATAGAAATGGTTTGTATGGAAATCAATCATGATGAACCCCTTTTCACAAACCATTGTTAGACATTTTCATGACGGTCGTCTTCAAGTATAGAATCCAGAGGTTGGCAGTGAATATTTTGGAGACAGTAGGAAAGCGTAGTTCAGGTTTGCAGTGGATATCGTAGCAAAGTAGCAGAGCGTAGTTCTCCCTTCTATCATCTTCGCCTGTCAAGATAGGGTAAGCAAAGATGGCCACCTTTATACACGATGGATACAATGTTCTGCGGCTTCTGATTGGTTAACCTTCTATTGGTAGACTATAAAGGAAGTTAAGTCATTTGGATTGGCTCACTAGTCATATATACCCAAAAAACCGTACCAACCATGTCACATTGTTGTGTGGTCTAATTTTGCCAAAACATTCTTGGACAAAAAAAATTGCTTTTGGGAACAAGTACTATGGAGTGATGAAACAAAAATTGAGCTTTTTGGGCATAATGATGTACGGAAGATTTGGAGCAATAAAGGTGATGCTTTCTTCCTAAAGAACATGGTGGCAACATTAAAACATGGAGGCGGCTTGAAGATATTTTGGGGTTGTTTTAGCTCAAGGGGGACTGGACACTTAATTGTAATAAGGAGAATAATGAAATATGCAGACTATATCAAAATTCTGAATGGAAATCTATTACTATCAGAACAAAATCTTCATCTATGTCTCAGTGATTTACTTTACAGCAAGATAATGATGCCAAACATAACATCTAAATCAGTGACTGCATGACTTCAGAAATAAAATATTACAGTTCTGCTATGGCCTTCAATGAGTCATGACTTGAATCCTATTGAAAATCTATGACAAGAATTTAAAGTTTGAATAAACCATAGGTCACCTAAAAGCCTTCAGGGATTGGAACGTATAACTATTGAAGTATGGAAAAAATCCTAGAAAAGACTTTTTCAAATCTCCTCAAGAACTTTAGAAAACGACTGCAGCAACTTATAAAGATGAGAGGTAATACTATTGACTATTAATATTGTGAAAATTGTTCACTTTTTTCTATTTTTCATACTGTACAAATAATTTTGTCTTTTCCTATTTTGCATAATTTGCCTGTCAAATTTGTTGTCTTTAACCTATTGTTCTGAAAATTGAGTTTTATTTTCTTTTTTTTTTTGCTTATTAATATGTAAAAAAAAACCTGACATCATACCATTTCTATTTAAACAACATTGTATTGTGCAAGTATCCAAACTTTTGATGATGTCTTTCAAATATTTCTGAGTAATGGAAGAAAATATTCAAAATTGATGGATGTATGAATAATTTTGTCATTGACTGAATATATGTGGGATAACGTTATATAAATTTTTATATATCAAGAAGAGTTTTTGAAAGAAAAGATGTATGATAAATTGGAAAAGGTTTTTGTAACACTTTTCATCTGATAGGACTTCATTGGACTGGGTTTATTGACGTTATTTTGACTACACATACACAGGAACAAGAGATACTGATAGTCAACAAACCCAGTCTGATGAAATCCTAACATATGAAATGCATTGCAAAAACTTTTTCTAATTTGTCATAATAGCTTCTAGTTTTGAAGATAGTATTAGAGAATAGGATTATAAATTTTGTGCTTGTTGATGTTATAAGTACTTTCAGTACTTTGTATAGTTTTGGGATTTGTGAACTTATATTTTTATCTCTCAAATTTCTTACATCAGCCTGTAGTGCCACGCCTACATTTTCTCCAATTCTAATTGGTCAATAAATACATACTTAAAAATAACAGGACAATTTATCTATCGCATTCGACCATAGTAAATGTGTTCCTACACTTTGTTCAAAACAAGCTTTGCTACAAAATCGCTGATTGGTCCATTTTCCATCCAATAGGATATTTTTCATGTATATTCAAAAATGTACTAAGCGTCTCTTTTTGGAGCCACTCCAGATAGTATAAATATTGAAGCATTCCAAAAAACCAGTAGTAGTAATTTCAGAACCACAGTCGAGGTACCCAGAGACAATAGTTCTCATTTACTCGCTTGTGTATTTCATCCTACTCACTCCTCATGTACATACACACTACAGAACTTTATATGACACACCACCAGTTCTCAGTGGACACACCAAGTTAAATCAACTTTGTAAGTTGCAACTACTGAACAATTTTCTGAAAGAAATATTCTATTTTCAACATTGACCTCTGAACATTTTACTCAGACAAATCTTTAAGACATTTCCTTACAGTCAAGGGGAAGCTACTTTTTTCTCCCTTTTTCACTCATATTGCAACTACTTTGTATTATTGTTGAATTTAATATACATATTTCTTTGTTAAACAAAATTGGTTCTCATTGTTCTTTTTCCTTGATGTTTTAAGTATTATGTGTGAATGTTGATTACCTTCTCAACACGCAGCCACATTATCTATTTAACCCATTCAACATTGGTGACCACAACACTCGAGAAGCAGTACATTCTATAATTGATCAACCTGACGTACTAATCAACACTTTACAAGCCTATTATATCAAAAGCAACTAACCAACACTGAACAAAAATTTATTATGAGTATCGCAACAACATTTTGAAGTGCATTTAAACATTTAATCCCATTTTGCATTTCTGGTTAGCTCCCTTACATTGGGAGGTTTATTTTGCAAAATATTCCAACAATGGATATATTTAAAAAATGTTAAATAATTATAACAGAATGCATTCATACATGTTTTTAAAAATCACCAGTAAGGTAAGATTCTGTCATTTAAAAAGAAAATAGAAAAAAAGGAGACCACCTTCTGATTAGATACAGACTGAGGTGTAAACCCAATTAATGTTTACATTTTTTTAAAACCTAGTGTAAACTACCCCTATATCTACCTAAATATTATTGCATTGCCATTTTTATCCTTTTTATTTGACAATTTTTTAAATGATGAACATCTGTTTGGTATTTCCTACACCAACCGTGTCACCTATAAAGATGTGTTGACCCCAATAAAGAAGAGGAAGCTGAAGTGGTATGGCCACATAACCAGACCACAAGGCCTCTCCAAGACCACCCTGGAAGGAGAAAAGGATGTTAAAGAAAGAGATGATCAAAGAACATCATTGAATAGTGTCAAACGTTTTCACGCAGACACTGGCTGGATCAAGTGGCGTCTTGAAGTTGGGCATAAACTGACAGGTTATGGGACAAGAAGAAGAAATAATTGATCCAGGATTGATAAATTGTTAAATTACCCAACCTTAGAAAATCTACAACCAGAGATTGTGATTTTTAATATGAAAGCATCTGCTTCAAACTGACCTGAATGAAAGGAAAGTTTTGCTCTTAGGTACAACAGATTCAGAACATGCAATAAGTATAAACTTAGTGTGACAACAAGGATTTAATTTGTGCCACCAAAAACTTCTAATACTGGAAATTAAACCAACCCTAAATACAATGTGTCAACATATAAACCATTGTTAGTGGCATGACAATTTTTCTTATTCATTTATATCTAATTTTTTTCACATCACTTTTTCAGGTTGAAGTAATTCCATCTTTTTTGAACTATGTCATGGGAGGAATGCAAATAAACTTTACAGTAAGTAAATCTTTCATTATAATAGGTAACATATCACTAATGTTCACCCAATACAAGGCTCAAGAGACACTCATGATAGAGTTTATTGTGTGGTGTTGTATAAGCATAAGAATGGACAAAAAGTGAAGTTTGTGGGGCTAGGCAGGATAAACAACAGCTAACTCTCGATTTGAATAGATCAAAATTGTTGTGATTGGAAATGCCCAAGAGATTTAAAAGACTTTAGAAGAAACCAGAAACCCACTCCTAAACAAGAAAACAAGGGATGAACCTCTAGTCCTGTTCAAAAGACTGGGAAAGAGTATGAACCAGATGATACATGAACAGCAAAAATTGAGATTGCTGAACTAAGTTCAAATTCTGACTTATTCTGTTGTCTCTCCTTCCACACAAATACCTTTAGAAAGGACAGGATTTCATCTCTTTTTTTTTTTTTTCCACCAACTATTGGTTAAATAGCAGGGTAGACTGGGCTCTCTAGCTTTAGCTGGTAGCTACTCTAGGAGAAGGACAATTCCAAATTAAAAAATTATGGTGAAGGCAATGAGAAACTATTCCACTGTTTTTCCCAAGAAAGTAAGGCAAATTATATAATAAAGGAAGTGAATCCCATGATCCCCTACATTGAAACAGGACATGGCATTAATGAAAAATTGTTAATGCTTTTTGGTTAAAAATGTTTCTTAGTTGTTGAATACAGAAAAATGTTATTTAAATATTTTTGAATATGAATCTAGACATTACATTTCTTCTATGGTTACGTGGTCTAGTTAATTCAATAATAGGATTACCTGTGTTTGTTCACTGGCAATTTATGTTCAAACTTGGCAACAACACTTTAGTCCTATATAACAGGATATAAATTAGATAAGAGAAGACCAAGAACAACTAAAAATATTCACTGAATTTTTATTAGTTGCTAGTAATGTATATTCTTCTTAATTTTATAATTATGAAAAAAATTTGAATTTTTTGTCAGCACTTGCGACAGTAACCTGACCATAAAACTAAATTATATTGCTTTCAATGGTCAAATTTGCTTTTGTTTGTTCTGTAATACAGCTGCTGTGTAAGTCAATGTTATTTGTTACCTTTCTTTGGTATTTATTTTTACTATATCATAAAGAGAGTTTATGAACCAATAACAAACTTTTACCAAACAATTTGGTATACTTTTGAATATTTACTATATAGGTGGGTGGTAGAAAATTTTTTCATGTGAAAGTGGGTGATGATACAAAAAAAAAATATTGGAAACCCCTGATGTAAAGGGATACGCCTAAATGTTGGAATAAGAATGATAAATAGATTAAATAAAGAGTTCAGTTCAAAATTCTCCTAAGATTTGCCCAGGTTGAGAAGCATCTGAAGAAAACCAAAGAATACACAATGGCTGAAATGTTATGATAATAACAACAAAGATAATCACTTAAATAAGTTTGGAAAGCCGACCAGTTGAAAGATTTTAAAGGCAAAACTGATGAGGATATTAGTCAGAATGAATCTGATTAAAATGTCATAAACAAGAGAAAAAAATATGGAACCCAGCTAGCTGTGCATTAGTATGTCCAAGACTCTGTGGCTTATGGCAATGAGCTGTACTTATAAAGTACTTTCCTTCTGCTCTTGATGCCTGCAGTAATTAATAGTGGAAGATATTTTGTGAGAGATATCATTAAAAAAAAAAAAAATGTTCTCATATAACATATATAATGTGCGTGTAAAAAAAAGAAATAAAAATAAAAATGTCCTCATATAATATATATAATGTGCGTGTAAAAAAAAGAAATAAAAATAAAAATGTCCTCATATAATATATATAATGTGTGTGTAAAAAAAAAAAAATGTCCTTATATAACATATAAAATGTGCGTGTAAAAAAAAAAAAAAAAAAATGTCCTCATAACATATATAATGTGTGTGTAAAAAAAAAAAAAAAAAAAAAAAAAAAAAAAAAAAAAAAAAAAAAAAAAATGTCCTCATATAATATATATAATGTGCGTGTAAAAAAAAATAAAAAAGTCCTCATATAATATATATAATGTGTGTGTAAAAAAAAAAAAAAATGTCCTCATATAATATATATAATGTGCGTGTAAAAAAAAAAATAAAAAAAATAAAAAAATAGGTCCTCATATAACATATATAATGTGTGTGTAAAAAAAAAAAAAAAAAAAATAAAAAAGTCCTCATATAACATATATAATGTGCATGTAAAAAAAAAAAAAATGTCCTCATATAATATATATAATGTGCGTGTAAAAAAAAAAAAAAAAAAAAAATAGGTCCTCATATAACATATATAATGTGTGTGTAAAAAAAAAAAAAAAAATAAAAAAGTCCTCATATAACATATATAATGTGCGTGTAAAAAAAAAAAAAAAAATGTCCTCATAATATATATAATGTGCGTGTAAAAAAAAAAAAAAAAAAAAAAAAAATGTCCTCATATAACATATATAATGTGCGTGTAAAAAAAAAAAAAAATGTCCTCATATAATATATATAATGTGCGTGTAAAAAAAAAAAAAAAAAAAAAAAATGTCCTCATATAACATATATAATGTGCGTGTAAAAAAAAAAAAAAAAAAAAAATGTCCTCATATAACATATATAATGTGCGTGTAAAAAAAAAAATAAAAAAAAAAAATGTCCTCATATAATATATATAATGTGCGTGTAAAAAAAAAATAAAAAAAAATGTCCTCATATAATATATATAATGTGCGTGTAAAATAAAAATAAAAATGTCCTCATATAATATATATAATGTGCGTGTAAAAAAAAAATAAAAATAAAAATGTCCTCATATAATATATATAATGTGCGTGTAAAAAAAAAAATAAAAAAAAAATGTCCTCATATAATATATATAATGTGCGTGTAAAAAAAAAAAATAAAAAAAAAAATGTCCTCATATAATATATATAATGTGCGTGTAAAAAAAAAATAAAAATAAAAATGTCCTCATATAATATATATAATGTGCTTGTAAAAAAAAAACAAAAAAGAAAACATAACTACAATAAAAGGACAATATGAATAAAGACAAAAAGAAAATTTAGCCAACACATTTCATCCTGTGACAGCCTTTATCAAGGCAAATGTGAGGATTTTATTTTGCAATTTGTATTTATAAACAAAAGTAAAAATTTTTGAAAGCAATAATTTAACTCGACCTTTCAGTTAACCTGATGAATATTTATAAGTATATCTTAAATCTAAAAAATTTGAAAAACTAACAACATTTTACTTTTTATATTTCAACCAATACTTTTATCCCCTTAGCCATGTCTTCTTGAGAACGGGGTCTGGATTGTTGGGACTTATAAACCTAATGTAATATTTTTTTTACCAGGGCTCATATTACAATTTTTTTGTTATTATTGTTTTTCACTAGCACTCTGTATAACTGGTTCCCATATTGTATTCATGTTTATGCTTGGCACTGGGCCATGATTCCTTGAGGACATCAGTGTTAATTTTTATAATAATAATTAAATATCTTATCTGGCTTATTGAGTTCAGGTTTTGCTTAAATAATTTAAAACAAGTGATCTGTGTGGAATAAGTTTTTTTATTTTTTATTTATTTATTTTTTTATTCATTTTTAATTAGGTAGACGGGCTTAAGTTGCTTATTAAAATGGTACTAAAATTACCAATAACATTATAAGTGATTTAAAATAAACAAAAAATAAATATTAAGAAACACCATTTTTTCTTTTTATTCAGGTTGGCATTGACTTTACTGGTTCAAATGGTGATCCTGCTGATCCACAGTCTCTTCATTACATCAGCCCAGATGCACCAAACCAATATATGCAAGCCATCCAAGCAGTTGGTAGTGTTTGCCAGGATTATGATACGTAAGTAACTATACCAAGAAAGAAAAGATACAATGTCGGATTCTTAATAGCATTTCAGTCTTGCTGTACATTAAAATATATTTATAATATATACTTATCACCAGTCCAAGAGCCAATTATTCTAAAAGGCTGTCTGTAGAAAGATAATCAAGCTAATATATCGATTTTATGCAATATAAAAATGCAAGAAAGTTTTCATTGATTTTATAATAAAACAAGAAATGTCCATTGGGTTGATTCACTTTTCATTTCTTGTAGTCTTACAGCATTTTTAACAATATACTTACAATTTCTGCACACAGGAGAATTGCCGAGTGAATTAAATCATTTATTCATGAATGTAGTAATTGTGAGTTCAATTCCTAAGGTGGATAGTGTAGATTTAAACTCAGTGGGTGGAAACAAAAAGGAAACTTATACTTAGCACCAGGATGAGGCTGTTGCAATTTCTGGGACACGTAATGAAGGAGTGCTTGGAAAATCTGATACTCACAGGACAGAATGAAAGTAAGATGGACAGAAGAAAGCAGTGTGTAACGTACTTGATTGGCTTGAGTAAGTGGATGGTAAAACATGGTTTGGGAGAAATAGCAAAAAGACAAAATTTATGAAGAGCTAGGGGAAGGGACATGGCACATGAAGAAGAATGAAACAGGGTAAGCAATAACTGAGCAGTACTAAGAAGGACAATTCATAGACAATGGAACAATCTACCCCAATCTAGATTAAATAATGAGTTCATTTCAAAATTTGCTGAAGGTTAACCGGATTGTCAGACACCTGAAGAAGGCCATAAAGCACAACAGCTGAAACATTGGGACAGTAAAAACAAAGATTAGAACAGTAGTCCAAATATAAAGAGTGTAAATAAATATACTTACAGATGGATATTTGGGTAGTATGACAGTTATTGACATGGGAAGTGGAATTGGTAAGCTGAGTTCATGATCCTGCCAAGTCTGTTGTGTTTATGTTGCCTTTGAGAAGGACATGAATATATTTCTTCTCCTGACACCCCCAGTTATGGGTTAAATAGGAAGAAAGCTGTGAAAAGCCATAAATAAAATACTTGGAATTTTTTTTTCTTCATAAATTAATTTTGATTTACTTTCATTGTTTATGCTTAAAAAATTACTTGAAGTTTTTTTGTCTTATTTGTAAAGTGTTATATAGAAATAAAGTGTCTCTGCTGACACTTGAGTTTGAACATTGATCACCAGTGAGTAACACAGGCGATCCCATTATTGAATTAAGTAGACCACGTAACTATAGAGGAGTTGCCTATATATGAAGTCACATGATTGTTATTTCTATCCTATCCTCTATTACTATATGGACTACTATTCTCTACTCTATTCACTATACTATTTCTCTATTCAGATCACTATACAGGTGACTTGTCGAGCAAGTATTATCGAGCAAGTACTATTAGTGCGAGTAATATTTGAAGGCATCTAACACTAGTATTGTTCAATCACGTACTATAGTTGTATTTGCAATTACAAGGTCTCTACTACAATGAGCATTATGAAAGTGACAACAAGTATTCATTGATATTACAAAAGTGGCAACAGGTGTTTGCTGACATCACAAAATAAAGAAAATCCTTAAAAATTTGATAAAATAAAATTTGATAAAATAAATGCATTAGACCAATTCAAATTATACCAGAGACATTATTAGAGCTTATCAAATTAATCAGGTTTAGACAAAATCAAACCTTTTTCATTGGAAATTATTTATAAGATACAATATCCCTACTACCAGCTTAAAAGAAACTTTAATTATAATTTATAAAGAAGGATAAAAATTACACAGTATTTAAAACATCGATCAAACTATTAATCTGCAAAGTTTTTGCTTTTAAGCATGTATAATTATTAAATTATTAGACATTTTATGTTCTCAAAGTAACATAATTTCAAAATGAAATTAGTATTTTTCCTGTTAAATATTTGTATGTTTTGTGTTTACGACTACTTCCATACAGCAGGTATAAAGGACAATGTATCAAGTAATCCGACTTTGCATGATAGTCTAAGTAGCAGTGATATGTATTAGTACAAGTTGCAGTATCAAGTAAAAAATCATCCTGTATCTGGTCTATGTTTTCTATTGTATGAAATTGTTTTCATAAGAAAAAAATGTCCGAAAAAATGAAAAACAATTATAGAAAAACACTTCTACAATCTCTGGATGATAAAAATTTTGGATTTACATTTTATCTGCTTTCTTCTTTTCCTTCGTGGATGAGTTGAATATTTTTACAGGGCCAAATTTTCATCCTCTCAACCTTCCACACTTTTATCACTTCATAATTTCAATTTGGCTTTTTCATTTTGGTTTACATTAAAGATAATTTTTAGTATTTATTTTTTATTCTTTTATCTTCGAAGGTTGCTGTGTGGTTAATGTAACGGTTATCAACACAGAATGAAATTGATGAACTAAGTTCAAAACTTAAACATGAAAAAGCATGAAACTATTTCTTCACCTCCAGCTATGAGTTAAATAGAAAGGCAGATTGTCCTCTCTAGCTTTGATTGGCAGCCATTCTAGAAGTGTTATAGCTACAAATTCAAAACCAAAGAGAAGGCAAACCACCCCACTAACTTTCCCAAGAATTCATAGCAATTCCTAGATAATAAAGAAAAGGAATCTGTGAAAAGTCCTATCTTCTGAAGAGGCATGGCCTTTAAAAACAAAAAGTTTTTAAAGCTCACCAATGGTTAGTGTCCTGATGTTAGGGGTTGGAGGGTTATGCTAATGGCTTAGGTAGACATAGTTTGTATAGCAATGATCTTGAACAAAAAATCAACAATTTTTATCATGAGCTCCAAGAAATAGGGCTAAAGATAATCTTTCCAAAGTAAACTATAATCTGGAATTATAATGAGAATATTAATGGCACATACATCATAAAAATTCAGAATGAGGAATTAATAAATACTTTGAATACCTCAGCGTATGGAGGAGTTAAAACAAATTTAGTATAAGAGATAAAGAAATTGAACACAGAATAGGTTGACTGCATAGTACCACAAGATGCTGCCAAATCAAAATATATTAACCTGAGAACTCAAGACTCTTCTTAAATACAGTCATTAGATTTAGACTCTTGTATGGATGATATGCATCATATCTGACTCATTCAGAAATCTCTAAATTATCAACTATATACAATCTTCTGACATCAATGATTAAAAATGGCTTCAAGTAAATGAAAAAAATTAATCCTCTCTGTCTAAAGTAGGACTATCTTTCATCAGGTCTTGTAAATTACAGAATCACAAAGATCTTTGCCAAATAACAAAAAGCACATCACTTGATTACTTTCAACAGCAGCAACAGCTAAAATGGATAGCATATGTAACTATAAGGGAGAATAACGATATAATAAAAATGTTGACTTTCCACACTACCTTAAACAAAAGGTTAAGAAGGAAACTTCCATTAATATTAGAAAGAATTATTAGGTTGGTGCAAAAATAATGACGTAATAATGTCGTTTTTTGACGTTAAAAAATACGTCAAAAAACGACATTATTACGTCATTATTTTTGCACCAACCTAATATAATAATTAGTGAAATTATGAAGCTTATTTTCCCCAAAAAAGTGCTTCAGAAGAAAGATTTCATGCATTTCAACCAAAAGTCACACTGTTCAGTCAATGAATGCCAAATGGTTCTTGTATAGAAACAGCTTATCTAAATATTGCCATATCATAAAGCTCTATTCAATAATTGGAAAGAAAGAGATCATATTTTACAACCAAGTGCTTATCCTGGCCTTTTTCTCTTGACTGTATCTGTATTTCTAAACACTGTACTTTGTTACTAAACTCACAAAAGATTACCTGATGTCTGCAGTAGCAACATCTACATTGTAAGCCTTCAATAAAACACTTCCGAATCCTAAACTGCTGTTGAGACTAAAGACACTGACAATTAATGCAAAGAATTACGTAGCACTTATTTTGATTAACCATGTTACTTAGAACAATTACTTTGCTACTTATTTTATAATAGTAAATTGATGAGTGTCTTACTTAAGAGTTTTACAAACTTTATAAAAGTGGGTTAAAAGCATTTAATAAAATGTCAAAAACTTGAAATGATGCAAATTTATCATGAATTTAAATTTATTATAAACAAATGCAAATTATTTATAAGATGCCAATTTAGTTGCATGTTAAAGACGATGTTGCTTTCTTCATTCTACCTAAATTCTTCCATCCAACAAACAACACTTCCATTGAAATTTTTCCTTTAAAATTCCATGGTTTTTGCAGCCTTTGTGCACATTTCATTTTTATTTATCTGAATAAATTTTATGTTTAACTGAAGATAATGGAGATGACACTGAATAATTCATTTGAGAAAAATTTGCTTCTATTTTTGTCTACAATGAAATGAGCAAAACAAAATATTTTTATTAAAGTTATCTTTATTAGATAAAAGGTTATAAAAGTATAAAAACAGTCTTAGAAATAACATGACAAAAAATGCACTGGATAATTTGTTCAAATAATGCACTATTATTTGCATTACATGGCAATAATTATTAGTAAAGTGATGCACTAAAATAAGTAATCAAGTAACCATTTTAAGTTGTCTGAACATTGGTGCCAATAATTAATTTGGATTCATGTTATGACTTGCTACAGGTTCAATGAAAAAGCACTTTTCAACAAAAGCTTTAGGTTTTTTTGTTTAACTGTTAATGAATTGTTTTAATGTTATGTGTTGCCTTTTAATAACTGTGAGAATGAAAAAAAAAAGTTGCACAATGTAATTTAACATGTAGAACTATAAAATTATCATTTTCCCTTTGAACAACTTGTGAAAGCCAACTTCAGCTAATTCCAGAAAACTCGGACAAATTTCAGAAAGCATATAATTAAATAGAATTCTTGAATTACTGGATAATTATTTTGTGACACACTGCATATAACCAAGATAAAATGTTAAAGAGACTAATTAGAATCCTGGCATATAACTGCAAGTGTATCATGAACTTAGAAATTGCATTCAAGCTGGGACATTTAATGACAAATTTTGTAGAGACTTTTTTTGTTTGTTTGTTTTTTCTATAATGAACAGACAGCATTGTTTATATTGTCATAGTTTTAGACCAAAATCTCGGAACTTACAGCCCAATGTCTAAAATATCAATTCACTGTGAAACTGATGTAGGCAGTGTTGTTGATTCAAGCTGAACATAATATGGATCATCTTTTTATTTGAAGTATTTCTTAAATAAAATTCATTATAATTAATTTTATTTATTAAAGACATTTTTTATGTTTAACGTTCTTTTTATAGATACAAGTATTTCAGTAAATGCTCTGTTTATAATAAACAGTATTAAATAACATTTACCGTCCTGAATGTCCGAGAAATTTTCATAGAAAATACTCGTCCTTTGACAGGATTCGAACCTGCTTCCTATACGGAACCGCTGACGTGCTTACCGTTAGGCTACAAAGAAGCGTTCGGTTGGCAAGGTCGAATTTACTGCTTATAAACTTCAATCTTCCATGAATCTCGAATATTCATAACTGCTCATGGCGTATCAAATGTAAACAAATGACGTCATACGAATATTTTCTATGAAAATTTCTCGGACATTCAGGCCGGTAAATGTTATTTAATACTGTTTATTATAAACAGAGCATTTACTTAAAAACTTGTATCTATAAAAAGAACGTTAAACATAAAAAATGTCTTTAATAAATAAATTGTCGGACTTTGTCCATTTCTTAATGTATAATTAATTTTGCAGAGTCACTAATTCAGTTATAGTGACTAAGTGTTGCTTCTGTGTAGCACAAGAGCAAATGTATGGGGCATCCAGTGAGGGTCAAACTCCCTACTCGGTTGTAAGTGATCTAGTGAGACAAGCTTGTTAACCATTACACTATGTCAAATTGTGCAACTAATTCAATTATAATTTTTTCTGATTAAAATGAGTCAATCATTTAGGTATATACCTCCAGGCATGTCCGGTTGTTATTGTCGTAGTATTCTCCGGGACACATTATGAGGAAGGACAGCTTCGAAGATTTAATATTCACAGGGTGTATTTGAGCTAAGCAAGAGTAGAGAGAAACAGCTAGCAATTTATGTAATGAATTTGGATGGATGGCAAAATGAGGACAAGGAGTGGAAAGTAAAGAATTAAATATTGTTTAGCACTAAAAGGGATAAGACGTAGAGAGCCATGATGAGCCATATCCTGAAAGGATAGCGCACATAAATAATGATTTCTTTTTCTCTCGTTTTAATAAGACTATGATTTATTCTTGTAAATCAAGGTTTTCCAACCTGGGCAATATCACCCACCAGTGGGCGATTTCAACTGTTGAGTGGGCAATTAACAACTGGACAGAAAATGGTGGCTGATTGGAAATTTGATGGACAATATAGGATTTTGACTATTAAAAAAAGTATTTCAACATATGCTAAAAATATTCAAAAGTGATATGCAAAGAACCTGTATAAAAAGCAAAAACCAAAAACAGATTAATTAGGAATAAATTCATCACATTGCTAGATAAAAATATACCTGCAAACAATGAATATTTTGGTATTTTCTGTAGTTTTGAGAAGTCATTAATATTCAAGTAGTTCTTCAGACGATATAACTTTTTTTTTTTTTTTTGTTGGATATAAATCAGATAAGGGAAGACCAAAATCAATAAAAGAAAATATTCAGAAATTTTATTAATTGCTAGTAGTGTATATTCACTTTAATTTTATAATTATGAACAAAATTTGTTTAATTCTTTGTCAACACTTGCAATGCAAACCTTAATGATACAAAATAATTTTCACCATAAAACTAAATTTTATATATAGTTTTCAGTGGTCAAGTTTGTTTTCATTTGTTCTTTAATACAACAGCAGAAGCCACCAGGTAAGTCAGCATTAGTTGTTACCTTCCTTAGGAATTTTTAATATATCATAAAGTCAGTTTATGAACCAGTAAAAAAAACTTGTACCAAACAATTTTGATATGCTTTTTTAATATTTACTATAGAGGTCGATGGTGATCTTTAAATCTGTTTAATAATCTGCAAACATGTATGTTTATATTTTTACATAGATTTTGTACAGGATTCAAGAAGTGAGAAAATGATGATTGACATTGCATTAGTCCACAATATATATGTATATATAATATCATCTTGGCAGCAGGTGTTATTAAAGACTATAGACAAAATTTGTTCAGATAAACTTCAGTGATTTTTATTTTAATATCCATACAATGTTATACATATTTGTTTCTCATGTGTATAAAACTTCTTACTGACAAAGTGAAATAACCAGTTTTTAACCAATTTGCCTTCACTCTACTATAGAATTTATGCATCATGTTGTTATATCTATTGTATTCTACTTGATCCTGCCCTGTCAGCAGGACTGTTATCTGCATCCCTCTAAAAGGGGCCACCTATCTAAGTGATGTAATGGAATAACTTGTCACCCCCATGAGTGACTACACTATGACTTGCAATGATCATATGCATAACCATTACCTTATTTCTTATTGTACTGGTTTCTACAATAAACCTTTACTTATTTATCCACTGTGTTTATTAGCACAGAATATAGCACTAAGTAAATCTTAGGCTCAAATAGAAATGACCAATATTTGCCTATCAATGAAAATATAAGAAAACTGTTAATTACTACCTATTGACAAACATATATAAGAAAAAAAAACGATTTTAACATTAAATAAATCAACAAGGGCTGATATATTATCTCAGCCCCCCCCCCAGCCAGTCCCCCCCCCACGAAAAAAAAACAATTTGCTCATTTTCTCTTTCAAACAAAATTTTGCATTTTCTCCAGAACTGTCATCTTTATTTTTGCACAAAGCAAGCATACCATTCTTTATTCTAAGTAATGGTTGAGATTATCAAAATTGATTGATATTTATTTTTATGCTTTCAGAGATAAATTTTTCCCAGCTTTAGGTTTTGGAGCTAAAATCCCACCGCACATGGAACTGTCCCATGAATTTGCTGTGAATTTTAATTTCCAGAATCCATTCTGTGCAGGTAATTGTTTTTTTCCTACTTTTTAATGAAGGCTTTCAAAGAACATCTACAAATAGTCACTATTAGTGTAATGTTTTCAAATGATATTAGTTTTCACTAAAAACATACAGAGTTTGATTTTTTACAACCTTTATATACTTTAAAGACTTCACTTATAGTGGGTTATCAGTTATAGTGAAGTGTATGAGTGTTGAAACAGATTAGTTTGATTTGGCCTTGTTAGTTAGATAGCCCACCATAAGAGGAGTATAAAACAAGAAAATCAAATTGTAAAGTGAAACAACAAATTTATATACATATAAATCAATAAAGGTCTCTACAAATAAAATTAATGTATTTTGGTTGATACAAGGTCATCAAAATGTTCGTAGTAGTCCTTGCAAGAATGAACCTATGTGTACATAGGCAGGAACGTATATGTGGATGTATGTATGAACATTATTGTAGGGTAGGAATGTCTTTGAAGTAATCGCTCAGTCTTAAAATGTTCTGTTCCTTTATCAAGTATAAAAGAGGTGAGGGAGAAAGGTTGAGATAATAATGATCGCTTGACGTTTGTCAAGGGACGTGTTAATACGCTAGTCTCCTTCTCTCTGGTGATAGGCGAACTTGCCTGTCTTTTATTTTGTTTGTGGGACTTGAAAAGGTCATTTGGGAATTCACTCCTGGATATGATTTGGGCCTTTCCATTGGATGATGAACAAACTTCACGTCAGCTCGCAAAAAGGTCTGTAAAAGAATTTGTTTCTGAGATTTGAAGATTATTTGAATTTATTTTTTAAATGTTTCCTAGTTTTCTATTGGCCAAAAAACATTTTGCATCAAAGTGTGAAATTTCACAAGTTTTGTTTTGGATTTACTTTTGCATGTGTGTTAAGCAAAGTTTGTAAATTCGAGTTTTTTTTAATTTCTAAGAAATTCAATGAGTCAGTCCTTAGCATTTGAATTTTTAAATCTAGATCTTGTTTTGTTCACTACACACTTACTTGAAACTTCATGTGAGAAAACTATTGAATTGCCTATTTGCAAGGCAATTAGATCTATAATTCTGTTTGTTCCTCTCTTTGTATGTCCATTATGCCCTACCATTACCTCAGATAAATAACGAACCATTCCTTTTGAGCAAATACTGAAAAAAAAGATATATCAGAGATACTGTATTTACATTATTCGGACTATTGTCCTCATCTTTGTCGCCATATTTATCACAACGTTTTGGCCGTTGTACGCTCTGGCCTTCTTCAGGTGGTTGGAATTTCGAACTGAACCCTTTATTTCGCTCACTGGGGTAGACTGTTCTAGTTCCACGTGCCATGTTTGATGGATGTCAGTTATCAGTTATCTCCTGCTAATTTTCCCTCTGAAAGTTCTCCACTGCCTTAACCGGGTATTGAACTCACACTCTTTGGGTCTGTCACTGGATCTAACCAACGCCTTTAGGTCTGTCACTGGATCTAACCAACGCCTTTATCCACTGTGCCATGTGACCTTGAGGACAGACCCAAAGAGTGTGAGTTCAATACCCAGTTAAGGCAGTGGAGAACTTTTAGAGGGAAAATTAGCAGGAGATAACTGATAACTGACATCCATCAAACATGGCACATGGAACTAGAACAGTCTACCCCAGTGATCGAAATAAAGGGTTCAGTTCGAAATTCCAACCACCTGAAGAAGGCTGGAGCATACAACGGCTGAAACGTTGTGATAAATATGGCGACAAAGATGAGGACAATAGTCCGAATAATGTAAATACTGTACATAATACCTCGTCTCGGAGATACTGTTTGATTTGGTGAGAAATTAAAGCATACATAATAAGAAAGAATGAAAAGAGAAAGGCATGCAGATTGTTTTTTGTTTTGTTTTTTAATCATTTCACCCCAAGCATGGCAATAAAACCACTAAGACACAAGGGGGTTACTGAGTGTGAAAGAATATGTGAAAAATAAAAACATTAAGGAGAGAGAATAATAAAAGAACAGCAATTAAGAAGACACAAGATAATGATTGACATTATATTAGGTTGGTGCAAAAATAATGACATAATAATGTCGTTTTTTGACGTTACGTCAAAAAACGACATTATTACGTCATTATTTTTGCACCAACCTAATATTTAAATGCAAAGCAAGAATCTGGAAGCGAGTTCCACATCTCGTAATTAACTGACTTCATTTCTTTGATCTGGATTATGCTTAAAATTTAGTACAAAAATAACAAAAGATCTTTGTTTTTTGGGGTTTTTTTTAAAAATCAATATTTAGATGTAAATATTTTCGAATTTTTATTGTGATGTGCAGTGTAGTGGTTATTGGCAATTGGTATCAGCATGTTGAGTTCAAATGTTGGCTGAGTTTGTTGCATTCACTTTCAGCAAGTACTCTAGAGAAAGGTATGAATCTATCTCTTCTCCCACTAATACCTGATTTGGATTAAATAGCAAGTCAGAATGGGCTGTGTATCCTTAGTTGGCAAACAATCTAGAAGAAAGAAAACTCTGAATTCAAAACTGGATGGGTTTGCAGCTAGTAAATCCACCCCATAAAACCCTACTACTTACAGAAACCACAGCAGCAATGTAGTGAAGCTGTGGCTCTATACTCTATGGGGATTTTAAATAAATCCAAGAGATTCTGAAACAAAATGTTTATTGATATGTATTTATGTTTGTAATGTCTAGGGTGCGATGGATAAATTATCATCTAAATTACACAAAACTGAAAATAACACTAACATCTCATTTTAACATATATTTACTACAATTACACAAAAATATCTTGAAATATTAAAGAGTAAATTAATTCAATAAAATTGCTATTGGCTTCAACCATAGCCTCTAGACAACTTTGGGATCTCCTGCAACTCTTCTTGACAGTCTCCTTGTTTAAATTTGTAAATACTGCAATAATCCTTGTCTTCAGTTCATCTTTGGGGTTACAAGGAGTTTTTTCAGTCTCTCACTCAACTGCATACCACACATAATAATCAAGGGGATTGCAGTCTGGGGAGTTAGGTGGCCAGATGTAAGGGATGATGTGGTAGCAGGAATTATCTGGCAGCCATAACTGGGTTCTCCTACTTGTGTGGCATGGTGCAGATTCTTGTTGTCAAACACATGGTCTTCCAGCAGCCACCCTCTTGACTCATCAAGGCACTTGACGTGTTGAGTCTGAGACCCTGTGGGAAGATGAATGGTGGCATAATGTTGCCATCACTAGTGATCACTCCAAACACCTTCGTAATCACCATTAGACTCATTCAACTCTTTCTAAATCGTCTGCACTGTCCTCAGATTGACATCCAAACACTCTGAAATCCTTGTATTGGAGATTCTGATTTGAATGCCAAGCAGTTCAGCATGCGGTTTCCAAATTTCTTGTGGAATGAATCGTGTCATGGTGCTCTTTTTCTCACAGACAGTGCACAACTGACCCTACTGTACTGTGCAGTTAACAAAATCAAAAACAACGTGCATGTGCAAAATTAAAAATATAAAATGGTGACAATTTAATCATCTCACCCTGTTGTTAGTGTCATTTGTTTTATCTTAATATCTGTAAAGTGATTTTTTTTTTGTCTTTAAATTTGGAATTGACATTTTTAATCATTTACTAACTCTGAAAGCCTTGTCATTCTAACAATTGTCTGATAATGATCTTGCTGCAATATAAATCCAGAAGGACGTACATCTATGCAAAAGTTTTTGACAAGGTACAGCAGAAAGATCTGTTTGAACTACAAGGAAAACTTTATTTATTTGGAAAAAGATATTAGAATAATCCAGAACTTATACTGGGAGCAAACCTCCTGCAGATACGGATAGAAAATGAATTCAGTAAATGCACAAAAATAAGCATAAAAGGATGTGTCTTCTCACTGGACTTATTCAACCTTTTCAATGAAGAAATCCGAATTCCTAACAGGATTTATCATTGGCAGCCACAATCTTAGCAATATAAGATATGCAAATGACATTGTGTTGATAGCATATACAGAAGGAGAACTACGGGAACTCCTACAGAAGGTAGTACAGGAAAGTGAGAAGAAAGGACTAATCATCAATTGTAAGAAGACAGAATGTATGTTTGTCAGCCAGAGGAACACTCCAAGACTTGAACTATAAATTGGAGAGGTTAAAAAACAAACAAGTACAAAGATTTAAATATCTAGGAAGTGTTTTAACAGGGGACGGAAAGTGCGACACACGAATAGCATTCTGTGAAGAATAAAACTTGTGGAACGACAGAATATAGCTCATCAAAAAGTTTTTCAAACGAGGTCTCCAGACAACTTTGGAATCTCTTGCAACTCTTCTGGACAGTCTCTTTTTTTTTTAAGTAGGTGAATGTTGCCATAATCCTTGTTTTCAGTTCATCTTTGTTGTTAGAAAGAGTTTTATTGGTCTCTTGCTCAACTACTCCCCATATATAATATAGAGAAGCAAGTGGCTGGCAACATTTCATGAGAACGAGGTTGCAGGGTGGAAAATAATTCATCACCCACAAGGCTGCGTAAATGCAAAACTGGAAAGTGAAGACTGGGTGACGGCTTAGCACTGGTCACATTTTTGAGGATTCATTATTGGCAGCCACAATCTTTACAACATGAAGTGTCCAGATGACACAGTGTTGATAGCAGACAGAAAGTAAGCTAAAGAAGATAGTGAAAGAAAGCAAGAATTAAACATCAGCTGTAAAAATACATGGTGTGGCTGTGGCCATATACTCTACAGGATAATCTAATCACCATGCTAGATGTTGCTGTGATACTCATATCACAGCAAATCAGTTTTGGCAAGTTGGAGTTGCCAGTCCTGTGCTCAATCAGTTTCAAATTCAGAGTTGTCATTCTCTTAGATCAAAGCTGGGAAGGAGAAGAGATAGATGCATACCCTTCCAAAAAGAATCTGTGTGAAAGCGAATGCAACGGTTTTGACCAAAATTCTAACTTGGCAGGCCAATTCCACTTTTTGCACAATTGCATTATGCACATATCCGATATCTTTCTTATTGGTTTTAATTTTATTTACTTTATTTATTCAGAAGCATTATATTTTTTATATTTTTTGTTTTGTTTTCTGGGGTTTTTTTTTCATTATTTTTACTATTGGGGGTTCATGTAAAATCTGAGATCTGCAAGATGGCTACTGGCAGAGGTCATCCCATCACAAATAAAAGCTTGGAAATATACTAATTCTTTATGTAAGGAAAGTATGTTTTACTCTTGCAATTTTAGCTAATGCTATATTTGATGGCATTAAAGATCTATGTGTATATGATCTCCCAGCCATTTTTATAACAGGGAATATTAAGAAAAAAATTCTTGGTATATCAAATGTTACTAGAATTTCATCCATATTTGATATTTGGCCCTGTTCAAAATGAGTTACTCTTTATGCAGTTATCACAAGTAATGTAATTCTAATATTATGGGGGGATAAAAATGCATCTCATTTGCCACCAAATATGGTAAGAAGCAAATATAGAAACGACTATCATTTTTTTTTAATTTTTTTTTATTGTACTCTCTTCAACATTTTATTGCATTTCTCCTCTTTGTCTTTTCCACTGTGATTTTCCCTTGCAGTGATAAGACTTTTTTTTACTTATTCCCTTTATTTCTTAGCACTTTCTCAGTTGAAAAGAATCTAACTTTCCTCTCTTACTTGAAAGTCATCACATTCTCTCTCGATGGTCTTCTCACGCTCTCTCACTCACTCTCTCGCACTCTCTCTCCCCCACTACTCTCTCTCCCTCCCCCACTACTCTCTCTCCCTCCCCCACTACTCTCTCTCCCCCCACTACTCACTCTCTCTCTCTCCCACTACTCACTCTCTCTCTAAAGACTTCTTTCACGCTCGCTCTCTCTCTCTCGATAATCTTCTTTCACGCTCTCTCTCTCTCGATAGTCTTCTTTCACGCTCTCTCTCTCTCGATAGTCTTCTTTCACGCTCTCTCTCTCTCGATAGTCTTCTTTCACGCTCTCTCTCTCTCGATAGTCTTCTTTCACGCTCTCTCTCTCTCGATAGTCTTCTTTCACGCTCTCTCTCTCTCGATAGTCTTCTTTCACGCTCTCTCTCTCTCGATAGTCTTCTTTCACGCTCTCTCTCTCGATAATCTTTTCACTCATTCTCACTTGCTCACCAAATCTTTTCTTTCTCACTCACTCACTCACCCAGTCTTCTCACTCTTTTTCTCTTTCTCTCCATATTCTCCAACTCTTTCATTCTCATTAATTACAATTATTTCCTCCCACACTTACACTGTTTTTATTTTTATTCCCCCACCCCCTCATTCCTTCACAGCTAAGATTAAATTAACATCTAAATACCCACCCTCCCATTCTTTTTATTTACTCTTTGAGAGAGAAGCCATCTCTTGAGGTATTGGCTTCTAAATACTGCCATAATCAAAATGAGATTCCAATTTCATTTGATCCTCCAAATTTGTTACTTTGACATCAGTTAACAATTTAGTAATTCCCAAATTATGGCTGTGATTATGGAAATTAGGCCCCTATTAACAAGAATGGGTGTAACCTCTTTCTGTACAATAATTGCTTCAAAAAGCCAGGTTTTGTTATTTGAAAACTGACAATTCTTTTAAGCCAAAAAAAACATAACACAAAATATATTTATTTTTACTAGAATAGCAAAAATGTTTGTTTTGGTTAGAATATTCTTATGTTGAATTATTTTTAAAAGCGTCTATAATTCAATGAAGTGTCTGAAAATGGGACTATACAGATGATTTTAAATTAATTTTATAAGCATATTTTGTATTTGGGAAGGAAATACTTAAACTGTAAAGACATATTCTAACCTTCATAATTCTCCATATATCAAACACTGTTTTTTTTTTTTTGTTTTTTTTGGGGTTTATTTCAAATTCCTATTATTGATATTCCAGTGTGTTAAATTTTAAATTCTATCCTGAAAACAGCAACATGGCTTGACCAGGATTTTGTACTGCTCAAGGTTCCATGAAAACTGCATCAAATACATGTTATAGGTTGCACTTGTTATTCTTATGACATTAACATAGAGGTATCATTACATTTAAATAATGGAAGGATTTTTATTGATGGAACTCATAGGGCTAATATTGAAATTAGCATTGTTTTGATTGGTCAGTGCATAAATTCTTACAGAAAGTAGACTATAGACTTTAGAGGTTTGTGCTTTTCTAGAATGTCTCTTCTAGTTAAAATATTTCTCTCTGAAATCATTTTTATAGCCTCAAAAACCACAACTATTTTTATTTGGGTCCATTCATTGAATTATAGATGGCTTTAAAAGATGTAAATATGAGTGTTTCTAGTAAAACCTTTGCCATTCTAGCAAAGATAATATTCTTTATATATTACTGTATAACCATTTTTGGCCCAACAAATCTGGATTAGCAACATGCACCATTTAAAAAGCCCATGAAATTCTGAATATTAAGATGTCCACATCAGTCTATATTTCTGAGATGAGATATTGTAACTATTTACATTGTTTGGACTGTTGTCTTCATCTTTATTTCCATATTCACAATGTTTCTGAGTCCTGGGTAAGATGATAAACTACACCCAGCAGCAAGGCCTCTGATCAGGAGGTTTTGAGGCATGTAGAACCACCTCTTAATTGCTGGTGTTCCCAGGTCCACCCTGACCTGGAGTGGTAGCACCTGTTAGGGTCCCAACTATGGGCAAATAGTTAACCCCCCCCACACTGAGGTCAAAACACTATGAAAGTATAAAAATAGGTTTTATTACCAGCAATACATTTTTGAAGGAAAAAATATTACAAGCAATACATTTTTGAAAAAAATATTAGCAGCAATATAAATCTTGACAGCATTAAATAACCCATTGAGGTTGATATGCTGTAAAACAAAAACCAAACCACAATGTTTCAGCTGTTGTATGCTCTGGCCTTCTTTAGGTGATATTATTGGAATTTTGAACTGATGAAGAAAGGTCAAAGAGTACAACAGCCGAAACATTGTGAACATGGTAATAAAGATGAGAACAACGGTCTGAACATGTAAATAGTGTATAAAGATGTCAATTTCTTTAAAAAAAATTTTTTTTTAGTTAGGCATATTATTAGTCAAATTCTACAGGACTATAGTAATGCTGAGATCAGCCATTTCTATACACAAACAAGTGGCATTCATTGATGGCGGAAAATTAGTGTTACTGTCCATTTTTTATTTTTTGTTTTTCATGAAAATAGGCGTCACAAGGTTCACTAAGTGTGAACGCTTATCACGTATTAATGGGAGTTTCTTTTCTAACCTTTTTGAAATTATATGCAATCAAGTTATCTCCCTCTATTAATCATATCTTTGTTTCTTAAATGAAATCACTAAATTAGATGAGGCTATTTTAAATTTCATAATTCTCATTGGCAACATGCAAACAGATTTTTCCTATTGTATTTCTACTTAACCCTATCCCAAGCAAGAGGGGGTGCTGTTTTGTCCACCCACAACTTTCAATTGATACTACTCCTTTTGTGTTTGGAGTAATGAGTTGATACTCCAGATACTCTCATGAAAATATTTTGTTGAGTTATTCTAAAGGTAATTGGGAATATAGGGAATACTCCCTTTGTTTCATAATTGCAGGAATCAGCATACTTTTGCAGGCATGACAATTTCTTAGAAAATTACAGATAATCTTACATTAGCTTTCCAATACAGGTACTTTCAGTACATACATATTTCATTGTTTGCATTGTTTGTCCTGGGTATGATGATAAACTACATCCGGCAGCAAGGCATCTGATCAAGAGATTGGAGGTTTTGAGGAGCGTAGAACCACCTCTTAGTTGCTGTTGTTTCCAGCTCTAACCTGACCCAGGGTGGAAGCACCTGTTAGGATCCCAGCTATGAAAAAATAGTGAACACCCAAACACAAATCAATAGTTCACTTTTATAGTAAAATGACCAGCAATATATTTTTATAGCAAAATGAACAACAGTACATTTTTATAGCAAAATGACCAACAATACATTTTTTTCATAAAAAAAATTACCAACAATACATTTTATGATCTACAAACTATATATTTAAAAAAATATACCTTTCACTCTGAAAGTATAAAATTGTGTTATTAAGATTTCAGCATTAAATAACCCATAGTTTGATATGCTGCGAAACAAAATCAATGAATCAGCCAACCAACAAATATGTATATGCACAAAAGCTGAGTATCATCTACCATGTATTCAATTGTGAAAGTAGAATAACATATACTTTTTATTACTTCAAAGCTTCCAAGAAAATTAGATTTCTCCATTAAATGATCCATAAGGAGTTAACATGCTGTTAAACAAATCAGTCAGTCAAACAAATTCTTTGCATTGTAAATGAAGCGACTGCATTGAAGCATTTGGCTTATTTACTTTTTAAACTCTCATATTTGATGTCACTAGTTCCAAACCCGATGAAAATTAAAGATAAAAAGAATAATCTTGAAAAGTTTCAAACAATTTAAGCCATTATTTGGAGCTCTATAGCATTTTATGGTGTGATGTAATGGATAATGGCTCAGAATGAGAAATCAGAGGGTTAAGTTTGAATTCCAGTTGTTTTTGTTATATTCACTTAGACACAAATCCTCTTCTGAAAGGTATAGATCCATCTCTTCTACCTCCAGCTATGGGTTGAATAGCAGGACAGACTGGATACTATAGCCTTGATTGGCAACCAGTCTACCATAGAAACAGCAGCCTACTGCAGGAAAATCTTCCTATTCAGTCATGAATTGAAAGAGACATGATTGCTCGTGTTTGTATCACAAGTGGCCATTAACTGACTGATAGCATTTTGTTATACTCTGCTTCAAATTAGATCTCTTTCTGATTCACTCTATATGTTGGTTATATGTGAATGCTAAGAAAGCAAAACCTGAAATAAAATGTCATCCTCTAATCTTTGCATCCTACCCACAAAACAAATCCCCTCAAAAAAATATAAAAAGACCATATTAAAGAAGCTAATTAGGAATGTTGCCACCAAAGAAAAAACATGAAAGAAAAGATGAGTTTATGAGCCACCACATTTGCTTTTAAGAATACCACTCATAAACGACTGACACAGATTTGCAACAAATGGACAAGCTTCAACTAATCCACAACTAGCCTCTCTCAACATCACCACCATGACCTTGGTCAACCTACCCAACACACGCATCCACTCCAGGCACTACCAACTCTTCTCTTCCTCCAAGTCGCTTTCCTTTCCCACAAAGAGACATTACACTCACAACCTCTGAATTTTATATTAACAATTCTTACCTTTTCTTTTCACCTCACTGACAGTAATTGTTTTGTTTGTTCTCTCATGCTTACTATATATGTGTTTATAACAATTTTTAAAGTTAGTGAGCCAAAAAATGCCCCCTCTGTCTTTCACAACTCCCAAATAGGATGGCATGATTGAGATATATATTCCTTAAATTGTGATTTTACTTATAAATACATTTTCATTACATCCTTATTTTCTCTCGGTAATCTTTGTGAATCAGAAAGTGAAACTATAACTTCATCTCAAAAATAAGAGCAAATAAATTCCTTTTCATATTTCTTGTACTGTAATAGTCTTTATAGTAGTAGTACTAGAATTAGAACATTATTATCACCCTCCTCATGTATAGCACCAACTCGGAATCAATTCTGTTTTTTCATAAATGTGCATATACATTTGCTTCTCTGAGATGCCTAAACAAATTTCAAAACCTAATGACCTCCACACAAAAAATAACAAATTAGGGATCCACGGTAATATTTTATCGGTCATAGAGAGTAATTTCACTTTGGAATGGTTGTTATAACTGAGAATTGGAATTTCTACAGTAAACTACGCCATATAAAAATACTAAAAATAAGAAAACAACTCTAATTAATCTAGATCAAGCAATGTAAGTTAGTGTACCTTTTACTCTACCAGATGTTTTGACTATAAATTTTAAAACTGCTTATTATGAGATATTCTACTAGTGTACATAAATGTTTCATAGAATTTAGTTGTTAAATATTAGGTTGATGCAAAAATAATGTCGGTTTTTGACGTTAAAAAAATACGTTAAAAACCAACATTATGTTTGCACCAACCTAATACAAGTTTAATTTCATTAAATTAGTTTCACTTCAAAATAAAGCCTATACATTTACTATTTCTATAATACAATTCCTAAACTGATCTATTAATAAAAAATAAAATAGGCTTCTTTTTTTTTTTTTTTCTTTTTTTTTTTTATCAAATGGTTGTGAGGGTCTACCAAAAACAAATTAAGAGTAAACAAAAGGTGGAGAACTACTGGTCTACCTGTTTGAATGTCATGCAAATTTGCCTGAGGTCTATCTATCTATTGTTTATCAAAACAAGAGAATTTAGCGCTAAAATCTCATGGAAATGGTTGTAGATATTAAATTTGGAGGTAATGGATACATTTACCAGATTAATTACTGTTTCTATACTAAAAAAATTAAAGTTTACAATTTCCTGATTTTAATTGAATTAGTTACCAGCTTTTTCTTTTTATGTCAGACATTTTGCAAGGCTTAAAATAACAGGACAATTCCTTGAAATTCTTTTGTTCTTCTATTGTAAATTTATATGTAATTAACGATGAAGCCACATAAAATGATATTATTTAGAATACATTTTAAAATCTTACTGCCTTTTCCAGAACAAAACTATTTTTAATACGATTTTGATGGATTCTTTTTTTTTGCTTTAGGTGTAACTGGAATTTTAGAAGCCTACCAGAACTGCATCCGCCAGGTGCAACTATGGGGCCCTACCAATATTGCACCCATCATACATCATGTAGCCAGATTTGCACGAACTGCTCAAGATGAGGAATCTACAAAAGGGGCTGCCGTAAGTGAAATAATTCCTTATAATGTTTTTCTTCATGAACAAGAAAATTAAATTAGTCTCCATGACTGTAATTAGCTTGTTTATTGGCCAGGAGCAAAGAAGTGCAAAAGAGGAAAATAAAAAATAATTTTTCCAAATATTATTTTACTTGGAGTGAATTAATGTGTATACGAGAAAAAACTTTGGATTTCAATTGCCACTATCAAGGTAAACAATTCTTCATATTGAAAAATCCAATTCCTTCTACATTTTATCTATACTTACTGTTAATTAATTCAATAGATTTATCTTTACCTGATAAGGCGTGTATCTGTAAAGTTTGAAGGTGGAAGTCTTTTGAACTTTGATTTATTAATTAATTTTATATACATAGGACACAATGGGTAAATTGTCGCCATTTTATATTTTTCATTTCATGCACACAGGTTGTTTTGTTTTTGTCAACTGCACATTATAATTGTTCAGTTGGGCACCGTCTATGAAAAAAATAGCACCATGATGCAATTCACTCTGCTAGAAATTTGGAAACAGCATGCTGCACAGCTTGGCATTCACGCTGGAAGCTCCAATACAAACATTTCAGTGTGTTTGGGTGTCAATCTTAGGACAATGCTGAGGATTTGGAAAGAGTCAGATGCATCAAATGGTGATTTCAAAAATGTTTGGAGAGATCACTAGTGATGGTTACATTGTGCTGCCATTCATCTTCTCACAGGGCCTCAGGCTCAACACAGATGCCTACATCAAGTGCCTTGGGGAGGTATTGCTGTCCTGGGTCAAGAGGGTGGTTGCTGGAATGTCCTATATCTGGCATCATGACAAACAAGCAGGAGAACCTAGTCATTGCTGTCAGACAATTTCTGTGACCACATCACCCCTTATATCTGGCTAACTAACTCTCCGGATTTGCAACCCCTTGATTATTACGTGTGGTATGCAGTTGAGTAAGAAACCACCAAAACACCTTGTAATACCAAAGATGAAGGCAACGATTATGGTAGTATTCACCAACTTAAACAAGGAGACCATCTAGAGGAGATACAGGAGATTCTAAACTCGTCTGGAGGCTGTGGTTGAAGCCAATGGTGATTTTATTGAATAAATTTAGTCTTTAGTATTTCAAGATATTTTTGTGTAATTTTGTAAATATGTCTGTTAAAATGATATGTTAGTGTTATTTTGATTTTTGCATAATTTAGGCATATATATATATATATATATATATATATATATATATATTGTGAACTCGCCCATCAGTGATCAATGTGAGCTGTTGACCCGCGTCTACCAGGGACTCTTTTATGAGATATGAGGCATCTCAGTTCCTAGGAACCAACATCCACACAACCTGCACATATGACTTGATTATAGTGGTGAAGATTTTGTGCGGAACCATCCACACTTTTTAAAGACCCGAATACAGAGACCTGGTGCACCATGTCCCACAAGGTCCCCAAACGACCCTCCGCAGGTTTTGAATTCAGAGTGGTCTTTCTCCTGGACCAGTTGCCCTCTGAGGCTATAGAATTGAGTCCTGCTATTTACCCATTGCTGAGGGGGAGGAGAGGATTCATACCATTATCAAGGGCATTAGCACAAGTGAATGTAATGGATTCAACTGGAATTCAAACTCAGCTCTCCAATTCGTCAAACCGAGCCACTATCTATTACTCCAGCCTGCCTCCATATATATATATATATATATATATATATATGCACACAGACACATATAAATAGGGTGGCAGCTAATGTAAATTAAAAGTTAAGGTACTTTCACGAATTGTTGCAGTTCTCACTTGCTGCTGCTTGTACTCTATTAAGCTAAGTTCAATATATATTTTTGACAACTGGAAAACGTTCATGAAAGTAGATTTGTTTCAAAATATATCCAATAATCCATTTCACCATTTAAGGCTTCATCAGATCTAAAAGCAAAAAAATGACATTTGAATATAACGAAATCCTATTATTTTTTCCAAAGCTCTATAATCATATATCCTAATATCAAAACCTACTGTCACCAAAAAAATGCATGGATTAAAAAAAAATCTTTTACTTTCTACCTATTCCGAAGTATTATATCTTTCAACTCAAAAACTGAATGTAAAGAAAATAAATGTTAACAACTTTTTAAAAATCCCACATTTTCTTTCTTTCTTTAGTCACGAGAAACACTGATTGGGGAAAAAATAAGATTCCATTATTTAAACATATACACATACACACACCTCTTTTTATTAGTTTTTGGATCTGATGAAACCTTAAATGGCGAGATGTATTATCAGTTATATTTCAAAACAAATCTACTTTCATGAATGTTTTCCAATTGTCAAATATTTAAAAAAAAATAACTTTGTTGAGATTATATATCCTAATTTTAAAACATACTTATATATAATGTGTGTGTGATTTATATGCTTATGAAATAATACTGTTACTGGTTTGGATTTAACAAGTAAGTGAATCTCCACCTAGTGGCCAGATGGAATAGGGTTAATTTGATGGGTCAATTCAAAAGCTTTAATAACAGTTATTTAGATGCTACTAGTATACTGGAAATACTTTGGGGTCTGATTTTCTACTGAGACTGAAATTTGCTGTTTTGAACTAGAAAGAAAAACATAACCAGAGGAAATGAAATTTGATCAGAAAATAAAGTGTTGATAAGAAAGTAACCAGGAGTCTAGATGTTTACCCAAGTCGAGACACTCAAGAAAAAAATATGTCAGTCTAAAGAAAACAGAACCAACTCCAAAAAAGTATTGAATGAATTTTTTTAGTGGGTCTCATATTATGAGAAATGTAAGATTAAAATATTCATCATAAAGATGAGCATAGAAACAGTCCCAATGAGAAGTTCACAGGGGAAAGCAAGAGTAAAATTGGACATAGATCTATTTGTGGATGAAATGATGGACTGCTCTTCATTGAGCATTGCTTTCATCTGTAAAATGGGGAAAATACATCGTGTGAAAAAAGAAAATCTGTAGTATATGATTTGCATCAGGAAATACCAGAGGTCTGAATTGAATTCAATGTCAATCAGGAATATTTGAGCTAAGAGGAATTGATCTGAGGCGACCCCAATATGTACTGGGCTGACTCTAAGAGATGCCAAGGTAAGATTTGTACTTGTTGTCACATTATAACATCAAAAGAGCTGGGTATATCAGAGGGTTGACCTAGATGGTGATCCCAGAGCCACCAAGTATAGAATCTGGCATAAAAGGATGCTGGTGGCTGCACTGACATAAAACAGGATATCAACCCAGTTGAACTTAGCATATAAACACACAAGATGACAGGAAGTTATATAAATGTTCAACATGCGAGGAGTGGGGGCAGTAGAGCTTGTCATATGAAAATTGAATGCTTTTAACAAAAATCTCCCACCATCAAAAAAAACAGTGGAAATCACATGTTCTCATCATTGACATTAGAAGTCCAAAAGTGAATAAATAATAATTTTGCATATATAATGATTTTGTCTTATATTCTTATTGGATGTTGCTAACATACTAAAATGATGTTACAATGCAGAGGGGTTTGAAATTGGATGGACGGATAGCAAAATGGATGCTCAGGAAATTATAAAATAATCAGATAATGTTGATGGCTCAAAGAAGATCTAGTTGATGTAATCCATGCCAATCCACCATAAGAATAGCAGTTAGAGGTTTTTCAGCCAATAGAAACATGAGAACCTGGAGATACCTTTGAACAGACCAAATTTGGAAAAGTTTGAAAAATGACAGATTTGGGGTTTTTGATAATCAAATTAAACACACCAGATTGCCTCAATATAAGCAGTATGATTTTGGCCCTTGAAAATTTTTAATCTGATTGACAAAGAAATCACTGTCATTTGACATCACCACACTTTGAAAAATACTTCCTGAAAAAAGGTATTCAGTTGAATATTTTCAGCAGCTTAAGAAATCGATTTGCAGATTAGTGACGTAGTGAAGGTGGTGGAGACCAGGCTTAGAGACCAATTTTGTTTGCAGGCCTGAGAGTCCTTTATTGATTACCTATCACCAATTTCATTTTTTTTTTTTTTTTTTTTTTAATCATTTCACCCCAAGCAAGGTGATAATGTCCCTAGGATGCAGAGGGTCACAGGGAGTGAAAGAGAATGAAAAGAATTTAGTGAGAAGTGAGGTAAAGACAAAAAAGAAACAGAGTTCAGGAAGACAGAAGATGGTAATTGATGTTTAATTTAAATTTTTGAAGATTGCAGGTAGCAGGGAAGCAAGAAATCAGAAGGGAGTTCCACGGGTGAGAAGTGAGAGAAAAGAAGAGATGGTTGCATCGAGCTAATTCAAAAGTATAACAGTGAAACCTAGTTGCCAATCTAGTAGCATTATAAGAAGCAGTGTTATTGTCTTTACAATATAGGCTGAATGATGCCAATATCAAAGAACTGCTACATCCTGGGTATGATGATAAACTGCATCCGTTTCCTGGGTAAGACAATAAACTACGTCCAACAGCAATCAGGAGGTTTTGAGGAGCATGGAACCACCTCTTAATTGTTAGTGTTCCCAGGTCCACCCTGACCTGAGGTGGCAGCACCTGTTAGGATCCCAGCTATGGGCAAATAGTTGACCCCCTCAAACTAGGGTTGAAACACTATGAAAGTGTAAAAATATATTTTTTTATCCCAGAAATACTTTGTAAAAATATTATTAGCAGCAATACACTTTTGAAAAAAAAATATTATCAGCTATATATATTTTTAAAAATATTACCAGAAATAGATTTTTTTGAAGGAAAAAATACTACTAGCAACACATTTTTGAAAAAAAATTACCAGCAATAAAAAATTTTGTCAGCATTAAATAAACCATTGAGGTTGATATGCCATAAACCAAACCAAACCAAAAACTGCTATATTAAAGTACTTGTAGTAAAATTTATAAAAAGTGATGCCTTATAAAAATTTTTTGAAGAGTATTTTTTTTTTTTACTACTATATTCTTATATCCCAAAGAAGCTAGCGTCCTGGGTATGACGATAAACTACGTCCAACAACAAGGCTTCAGATAATGTTTTCAGAAAAATAATGTTGCCAGCTATACGTTTTTTGGAAAAAATAATGTTGCCAGCTATACGTTTTTTGGAAAAAATAATGTTGCCAGCTATATGTTTTTTGGAAAAAATAATGTTGCCAGCTATACGTTTTTGGGGAAAATAATATTGCCAGCTATGTGTTTTTGAAACAATGTTGCCAGCTATGCATTTTTGAAAAAATAATGTTGCCAGCTATATGTTTAATAGTACTGTATATTTAATATATGTATAGGTATATGTGTATATATATATATCTATATATATATATATATATATAATATACCTTAATTTGACATTAAATGACCCACAGTGGTTGATATGCCATAAAACCTAACCAACCAAAGAAGCTAGAAGCTTAGCTTAGACTTATTTTAAATAAGTTCTCCAATATTATCACAAAAGTACACCAACTAACAGCAGATTTATAGAAAATTACAGTCAACCTACCCTCTTGTATTTGTGATTTTTCTGTATGTATAACATTGTCATTAATAATGTCACCAAAAATTTACATAAAATTTCTGCAAGTAGACTTTTTCCTTATCTTCTGAGGTTGTTGTTGTTTTAATAATTAAATTACACTACTTGATCAGTTTGGATCAAAAGTGTGCTGAATATATGCTATAGTATTTTAATCTCATTTTCACTTATTCATGTTGCAGGCTTATTTTATTTTGCTGCTGTTAACTGATGGTGTTGTCACTGACATGGCAGAGACTGTGGAGGCTATTGTCGAAGCATCACGCTTACCAATGTCTCTCATAATTGTTGGAATAGGAAATGCTGACTTCAAAAATATGGATTTCCTTGATGGAGATGATGGAGTTTTGACAAGTAAATCAGGCAAAATTTCCCAAAGAGATATTGTTCAGTTTGTGCCATTCAACAAATTTGTAAGGGTAATTTTATTTTCAATTTTCCTTTTGCTTTTTGCCATTTCTTTACAAGAAAATAGTGACAAAGTGATGTTATCTTTTGAATATGGAGGAGGATCATAAAAAAATAAGAAATTTAGCAATAAATTAAAGAAAAAGAAAAAAAATCCATTAGATTTGAAGTATAATGATAGAATTAGCTGTTTCCATTCAAGAAACATTTTGCATTTATTGACCAAATTGAAATCTACAAATTCTTTTTATTAAAACAGTTTGTCAGGTAATTAGACTTCTGATGTTTTATAACTAGTTCTTTCATGTACTACTGATGGAAGTTTCCTTCCAAACGTTTTGTTTTTGCTAGTGTGAAAAATTAACAGCTCAACTAAATATATAGCAAAACCATTTACAATGCATTCTTATAGTAAAATAATTTTCAGTACATTACTATGGTAATGGTAAAATTAGTTGTTTCCATACAGGAAACATTTGGCATTAATTGACCAAACATTATGACAGTTGGTTGAAATTTAATTTTATAAAAATCTTTCTCTTAAAACAGTTTTTCATAAAATTAGACTTCTCAAGTCCACTGTTATAGTTTTTTTCTATTAATGATTTGAGTTTCCTTCTAAACTCTGATGTTTTCAGTCATGTGCAAATTTAACAGCTTGATTGTATCATTATCTTCTAGTTATATGGACTATCCATTTTTGATGAACTCTCTGTTAAACTCCCAAACAAATTACACTCAAAAGATTTAATGTAAGAAGTTATAAATGACAAAAACGCAACAGAAATTTATTTGGTATTTCATAAATTTATCATGCAAAACCAAATGTTTTTTTTTTTTTTGTCAGAAGAGTAATCAAAGCTTTCTAAAACTCTTTATTCCCAAAACTTCAGTAACACACACACACACATATATATAATGTGTGTGCGTGTGTGTAAAAATTTCAGATCAATTATATCTGTAAAAGGACAATATAAAAGACAGAAAGAAAGCTTAGCTGACATGTTTTGTTGTCTGGGGAACTGTATCACCCCATGTCCATAAACTTACTTTTTTTGCCAACCTGATTAATATTCATGAACACCCCTATGCCAAAAATTTTGAAAAAACTAATATTTTTGCTTTTGTATATAAATACTTGCCACAAATAAAATCCTTACATTTGCCTTGATAAAGTACCTCAGAGGACGAAACATGTTAGCTAAGTTTCCTTTTTGTCTTCTTATATATGAATAAAAATGACAATAGGAAAACTGGTAATTGCTGACGCATTTCGTCCAATGTGGACTTTATCAAAGCAAAATATGAAAATGAAATTAAATTATATTCTCCACACATGACAATTACTGACGTTATTTTTCAGTTAAAAATATGAAAATAGTGTTTCTCTACATTCCAGTTGCTAGGTACATTCTGTTTTTGTTTTTATTAGTTACTTTGTTCATTTAATGCGTCAGCAATTACCAGTTTTCTTATTGTCATTTTTATTCATAAATATTGTCTTCTCTACTGGTTAAATTGGAGAAATTTTCATATATATATATATATATAAAACAAGTTTCATTAAAAACAACTGACAAGGTACTGAAGTTATGTTTTTTATTTAATTTTTCTTTTCTGGACATAAAGTATGCAGAAATTGTCCAAATGTTCTGTATGTCAGAGTTCTTTTCAAATTCGTCTATACATGCGAGATGAATTTGAAAATTTTTCATCTTAATTTCTCTCCTTTAATCATTTACTCTGTCCTGCTCCCAAATTTATTTTTCTCCTTCTCTTCCCCCTCACATTTTAAATACATTTGCTCTTAGTTGTAAATTTCCCTCTTCTTTCTTCCTATTTACAAAAACATTATGATTCATTTTTTTTTATTTCACTCCTTGGTGTTGACAAGCCCATACTGGGTGAAATGGCCATATATCGTACTGGGTATCACATTTTATCTACTTGTAATTCATATATGCTCTATAATAAATATATTGAGCTCTCTTCTGTGGCTTAATTTCAATATTTTATATTACTAGGATTCACTTGGATTACTTACCATGAATTTTTACCTATATATATATATAAATAAATGACGTGACTGAAGAAAATTCTCCTTCTGCTTACAGTTTGCTGTAATTTAATACATACAGCTTCCAACACTTGGAAATGGTGTTCAGAACAAGCATTATGTAAAACAGAGAATGAGTTGATAGAAAATTTAGAAGAGCATAGCTCCAAAAGGTGTTGTCTAATCACAAATTCATGTGCAGATTGTGGAACATGAACGCAATTATGATAATTAAATCTAATAAATGCAGGTACATGTTGACCCAACTGAATTTCCGACCTTAAACATGTTCATCCTATATATTCAGCTGCACACTGACATTTGAATTTATGAATAACAGAACTTTTATTGAGATAAGACAAATGGTCCTTTACAAAGGAAGGAAAAATAGGGCAAGTCCTGAAGACAACACGTAACTTGGCAGTAAATATATATATATATATATATATATATATATATAATAGCTGGCCACTTGTATTCAAGGATACCTGTCTACTAGGGCGACCAGCCAATCTCTATTGCTGATGCTTGCTCAGGTGCAGTTGTGTTTATTCAATACCCACAGAGCCTACCTGTGGTTTATATTGCAACTATGCTGAGCAGACCTTAGTTACAGTTTCTGGGAGAGAGCATGTTATCTAGTGTGATCAACAATCTGAATAAAGCCAGCACTCTGAAACCCTCGGTTACAATGACTTGTGACTTCATGCTAGCACAGCCTTTGACAGCACCTCAGGATTCCGTCTACCCAATTTCACTTACAAGGCTTAGGTCAACCTGTGGCTTGTTTTTCAGGCACTTTCCAAAAGTACCATAAGCTGGAATCCCTCCTTCCAGACTGACTGCATCAGGAAGTCTCCTTCCTGAGAATGCAACCATGGTGATATTTGAACCATTTGTTACAAATAAATTAAAATTATATATATATATATATATATATATACTGTTTTACTGTATCACAGTTCATCAGTGTCACTAGATGTCCGGCTGAATTGGCATCAGTCGGAGATTCTACCCCTAAGCTGTTGGCACATGGTAGGGATGAAGGTGAATTTAAGCATATTTATTTTTAGATAAATACACAGTGACTGAGAGAATTCAATTTGATTTATTGAAGAGTCTTGCATTATTAGCAGTAATAGTCAGTTACAAACTCATACTTCGTCCCCCGAGAGCTCAACCGAAAATAAAATTTTCAAGAGCATATATATTGTCATCCACAGACAGACTGTATATATTACACCCACAAGCACTGTAGATTTTTTTAAAAAAAAAAAAAAAGAAAATTTTAAAAACACATTTTTCGCTTCAGTTATTGTGAAAAGGCAGGAAAACAAATTCCATTATTCAGTCTCCCATTTATTCTTTTTAATCCTTAATCATTATGGGTTTGTTATAATGAATTAAAAAAGTTGTACATTTATTACATGTAGACATTATGTTAATATTTAACTTTCATGCCTGAAAAAAAAATGCTGTGTCAGAAGGATGCTTATTCTTTTGACCTGATTATGATGAACAACTGTAATCATAAATTTTGAAAAAAAACATTTTCCAAGTATCTCTTTCCTTTGCTTTTGACACATAAATTGATTAAAATAGCTTGAGAGTATCTGTTTCTCTTACATAATTTGATAATTTTGTAATTTTTTATAAAATTTTTCAATAAAAAGATTTTTTAGAAATCTTTATAAAAGTTAAATCATAAATGTTGCATTGTACTTGATTCATATATTTTTTTTTTCTTCTAAATAAACACTGAAAAGTGTATATATTAAGTATATATTAATAGCAGTATCAAGGGAAATACTGTCTTTTTGAAACACCACTTTTGTGGACACAAAGGTTAAAAACTGCCGACATTATAATAGAAATTATATAAATAAAATGAAAACTGTGGTGTAAGTACTCTTGAGTAGTGAGCTTTTTAGATCAACATATATGATCTGATGCTTCTGCTATTTATCTAGAGCTCCTTGATAAAATCCAAAGAATCGGTAATATTCTTGGTCCTGATCTGGCATCTCAGCTTCAGTCCTTTTCTCACTACTAACATTGCCTCCCTGTACATTTTCTATAAATATTTTCATGGTAATTGTTCTGATGAGCTTTTTGCTATGGTACCTAGATTTATGAATTTAAGTGCATTATTAGACTGGCAGTGAGATCTCAGCAATTTACAGTTGAGTTGGTTAACTGTAACCATAAATTTTATGCTAACAGTTTTTTTTTCTCACACATCTCATTTATGGAACTCCCAGCTCGATGCTTTCTAACCAACTTTAATCTTCAAAAATTTAAATGCAATGTCAATTGCTATCTATTGTTCTGATTATTATTCTTTTTGTCCTCACTTAGTAATTTTTTTTTTTAATTCTTCCACACCCAGTAACCCCTTCCTTTGTGTCTTAGTGGCTTTACTGCCTTGCATGGGGTGAACTTGATTAAAAAAAAATCCCTTCTCAAAGAGAATCCTTGATAAATTTAAAAGATTAAATTATCATATGGACACATATCTAGATTTTGAATTCTGTAATTGGCCAACATTTCCTTGATAATCCTGTCTGTGATACTTTTTCAAAATTCTAAATATTGCACAGTCATCATTTTATTTGATCTTTGAATCTCTTTTTATTTCTAGACGACAACTGTCATTTTATAAGCAAAAAGTTTTTCTGTTTGCTAAAAGTACCTTATATTACTTAACCTTTTAGTACCCATTGCAGTGACTCTCAACATTTTTTGCCTTTTTCATCATATGCCAGAATGTCATTCCCCATCTTTCCAAGATTGTCCAACTCAAAAGGTGCATTTGAAATAATGTGTATATTATTGAAAATCTTCTTTTCTATATTAGTACACATACATTTACACAGATTATTTTTATAAAGGAGTTTTTTCTTTTTATTTGACACTCCAAATTCTTTAAATAAAAAACAAAAAAGCAAAAAATACCCCCCCACAAACACACACACACACACACACACACACTGTAAAACACCCCTGGTTTGGAACCCCTGCACTCATGGAACATATTTTTACCACATGAGCATTAGCTATAAGCATACCAACAGTAAGTCACACGATAACATTCAAAAACATTTTTTGGGTGTGTTTTAGTGTAAAGTGTTTCACAGCTCTTTTAGCTTCTGCATGGAAAGTTCATGTCAGCAGTTCAAAAAGGGAACCCAGAAGAAAGAGAGAATTACTTTAGGGTTCACGTGGTTTTATATTCAAACTGCTGCTGATACAGGGTTTATTTACTTTCAGCTGCTACTAAAGGGCCCTACAATATGATGTGTAAGCACATATTGTATTTTAGTCTTTTCCATCTATATTATTGATAAAATAAGTAAAATTAATGCTCATCTAATATTAAAAATATGCCTTGAAATAATTTTTCTACCAGTGGAATGATGGGCACTGAAAAGCTACGTTGGCCCATGATCCATCACCTTTTTTTATGAGATCACAGTTAATGTTTTACTTCGTTTATATTAGTAATTTTGTTTTACTGTTTAATCTTGTAAATTTAACAGCAATTCTCTTTAATAGAGGTTGTTGCAATCCGGTGTATTCATTTCCTAACTTACTGCGGGCATTAGTAACATTTGAGTTTGAAATTTCTCCTGAAATATCCACAACAAACATAGCAGACTTGGGATGTGAGTCCATGTAAAGAAATGTAAAGAAACAATATATATGTACAAACAAATGATAATGTATTAACAACAAAGGTATACAAGCGACATAGACAATAACGCATGTAACAAAGGAATGTGAAACGCTTTTTGGTCCAAAGTATATGTAATAAGTGAATGTGCGTATGTACGTGTGTGTGTGTGTATTGTTCATATGTTTCCCAAAGGGAATACATTCTTCCCAATAGGTTACATGTTGATGAATAAGGTGGGAAGAGAGTGATAAAAAAAAATATCGCAGATAGCCCAGAGATGATCCCATAGGAGCAGTTTTGAAAATTAGGAGGAGGTAACTCAACAAGGTTGACTGAAAAGCTGTTTGCTTAAGAAAACATGCAAAATCTTTTTTTTCTTTTTTTGATACAATTTTCCACAGTTCTCCACTTCTTCATGCTATCATTAAGTCTTGAATTGTTTAACATTTCACTGGATATAGTAATGCTTTTACAAAACTTTGCTTGCTGTCAGCATACATATATATATATTTTCAACAGTCAGTCTCTAGCATTTGTATTATAAATTAACTGGCACTTAGTGCTATTTCCAAACCAGTATAGACATATGCTAGCATGCAATACGACCTGGTTATGGTATATTTTTATTACGTTGTGGGTGGTGTTTAGCTTAGTCTGTACTGCAGTATATGTGATTGAAACCAAAGTGTTAGTACCTATGTGATTTATTTATTTACCCATGTCAATTATTTCCAGTAAATGGAAATTTCTTATTTTTCCCAAAATGGGCCAGCACAACCAGGCAACAACACTATTACAATGCAGTAGTGAAAGTACCAATTATATATGTGATGATAGTAGAAATTAATTGGTACCTGTTCTGGGATTTATTAAAATAGAATAAAATAATCAATTTAACAGAAAAAAGCTGTTTTAATTATTAATAATATATCCAGTTGTTGCTATCTAATATTAAGGTGTGTCTTTGTACAAATAGTTTTCAAATCATTCTAACAACCATGACAGATGTATCATGATAAGAGCAAATTTTAATTGAAACAACTCGTCTGAACATGATTATAGCGCTTTTGAAAGTCTGTAGTACTCATCCTAAAAATCACTATGGTTTCTTTTGTAATTCATTGAATCTGCTCATTATAGGCAATAAATGACAACAAGTGATGTAAGATGACTAATTACAATCAGTTGTCAATAAAAAGAACTGTTGTCAATAAAAAGAACTGTTGTACTAGAAACTAATAACAATTTAACTTGATTTACTAATGATTTCTAGTAAGCAACATATAACTTAGTACAGTTAGAGGATGATTACTTTGGATTTTTTATTTAGCAGTAAATAAACTATTAACAGATAAGACTCAGAACATTTTTTATTTAATAGCTGGACATTTTTGGCTTTGTAAAATATACTTTAAAAAAACTAAATTAAATTAATGATATAATTTTTTTCATGCCATCTAGAAGAAAATATTATAATTATTTTTTAAAAATATGGTTCAATTGCTACACAGGAATTACCACGTTTCAAAACAGAAAATAAAATTTTAAATTTAATCATAAAATTAATTTTAAAATCTATAGCTCCATTCCATTCTCAAGCGATTTTTGGAATAACCTATTAAGAAATTTACTTAATTTAAAAGGATAGACAATCTTAATCTTAGTTGTTATGGTTACGGAAAAAGCCAATCATTTTGATAAGGGATAGTTGGGTTTTAATTTCCCTAGACAACTTGTGTATCAAATATAATTTAAGTTAAGGTGGGGTAGGGGTGCCTACTCACATACAATGACATCTGTTTTTCATGTCATCTTAGTTTTTCAATAATAAAAAGTTTTTGGCTTTTTTATTTGGCCACTTAATTTATAATTTTATACACAAAGATTTCTATTGAAATTGGTCTACAGTTAAAAGAGAGTTCTTGTAGATCTCAACAAGTGGTTGGCCGTATATAATTGATAGGAAACATTGCTCTAGTAAAAGAACTGTAAATTCAAAAGATAATGAAACTTGTTTAAGAAGTCAATTCACAGTGGAGTGGAGCCAAAGGCATTGTTTATTCCCTGTCAAATGTCTCTAAAATTTAGTGAAATTATTAAAAAAAATTGGATGGTTAAAAAGAGAAAAAATTGTTAGACCCTGAAAGATGTCAGCGTATCAGGTTTAAAAAAACTCACTGCATCTACTTTGAAAATAGAAGAAACAATAAAACAAATGAAGAACAAATGGATTAAAACAGGAGTCAATATTTGTGACAGAATGAAATTGGCTGAATGAAATGAGATCTCCATATGGAAAAAACGAAAGGAAAAGCATTTTTAATCAATTCATAATGATAGATTTTCCATTTATACAGGGTAACCCAAAAAACAGGAACTTTTTAACAATCCAATAAAACCAAGAGTGATGGAAGAAAAATATTTTATTCATAGTAATTGAAACCTTAAAACATGCCATTTAAGAAACAATGATGGAATTTTCATTTTTTAAAAATTACGTCCTGTAAATGGCGTCCTCCTGTACGAATGCATTCTTGAAATCTGCTGTTGAGATTCCTCACTGATAGGATATCAGAGTCCTAACACTGATAGGATATACATTGGTTCAACGAAGAATGAATTTAAAGTTAGATGGAGACAACACAAAAGTTCCTTCAATAATATTAGAAATAGAAATCGGACATCTCTATTCAAATATTTTTGGCATTTAAAAGAAACGAATAAAACACCAAAAGTAAAATGGAAAATAATAAATGGAACAAGAACTTGTAAAACCTGGGATGACCCATGACCTTTATGTGTACATGAAAAACTACACATTATTAAGTTTCTAAATAATGAAAATTTATTAAATCATAGACATAAGTTAATGGTTTTCTGCCAACATCAACAAATTTTTGCATTAAATAATTAGCATAAAAAAATTAAATTTCATAGTCTAATAAAAGGTTTAAAAGCTTAACCCAATCATAAGATAGAAAAACAATTTATGAAGTCATCCAAAAAACAAATTGTAGTTCAGTGCAACGTGTTTATGTTCGAAACAGCCCTTTAGGAAAAAAATAAATAAAACAAAATTCTCTAGACACTTAACGACATATTATGGTGCCAAAAGCTATCTTTCACTGTGACTGACCAGACAATGCATACATGAATGCCATCATTCGCTTTGAAATGGATACCCCAACCCTACCTCTGCTTGACCTCTTTCTGAAGGTGACTGATATGTGGATAAAAATTAACTCTTGGGCCCTTATCAAAATGGTGGACCCAGCCATTTCTATAGTAATTAATTTTGCAAAAGAACATGCTTATAAAGATGCATAAATTTCAAGATTGGTTATTCCTAAACTTTCGCTTGAGGATGAAACAGCACTTGATACTTTAATTCAATTTAATTTTAATAATTATATTGAGGTTTTCGGCTCTCGTTTTTGAAACATGAGAACTCTTATGTGGTAAAGGAATCATATTTTTTAAAATATATATATATCTGTTTAATCATTTAAGCAATAAAGCCACTAGAATGCACGAGGTTAATAGTAGAAAAACTACTATTAAGGAGAGAGGACAATAAAAGAACAAGAATTAAGAAGATAGAAAATAACAATTGACATTGTATTTAAATTTTTGAAGATCATAGTTGACTGGGGAGCAAAAAGCCAGAAGAGAGTTCAACAAGTAAGAAGTTTGATAGAACTGTTAGCGTTGAACTTACAGATACATCTACCCATTTTAACTGTAAAATGATGAGACTGCCATCAATCGAGTACTGCACTTAAATTCATAAAATCTCGATACCATAGCAGAAAGTTCATCAGATTAATTATAAGGAAAGTATTTATAGAAAAGGCACAGGGAAGCTATGTTACTTGGGTAGGAAAGGAACTGAAGTTGAGATGCCAGATCAGGACACTGGATAATTTTTACACTCCCTTACCACCAGCAAATGGAAAAATTTAAGAATACTAGTAAAAGTCGATAAAAAATAAATTAAAATTTCCATGACTCTCAAATGAGAAAAAAGATATTGTAACCATACGAGTAGTTTTAAAAACAAAAAAATTAAGCATAGTACCACGCTATCTACCTATGTATAGAAAACCAAACAAGAAGATAATATAGACCCCATCCTTAAATGGGAAATATTAAAAAAATGCCCCAAATATAAAGCAGGCCATAAATTTTGTAAATTATGTGCAGAGGAGAAATTAGCCATAGCTTTATATGATCAACCTAACCAGCTATTAAACTCCAAAACTGAAATCCTTAACGTATGTAGACATAAAAATCTTGGCTACTAAATTAGACGTTTTCCCGCTTATTTGTCATACCACCTTAATGTTTGTGGGGTTTTTTTTTGGGGGGGGGTTCCCCCCACTTCTCATTTTTGTTGAATAAATATTTACCCCAACCCACTTAGGTGTTTGTGTTGGTGTTTCTTTGGTCACGTGGTATAATTTTAATTATCGCCTATAAATATGCGTTTCTCTTTGCCTTGTTAGCCGTACTTTCCCTGACAATCCGTTTAGGTGAAACCTAGGTAGGTTTGTCTGGCTCACTAGGTGTATCTATATCATATATATATATATATATATATATATATATATATATATATATATATATACACACACACACACACACACACACTCTTATTTTGTCTTAAAATCATATGATTCTGACTCTTAATTTTTTTTCTTGTTACAGAGTTCTATGCCAGAACTTGCTCGACATGTCCTTGCAGAAGTACCCCACCAAGTTGTGAATTATTTTCAGATGATGAAAATTAGTCCTAATCATCCACCTGTACCTGCTTCATAAGTGCCACATTTCAAACAAAGGAAACCTATTCATTTCTGGGGCTCTTTTCATTTTTTAAAAATTTACATTTTATTTACATTTGTTTAACAGTTTTAGAGCTTTAATAGTCTTTTCTTGGTTGGAAAAAAATGCTTGCGAAGTCAGAATTAAAAAAACAAAAAACATGCAAAATAACTGCATTGGATTCCACCACAGAAATGGTTTTGTGCTCACTTCTTGTTATACTTTTCATATATATATATATATATATATATATAAATAATTGATATACAAAAATAATAATCTCCAAATGGGTAATTCCTTTACCTTTATTCAAATTTATAAGATATATTTTGCTTTTACACTTTATGAACTTATATTTTATTAGCAAATAAAAATATTGCTGCTAGTTCATAATAAGAAAATGCCTTGTCCAAATAGTTTGCATTATGCATAAACATTCCAAATTTAATTTATAATTTTGACTTCCAACATGGAAATTGAAACAGTTTTCTTTTTCATAATGATCTTGATAAAAGCTTTAAATAAGGCTTATTTGCTGTCTCAAATTATTTTTTAATGTTTCTCTTCTGTAATATTTCATATTATTTTATGAAACCTATAAAAATACCAAATTTGTTATGATATTACAAATATATAAGACTAAGTATGTGCATCCTAATAACAAGCAAATTTTAATAATAGCAAAAGCTTCCAAAAGTATACATTTTTCTGCTGTTGTATACAAAGCAAATCAATGCATTTTCCCATTATTGCAATAGTTAATATTTCCATGTCATTCAATGATCTTTTTCAGATTCTAGAATGTAATTAAACTTTTTTTTTTGTTTGTGTGAATACTCACAATATAAATAACATCAGAAGGATTATTTAAGATAAAAAACAATGTGGTTTAGGGGTTTAGCAATAAAATTCTCTTGTTTACTCTCTGGAATATTGCAGCTCAAATCCTTGTCTTAGAATATAAGACAACTGCCATAAATACAAGAAGTTAAAAAAAAAATCTGATTTACAATTTTAAATTGATATTAAAAAATATTTAGATTTTGCATTCTTTTTTTTATATATAGCTGGAAAATTATTTCTTGGTTATTTGGAAAAGAGATTTCATGTTTATGCTTCATATTGTTTACTTTTGTTTGGAAAGAGATTTTGTGTTTATGCTTCATATTATGTACTATTTGTTTACTTTTGATGGGAAAAGATTTCTTTTGCATTTGAGGAAGAGATTTCTCATACTTCAAATTGTTAACTTTTGGTGGGAAAAGATTTTTTGTTTATTTGAGGAAGAAATTTCTCGTTCAAATTATTGGGAAAAGATTTTTTGTTTATACTTTGGTGGGAAAAGAGTTTTTGTTTATACTTCAAACTGTTTACTTTCTCTACAAAAAATTTTTGAAAACTAGTCATCTTTACTGAATTATCATCAAACTCGGTGATTTTGTTTACTTTTGATGGGAAAAGATTTCTCATACTTCAAATTGTTTACTTTTGGTGGGAAAAGATTTTTTGTTTATTTGAGGAAGAAATTTCTCATTCAAATTATTGCTCATCTTTACTGAATTCTCATCAAACTTGGTGATGAAGCAGTCAAACAGTTGGGAAACATTTTAATAATTTACCTTATACCAAAACAAAAAGCAGAGGCCTTGATATTTGTTGTTTAATTAAGCAATTAATGGATCTTTTACACCAATATTACTTTTTATTACTATAAAGAAAACATTTAATGGATGCATGTATTTGAGCAAAAATATGTATTTGAGTGAAATTATTGTCTACCATCAAAGAAAGATACACATTTCTTAAATGAGGTTACTGTGCCTTACTTTGTCATAATGGTTTCCAATAGGCTAACTCTGTTTCTCCACCATTTTTTTTTTTTATACTTCTGGGTGTACATGTTGAATAACTAAAACTCTGGAACACACATCAAATTTTAATAAGGAAAAATAAATCATGAAATTTGAAAATATTAAATTTTGGTTTAGCATTCCCAAAGAAGATTAGTGGTACAGTTTTCATTTATAGGGATTTATGAAGACTGTTATTTTATTTTAGAGTCTGATAATGACTGATTTAAATCCCTTTGAGGAAGCAAAATGGTGATATCCACTCATTCATAAAGATTAAGGAATTTAGTATCCCGTTAAAAATATAAAATTATAAAGTCTTGACTTAGATATAGAAACCATGTGCTTGGTATCTATAGCTTTTTAAAAATAAAGATTGTTTAATATAAAAATAATTCATAAACTACTCTTCTGTTAACCTAAGGTGCACCTGCCTACCATTCAGGGCACATTAGTGTACCCGGGTGTACAGATTGAAAAATGCTGGTAAGGTAGATAACAGGCTCTTTAAAAGTGATTTCCTTGATTGGAAAAGGTTGATTTTCTATCAGGAGGCAAATTTCTTTAATAAGACTTCTTGATCGCTAGACTGATAAACATTAGGCTATCTATTAGGACCACATGTACCAACTAAATATAACATTTATAGGATCCATTGTTTAAAGAAAAAAATACATATATATCCACAAATATACATCAAACTGACTCTCTAGTCTTTAATTTGTATTCCCTGTTAAATGCAGCAAATTCTTTTGAATAATTAACAATTTTCAAACATATATGTTTACCCATATTATAATTTAAAAAATTGTTTTCAAAAATGATAAAACAAAATGACATTTTTGTTGTTCCCTTTGGAAGTAAACTTTTGTAAGAAATATGGAAAAGATCTGACATTTTTTGCTTTAACTTTTCTTTTTAATGACTTTTTGCAGATTTGATATGCTTTTATTTTTTCTGAATATATTTTTTCTTTTGAATTCCAGTCAAAAGAAAAATTGCCATTTTTTTTTTTTTTTTTTTTTTTTTTTTTTACCAAAACAAAGCCTTTTTCCTTAGTCCTTGCGATTTGTCAGTGTTCAAGGATTTTAGTGCCTTTAACTGACTGATGAAGGAAGATACATTTGATATAATTCTGTTTCCTTCACTTGACACGTTTATACAAAAGCAGGCAAAGAAATTGTTACTTTTAATTTTCTCTACCCAAGAACTTCTGTCTCATACAAAACTTATGTCTCATAAAACACTTGGCTCTTATATAATTATCTTTAAACCCTGTCTCAGGGCTGTTCAAAAACTAGGATTTAAGAACTCAAATATTTAACTTCATTTGCTTCACAGTGAGGCAAATAACCCATAAAAAAACAACACAGCAAATTATATTATTTTGATTGACCTGTTAATTAGAAAGGTTACTTTGCTACTTATGTAAATGTAAAACCAGTTTTAGTTGTCAATAATATAAATGATGGATGCCTATAAAAATATACTGTTATTTATGGCTAATTTGACTATTGTTAGTGTTATGTGACAATAATTGTAAGTAAAATGCTGTACTAAAATAAATAAATGTTTTAAGTTTTCTGAATATCAGTGCCACACATACACACATTAATATTTATAGAAATCTGTTTGTTTTGTTTTTTGTTCTTTTTTACTAATTTTTTTCTTATAAATTGAATTTATATTCCCCAGCCTTGGGAATTATATTTTTGGCTTGCAAAATTAAATAAGTTAAATGAGTATATAATTTAGCCTGTCAGATACAGGGTAAATTTGAGACTTATTTAACAAAAATAAAACAAAATAATAGTATTTCTGGTGACAGGAAAGACCCCTCCCCCATCTAATTCTCAAATACTACATTCCTTTTTTTTTTTTTTTTTTTTTAAGTGTACTTGTTTATTAACTCCCCAGATTTTCCAATATTTCAAAAGTTCTGAATTCATTTGGGAGATTTGTAAGAACACTAATTTTACCAAACAGGCGTTACATGCTTTTGTATGTGTGTGATGTATAACTTTAAGGTGTGTTTTTTTTTTATGTCCATAATCTGTTTAGACTTGTTGACAACTAATCTTGTAGTTATTTAAGAATACTCTGTCATGTAAAATTTGAAAGGCTCATAATGAACAGAATTTTTTTTTTTTTTTTTTTCAAAGGTTGTATGAGACTACTTTGTACTATATTTGTTTTTTTAGTTCACACAATCAAATCTGATACATCACCTTTTCTTTTACTTTTTGTCTTCTTTCAAAAGTAGGCTCAGGTACTTTGAGCAATTTTTCATCAAATGTTGCTTACTTTATTTTGTTTATTTTCTTTTTGCTTTCAATTAGTTCTCTTTATTAATTATTCTTAAATTTTGGAAAGTTTATCACAAAAATAAATGAAAAAAAAAATTTAAACTTTTTGTACTATTTTATTGTACCAGGTAACAATTATGAAAAACTTCCTTTTTTCTCTTAAGACGGCATTTTATTTTATTTCTTTCAAGGCATTTAAACTTAGCCACATTTGAATAATATATATATATATATATATATATATATATATACATACAAGTTTTATTACAAATGACTGACAAGCTACTGCAGTTAAGTTTTTATTCAATTTTTCTTGATTTCATATAATTTTCTTCTTTTCTGGAAATAAATTATGTAGAAATTGTCTGAATGTTCCTAATGTCCAAGTCCATTAGGCTATACTTTTAGGCATTATTAACGAAGATAACTGAATGTATGGATTGTTTTATATATGTATTTAGAGTTGTAAGAATGTTTTATTTTCCAAACTGTCAGCATTATTAATAAAAACTCAATAGCATCAACTATCAACACGGCCACATAAAACAATCCCCATACATTCAGTTAAAAGTAAAAATAAAATCATCTGTGAGGATGCTAAAACCATAGCCAAAAGTGCTCGGACATGCATACAGAACACTCAGACAATTTCTGCATAATTTATGTCCAGAAAAGAAGAAAATTATTAAGAGCACAAGAAAAATTAAATAAAAAAAACTTAACTGCACTACCTTGCCAGTCGTTTTTAATGATACTTGTATAAAAGAGGGATTGCTACCCAAATACAGAATTTTACATACATACACACATATATACATACATACACACATATATATATATATATATATATATATATATATATATATATATATATATATATATATATATATATAATAAAAGTTTTGGAAATTTACTTGAACAAGTAAATCATTTTGCTTTCATTATTTTTAAGTAAAAACTTCAAGAGGAATTAAAATAAAATTTCTCTCAATATTTGTATGCTTTCTACAAAATATATATATATATATATATATATATATATATATATATATATATAACTTAAGATTAATAAAATTTGTTTTTTGCCTAAAAAGAAATTATTTGCTTTACACTTTTATTGTATGTTTCAAAATAAATTAAAAAAAAAATTATATAAAGTTAGCATTTTATTTTTTATCTTACATTTACCATATTCTTGATTCAGGACTAATAAATCCTTAACTTCAAAAGAATTCTTTTTTTTTCTCTTTTCTTTCTCTCCCTATTTCTTTCATTTACACTCCTTCAAAGGAGGAGACTGCATTTAACCAAAAATTCTTAATAGTGAGTCAGTTTAATATAATTTTTATATTTTATTGAAAAGATTTAAATAATGATAATATCAGTAGAGAAGATGTTACTTAGGATTGTGTCTCAGTGATTGCAGGTACAATCTCATCTTCATTGAATAAGAGTTCTCAAACTTAGTGACATATTTAAATGATTGTCATGTAATCTATATAAACAACCCTTTCTGTGCTTTTAGGTTGCAACTAAAAAAAAAAAATCTACCTTAAATTTTTATAAGTGATCTAACTGAAACTTTGTCATGAAATTTAATCAGCTAAAACAATTAAGCTTCATATAAATGCATTTCTCTCTTGTTGCAAAGGAATAAAAAAAAAAACATGAAATAAATTTATTTTCTTCTATATATTCATGATAGACTCATTATTCTTGACAATTATCTTGAAGCTTAATTAAGTCCATTGGGTATCAGACCTGTTTTTAAGCCCATCCATCCCACAACTGAGATTAACTGAAAATAGAATTCAAAAGAAAAAAAAAAGATTTACAGAAAATAGAATTTAAAAGACACAAGCTTTTGAATTGCTGTTTTGAATCACGAGGCTACACGGACATCCATGCATATCTAGAATATCTTAAATCTAAATTTAAGATATTCTAAATATGCACAGATTATTAGTAGAAAAAGTGGGATTGCTATGCTGAGTTCAAATTCCAATTGAGGCTGTTGCATCTACTTCTAAATAAATACTCTTGGAAAAATATAAATTCATTTCATTCTCCCAGTTAGGGGTTAAGAGCAGGGTAGACTGGACTCTCTAGGCTTGGTTGGCTAGGAGAAAGAAGACTGAATTCAAAACCAACCTGAAGAGGTACAGGCTCCATCATGCTAGACATCTGCTGCCCCAACACGTTACAGGACTCATGATACAAAATGAAATATCTCTTGAAAATCTAGATTTGTTTAAGAAGCACAAAGTTATTTCACAAATTCCAAGGCTTATGGCCATATCACATTGAAACACCAGTTCTCATACAATCACCACAGTTAAGCAAGATCAAACCTGATTAGGGCCTAGATGGGTGACCACCTGGGAATACAAAGTACTGTAAGCTTGTGTGTGTAGATGATGTAATGGATAACCACTCAGAATGAGAAATTGGAGAAATGAGTTCCAATTCCAATCAGGTTCATTATATTCACTTACACACATTTGGAAATGAATCCACTTCTTCCTCCTCCAGCTATGGATCAAATAGTAGAACTTGTATTAGTAAATTATTATCTCCAAAAAATTCTTACAATCTGGCTTTAAATAACCAGCAAAAAACAGTCAATCAATTCATAAATTCCATTAAGCATCAAAAAATTCTAGACGAAATCAAATGTGTTTTTATTTTGTGTTGTAATTATTAGGTTGGTGCAAAAATAATTTCGTTTTCTAACATATGTTACTATATGAGAAAACGAAATTATTTTTGCACCAACCTAATACTAAGGGGTTACAAGGTGCAAAAGAGAATGAGAAGACTTTAGGAGAAGGAACCAGAAGCCCAATCCTAAACAGGGAACAAAGGATAAAGCTGTATCCATGTTCAAAAGATGGGAGATGTGTGACCTGGGCATGTTGATTCCAAATCAACATGTCTTCTATTAGTTAGAAGTACTCACTTTTTGACATATGTCTGCTAGCCTGAAAAATGTCATACTAAATCAAGTACACAGATTCCAAATCATTGCTTAAAATTACCCTGGCACATCATGTTTTTTTTTATTAATATAATCATAGTATATTTTTGTTAAAAGTAAATAATTGAACTGATATTAGGTTGGTGCAAAAATAATGTCGGTTTTTGACGTTAAAAAATACGTCAAAAACCGACATTATTTTTGCACCAACCTAATAGCATAGGATTAATTCCTGTTAGTTGTGGCTTAAATGATCTAGTCTTCTAGAATGGAGAACTATGCGGACTTAATATCAAAAAATGGAATGACAGATGTTTCTTAAAATGCAATTCTTGGATTCTTATCTCAATTTTTTTTCCTGATAGTACTGTAGGCTATGAATATGATGAGAGGTTCTAGCAAGATATTAGGTTGGTGCAAAAATAATGTCGTTTTCTCACATATGTTACTATGTGAGAAAACGACATTATTTTTGCACCAACCTAATATATCCAAGATGGAAGTGAGGTATCAAGGCTAATTAGCCAGATGTAACAGGTGACTTGACTACTGTTGGTTTTATTACAACAGGGCACATGCTTTGTGCAAATACTTCTGTAATAGGTTGGAACGGCGGAAGACCTACATTTTTTCAGGCCCTGAAGCTTGAACAGATATGGGAGCCCCTTCAAAACTAACAATAGATTTAAGGATCCAACTACCAAAATGTAGGCTAGGAATAAATTCTAGCAAACTCAACATGCCCATAGAACTGAGGGTTCAGGTATTGCAAACCCCCCATCAATTTAGAAATTTAACCAATTACAAGGGGATTTTCAGGCCATATGAAATGGGTATTAGCAGATATTGTAAGATCAACATTAGCTACTTAGGATTCTATCACTAAAATGGCCATCGATTTAGTTAAAAAATTGATTCATTAAAAAAGTTGCTTCAAGGGCCCCTCTGGAATTTTAGGAGCCCTGAATCTTAAGCTTCATTAGTTTCATAGTAGATCCACCACTGGGTTGGAAGATGCTTTTTAGAGAAAAAAAAAAAATTATTGAAAAATTTCTGCTGATATACCAATTATATTATCCTGATCACCTCCTAGCACGTTTTAGAAGAATAACTTACAAAACAGTAATAAAACAACTGATATGAAATATCCAAGTAATTTTGAATTAACACTAAAGGTAAAAAAATATTATACACAAGGTACACATTTTCAGAAATTTTTAATTCAGCTTAAAAAGCAGCAAGATTGCAAATACACTTAATTAACACAATAAAAATTTGAAAATAAGTTTTGAAGCTAATTAAAAGAAACACGCATGGCCAAACAATCAGTTCATTTCTTTTCTTCAATTTTAGGAAAAATCGAATATTTTAGTGATTTATCTGTACAGGATGGTACTTTTAAAAAGTAAAAAATGTCATAGGGTTGGATGTAAGTTATTTACTGTTTTTAGCTTCAGGAACCCAAGGTCATATTATACACAAAAAAATACAGTAATTAAGATAGAATATGTCAAAACCAGTTGAATGTTTAAAAAAGTTTCGACTATTCCATTTTCAACGTTTCATTCAGCAAGAACCAGTTATTCTGGTGATGCTCTCATTGAACAAAGTCACTTCTTGGCTTTCAGGCTGGGATCAATGAACTAGTCTCAGGGGATTCCAATTCTGTGGCAGCACCTTCCTCATTGCACTAAGTGATGATGGGTTGGTGTAAAATCAACACCATCATAACAATGGTCATAGGGCCTGGGCAATTTTTGTCCCTGGCACATATGTACATGTAAGAAAATGCCACATAAAATCCTTTTGTCACATTCTATAAGGTAAGGTAAATAAAATTTAACTGTTTTTCATATTTTCTATCTTAATTTCTTCACCAAACAATACAGGTGAGTTTAAGTGCAGTACTCTATTGGCAACAATATCTCACCATTTTGCAGGTGAAATGGCTAGATGTATAAGTTCTATGCTAACAGTTTCTTCTATCACACTTCTCGCTTGTGGAACTCTCTTCCGGCTTCTTGCTTCCCAGTCAACTTTGATCTTCAAAAATTTAAATGTGATGTCAATTGTTATCTTCTGTTTTCTTAATTCTTGTTCTTTTATTGTTCTCTCTTCTTAATAGTAGTTTTTTTCATATTTTCTAACACTCAGTAAACACCTTGCATCCTAGTAGCTTTATTGCCTTGATTAAAAAAAAAAGTATTTTTTTAAATCACCTGTTTATACATGATCTCAAATTGGAAGCCATTTTGAAATAAAGAAAACAGAAGGCAATATTATAACAGAAAAAACAAACAAGGATTGTGCTTATAGTTAATAGTTTTATCAATCTTTTAATAAGGTCATGTAAAAACAATAAGATAGTGGTTAAAAGAAAATATTAAAAGCAAGACAATTTAATGAAGATTTGAGTTTACAATAATAAGAGGAATACATAAGTGATTTTACTTTAATGGCAATGATAGTTTAGTTTGTTTTTGTTTGTTTTTTTTTTGTTTTTTTGCTGGGGAGGGTAGAATTCAGAAATTGACTTTTCTAATGATATTTCAGGGCTGGTCATATTTAGATACAAAAATCAAAGAAAATCCATATAAAGAAAATATAGATTATTAATATTAATAAATGGTGTTTCTGTATAAAAATTAATTTTACTTCCATAATCTAAAAGTTATTTTTGAGTAACCGATTTGGAAAATTGATATGGTGCTTGCTATAAGATTACAGTTAGCAGGCAAGTCACCCAAGCCATTGCTTGTAAGTTTAATTCTCAATGAATGCCCAACAATTATGACCTTGCACCAGTGCAAGGTAAACTTAGTAAATTTATTTTTAAAGATTGGCACAGAGACATATCTCCACCCTTGTCTCCAGCAATCACACCATAATGGATAATTTTACTTTTTTCTAGCTTCTAAATGTGAAACAGGTTTTTTTTTTCTAGTTTGTGTAGCTTATGAGTGTATGAAGGGATGTTGCATGTATAATTGGAGTTTTTAATTAATGCTCTTGGGCAGACCAAGTTTGTGGATTTTACCAAGCCTTAGACACTGACAGTATGTTTACGATCTGCACCAACATTTAAATCCAAACAAGAGATTTTACAAGTAAACGATTGTACTGAAAGTTTTAATCCAGCCTTACAAACTGACACTTGGAATAACAGCCAAACTGAAATTCTTTCCAAGGGGTCACACCAGCAGGTGGCCTTAATGGAGTGGACTTATCATCAAATGCCAGATGTGACAAAAACCACATGTCCATAGTTTACATTTCTAACTGCCGCTCCCCAGTTGCCAATTCCTCTGCATCCACATCTTTGTCTAACTGCAAACAGGCTTCATGTTCACCATATTCTGGGCACAAGTCAACGGCAGCTGTACCAGTTTGAGAATGGCATCACAGACACCTTTGAGTGGTTCAATGCAAACCCCAAATGGCAAGAGGAAAATGTAGAGGAAAGCTATCATGAATCCAACTGGCCAAGCTACAAAGATGAGGACCAAGAACCAGATGAATCCCCACAAGAATCCAGGACAGCACTGGGCCATTTTGATGTCACTTGGGCTAAGGAATGGTAATCTCAGGAAAAATCGAAAACCAGCGATATGCTACACCTGTTAAAAGAAAATAAATATAGTCAGGTAAATAATTTAAAGTATATATATGCAAATATTGAGGATTTTACAAACATACAAGATAAAAGAAAAGAATACAAATTCATATAAAAATGAAATACTTGCAGAGGATCTTTCATTCTATACATATATATATATATATATATATATATATAGTTGGCTTAATGTGAGTTTCTGACCCTGGGTTTCATGCTTCTACTTGGTCATCAGACAAACTGATTAATTTTTGAAATTTTGGATTTATTTATGGTTGTGTATGTCGGTGTTTTATGGTAGTGGGAGGAAAAATTGTCATTGGAACGCCACTCATACATATGGAGACATATATACATGCACGTTCACTCATTGCAGCTCACACAAACATAAACATATATAAACAGTGTGGGACTGGGCATATATAAAAATTGCATATATATATATATATATATATATATACACGCACATGCATTTTACATATATATATATATGCATACACGCATTTTATATATATATATATATATATATATGCATACACGCATTTTACATATACATATATATATATACATACACGCATTTTACATATATATATATGTAAAATGCGTGTATGTATATATATATGTAAAATGTGTTTATATATATATATATATATATATATATATACATACACGCATTTTATATATATATATATATATATACACGCATTTTACATATATATATATATGTGTGTGTGTGTGTATATGTGTGTGAGATTCATTTGTTTATTTTCTTTTTTTTTTTTGCAGTTTAATTCAAACTTTTGCAAGCCAGAAAATATTTTTACATGGTAAGAATTTTTAAGCCTTTTTTTATTCCTTGAGTCTGTGTAACATCTAAGTACGTCTCCTGCATGTACCAAAACGAAGACAAAGAAATCTCTGGTAGGAAAATCTCAAAATTCAATTTTTCTTTTTTTCATTTTACAGTAAACATCTCTATCATCACTAGTAGCTGTTTCTAACTGCGGCAACTCACAAACTAACGGCACTTATTTCCCAGTATTTATATATTATTTTGAGCAAGTTTATTTAGACTCTCATACAGATGTCATGTGTGGCATCCAAGTTTTTCAGAAATGTCTAAAATATCATCTATCTGCAGCCATTTTCTCAGATCAATAATTAAAAACAAGCTTCAAGTGAATGAATTCTTTAAGTCTTAAAGAAGACAATTCTTCAGCAGCAGCCCAAGATCACAAAGAGCTTTACCAAATAACAGAAATCACATCACTTCTATTAGTAGCAACAAAAATAGTTAGCACATGTAACCAGAAGAGAAAATAAATATATAATTACGATGTTAACTTGCTATACTACCTAAAACAAAAGATTTGGAAGGAAACTTCCATCAGTACTAGAAAGAGTGATAACAATGAACTCGAGAAATCTAATTTCCTGAAAAACTGTTTTAAGCAAAAGATTTTATTAATTTCAACCAAGTGTAATGCTGTTTGGTCAATCAATGCTAGATGCTTCCTGAATGGAAATTGTTACTCTCACCATTACCAACCCTAAACTCAATAAAAGAACCATCTTATTCAGACCAGCTTTGGTTAAATTTTTGATAAATGGAAAAATTCTTTCAAGTTTAAAATTTACAAATCACGAGAAATTTTTTTGCAACATGCTGACACATGTTCAAATCCTCACAGCATTTAGTAATGTTGAAGTTAACACTAACATTTTTTGTTAAGATTTACAAACTCTACATTTCGTTCAATTTTGCAAACCAATTGATGAAATATAAAAACTTAAAGAAAAGATACGCACAAAACAATATTACATTTTTATTAAATTATTTGTTATTTTAATCATTAAATTGTTTTTAAAATAGTGGAAGTATTTTTTATGTTAAATAATAAAACATTTAATTTTTCCTAAAAATTAACGAAAATTTATTGTACTAATAAAACCAAATGTACTTACACTGTTTGCACTTCTCCCCCAAATTTTGGTTTTAATTGGTCAATGTACAGCTATTTTAGAGGGTGTGCTGGACAGATGGATGGACGGACAGAATTTTATATATACAATATAGATAGATAACCACAGATTTAATGTAACTATTCATTGTACTTGATGTGTACATTTCCAAGAGGTTGGTGTCCTACAAATGTAATAGCCAGCCATGACGTCAGATGTCAACTTAACAGAACACTTGTTGGACCAGTTAAAATGTCTTTTGTATACTCAGGATCCATCAACATCTGTGAGAGCTGTTTTATGTTGATCATCACTTCTGTAACCTAAATTTAATAAATGGAACAGTCGGCCATTTTAAATTTAAGGATATAGTAATACTAGCAGGATGTTGCACAGTCTTTCCTGTAAGATATTACTGATTACATTATTATCCCTCAATGGTGTCACTATTGACAATTATGTGAGTCTTCATTGTGCTGGTATTGTTACCACATGTTTCTAAGACACTTGTCATAAAAAATAGAATAATTATTAAAAATAATAGTAATGATAATTTAGCACTTTCTGGAACAGAGCTATGGCTCTTATTATATATTACTTTCTTTTTGATATTATGGGAGTCAATAATACTTTATTATTTTACTGCTGTTAACTGAATAATGAAGGGTTTGTTATTGAATTCACTGAATTAAATAACTTGAAGCAGCAATTGTTTCAAGATAAACAACAATAGATCAGTTTGTTTGACCAGTTTATATTCTGTATATACCTCAGCCATAATCAAATTATTAAATTTTATTAAATATAAAAGCTGATGTTTATTACAGCTGTACTTTTGGATGCTATGGGCGAGTGGTTAGAACATTTGCTTTCTGACCACAAGACCTCGGTTTGAATCTCACCATGGCCTTTTTTTTTTTTTTTTTTTTTTTTTTTAAGCATTTCACCCCAAGCAAGGCGGGAAGCCACTAGGACGCAAGGGGTTACATAAAATTTAGAGCAAGGTCAGATAGGAGTGATAGAAGAAAGGATGAGGGTAGTGGATAGATCAAGGCAACTGGAGATGTCGATTGATATTACACTTGAATAGTTGGAGATTATAGCTCACAGGGAAACAGTAATAGGGAAGGGAGTTCCACAGGCGAGAGGTGTGAGACATGAAGCTATTAGAGTAGAAGAGACAGCTACATTTAGAAGTTTTGACAGTGAAGGGGTGAGAGCGGGATGCCAGCCTCGTATGGCACTTGAACTCATGACGTCTGGGAACCAGCGAATACAGCTCCTCGGAGCAATTTCCATGGAAGTATTTGTAGAACAGACAGAGGGAGGCGACGGTGCATCTGTGAGAAAGTGACTGCAGATGAGACGCCAGGGCAGGGCCAATTACATTGCATATCTGCCTCTGGAGCCTATCAAGAACCCCGAGGCAAGCAGCAGGGGCACCAGACCATATATGGCAGCAATACTCCATGCAAGGGCGAATTGTTGATTTGTAGATATGGAGGATCGACTCCAGGGAGAAAAACTTCCTGGCGCGGCTTAGGGAGCCAACTTTCCTTGCAGTGGACGAGGCAATTGACTCAATGTATTTATTCCATCTCAGGTCAGCAGTCAACGTGAGACCGAGAAGCCGCAGAGAGTTGCTCTCGAGAAGTTGAGCGTCAGACATTCTAATGGAGGGAAGGGAAGGATCTCTGTGGTGATTAATAGAGAGCAGTTTTGTCTTAGAAGCGTTGAAGTTGGCCAGCCAATTCATGCCCCAGTTCACAATCGATTGGAGGTCCTTTTCGAGACGCACGACCAGGCGAGTTTTGTCAGCGAGACTAGATTTGTTTTTGAGGCAGGAATAAATTGTGGTGTCATCCATGTAGATGCCAACTTGGGAAGTTATTGCATCAGGAAGGTCATCTATGTAGATAAGGAATAGAGTGGGGCCTAGGATGGAGCCTTGAGGAATGCCTGCGTTCGTGGGATAGGAACTGGAGGAGAACCCATTGAGAACGATCTTCAATTTACGGTTTGACAGGAATGATCGTATTAGGTTATATAATCAAGATATTGATTAGGGCTTCGAAGATTTTGCCGAAGAGGGGAAGGAGACTGATAGGACGGTAGTTGGAAGAGTCAGAGGGGTCGCCGGAGTTCTTGAAGACAGGAACGATGGAAGAGGACTTCCAGCAGTGAAGATGAATTCTTGATGTTATCAATCTGGAGGAGGCGATCCCAATGTGTGGCACCTTTGGAATGTGCCTGAAAACCATACCACAGGTTGAGCAAAGCCTTGTGAGTGAAATTGGGTAAACAGAACCCCTGGGGGGGGGGGGGGCTGTCAGTGGCTGTGCTAGCACAGAGTCATAAGTCATCATGACCAAGGGTTTCAGTGTGCTGGCCTTGTTCAGATTGTTGATCACACTAGATAACAGGCTTCTCTCCCAGAAATTCTAAGGTCTGCTCAGCATATAGTTACAGTATAAACAACAGGTGGGCTCTGTGTGTGTTGAACAAACACAAAAATGCACCTGAGCAACCATCTGCAATAGGGATTAGCTAGCCACCTTAGTAAATGGGTATCTTCTCAAATACAAGCTGCCAGCTATTAACATTAACATAACAATTAAATTTTGGATGTTTTGTTCTTTTTCATTAACTTGTGAAAGTAACTAAAAAAAAAAAACATCTAAAATTTTCAGCTAAATAAGCTTTTTCTGAGAAATCAATATATAAAAATAATGACAATTTCTCACCCCAACCAAACTTTCCAAAATCAGTCTTTCAATGACCAAACATCAGGTGAGTGATTTTGAGTATTATGTTGGTTCATAAAAATATCAACACCCTATTGTTCCTATTGTAAACCCAGTGACATGCAGAGGTTTGGAGATGGTTGGTGATGCCCCGGGGCCAACTTCTTCATTGTATGCCTCTAAGGCTCAAGTAGAAGGGGGATGATACTGAGAAATGGGAAAAAGGAAAACATTTTAAATATGTGAGAAAGGAAGACATTTTAAATATGTAAAAAACAGATGATGCATGGAATAAACACTTTATTCAAATTAAATATAAACTAAATTTTTTATTTCACTTTTTGATTGGATTCCCTCCCGATATAGATACCTAGGGCCCGATCACTCTATCTGCACCCCCACATTTCCGCATGTTACTGGGTAGACTCTTTGAAGATTGATAAAAAGAAAAATAAACACACACACAGTTGATAAGCAATAGGGCCCATTAAACAAATACAGATGTTGCTAGAAAAAAAAAAAAAAATATATATATATATATATATATATATATCACAAAAATAAATAAATATAATAATTGTTCAAAAGAATCTGCCTTTTTTTATTTCAAATTAAAAGGTTTGTGACAACTGTGTATGTGGAACAAGTTAAGTGAGTCATTTTTCTATTTCCATTTGCTTTCTTTGAGCCACTATGTCACATTTTGATAGTAATTAATTTTTTTAATTAAGGTATATGCAATTTCTTTTGTGTGTATCGGTTTGGCAAACCAAATGCTGTTGAATGTTAACCTTGTAGGCTCCCCTGTGGAGTATAGGTCCACAGGCTCACCACACTAAGTGTGGCTACAGACCAAATGCTTGTGCACCTTTAACAGACTATAATATAATGTAAACAATTTTGTATATACTAAGAACCTAAAAAGGTCCCAGCAACCAACTTTATTGCAATATTCAATTTATTGAGTCATGAACCAAACCTGCAGTGTCTCCAAGATACACCTATTTTATGCAAATAAATAAAATGTTTTTTATTTAAATCTTCACATGTTATAACATTTTGAATATAGAAAAAGTTTGAAATTTATTTTGAGTCAATAATTACTATTTTTTATGTAGCATATATAAATTTGATATCTGTTAATGAATTCAGTAGATTTAGTCTATTGTACTTGATTTTATATATACATATATATTATAAATTAATTGATTTAAAATGTTTTTTTCGCTACACAGTTCTAACCATGTTTCAGAAATGGAAGCTAAAAGCCCCAAATTTAATTTTGTAATTAAATTAAAGACATTAGTTGCATTTCATCCTCAAGCGAATTCGCTTGAGGATGAAATGCAACTAATGTCTTTAATTTAATTACAAAATTAAATTGAAATGTAGTGTAGTGTTTTGTAAAAGATACTGTTTGAGTTCATATAAACTTATTTAATTTCCTTGAAGTTTCTCCTATGTATTCTTTATGGAAGTTATTGCAGAGATGATAGAGTAAATAGCTTCTTCACCTTTTAGCTTATTGTTTTGTAATAAGTAAGTCTTTTATTGTTTAAGAAGCAGTTGTTTCAATTGTAGTTTTGATAGAGTTGGTGGGTAGGACGATATATTGATTTGTTGGGTTTGTCAGATGGTCCACTCTTCTTTTTGTTATATATATATATATATATATATATATATATACATATATAAAAGGCAGGATGTGTGTATATTATAATAATAATAATATCTCTATCTATAAAAGTCAGAATGTGTGTGTGTAACGAATACACGGCCACAATTTTCGACGGATTCACACCAAAATTTACATGCACATGCTCCAAGTTAGTGGGAAGGCCAAAACCAACTTTGAATTTCCCAACTCCCATCAATAGTGGAAATAATTGATTTTTTCATGCTTCTATGGCAGTTTTCATGTAGTTTGCAGCCATTTTCTACTGGCCAGAGTGAGAGCCTATAGCTGGCTGCCACAAATAGGCAGGAAGATTCTATTGGCCAGCATGAGAGCCAACAGCTGACTGACACAAATGTTAACTAGCATGCTAGCATGCAAAAAAAATCGATAGCTGCATTCATCACAAGTGGGAAAAATTTAAATCTGCCTGGCACTTTACTCCAATTGGCTCATTCGCTTGCTTAAACTCAACGTTGATTCTGATTCCGCAGAACTGGGTTGGGTGTGAAAAAAGTATTTGTTGTTAACATTCTTTTACATTCGGTTTTTCCAGTTACAAGTCCTTTTTTAAAGCTGATTGTTTTGTGTTCATTTTGTTTAGTTCTTTTTTTGTAACAGATTTAATGCTTAGTATAGAGCTTAGAAAAAATTTGCAGTGTGGGATAGGCAAGAAGTAAGGCATGTAGCAACATTAACATGGCAAAGGGCACTCCCTTAAAGGCAAGGAAGGGCAAAAATATTTTAAGTGAAGTGATAGCGATTGCTGTACGATTTTTGAATCAAGCATGGGCAATGCTGGGCCATGCTGCTAGTATATATATAAAATTGTATCAAATATGTATTACATCAATGACTAACAAAATATCAATTTCCCAAATATACAGCTTACAATAAGTTAGTGATGGGGGAATTGGTGTGTGTGTGTGTGTGATGAATAGTGTGATTTTTGCAGAGTCACACATGGGAAAAACAGTTACTTCCTTTGTTCATATTTTGTGCAATAGAAATGAAATGACCTTGAAGGGGGTCATAGCTTCAAAATCCCAAACAACTAGACATAGTAACCATTGTGTACAATTGTCTTCTTTTTTTTTTTTTCAGGTGCTATAAAATGCAAAGTGTAACTTAGAAATCTGTTAGATTTGATAAGTGTGTTTACAATACACTGTCATAAATTCTGTAAAGAACAATGCAATTTAGCGCTTCAGGCAAGTCAGTGTTACTCATGAACTTTGTGTATCATAAAATGTGATCAATCGACTTGTTTTTTATGATTTATCAACCCTTTTTGGGTTATTTAAACCTGAAACAATTTTGCATAGTACAAGTAATTTTTAATTTTTCTTTTCAAATGAATAACAATTTTTTTGAGAATAACTAGTTTTTCTCGATACAATTCTATTTAATCCATAGCTGAGGGGAAAATGGACTCATTTCTTTCTCAAGGGTATTATATGTGTAAGCAAATATAATGAACCTGACTGGAATTTGAACTCAACTCTCCAATATCTCATTCTGAACTACTATCAATTACACCACCCACACATCCCATTAGGCAGTAGGAAGAGTGCACAAACAACAAAGTTCCAGTGCTCCATGTGCTACTGAGTATAATGACAACCAGTCGATATAAACATGTGCCCTGCACTATTGCCAAAAAAAAAAAATCCATTACCAATTACTTTTACAAATTATGACAGGAAAAAAAAATCAAATATTATGTTTATGTATCTAACAAATATATCTTAATATTTAAGGGAAAAAAATGACTTTATAAACTCCAAAGGCAAAACAGTAATTTGCTTTGTGTAAAAGTTTCCAATTCACTGTATTCAAATCTCTAGTTTTCAGAAATTACTATTTTGAGAAATGTTGCCAACACCCAATAATTTTATTACCTGTTTCCAAAGATAATACTCAGATAATACTGAATAGAAAAATTAGATTGTCTTTTTTTTTTTAAATCAATCTTTCAGCTCTAAACAGATCTATATAGAAATGTAAGCAATGTTTAATGCTGATGTCATACCTCCTTGACAAAAGAAAATTGATTTTTATGCTTACTTAAAAAGGGTGTGTTTGAAAGCAAGGCAAACTAGGAAAGGAAAAATCTATAGGTTAACATATGATCAATTCATTGTGGACAAGGGAATCACTGATAATCAATATGAAAAATAAAAGCAAAAGAACAAAAAACAAATACTCAGACAATATATTTCTCAATGCCTATAACAAACAAAAATGTCATCTCAAATTTCTTCTTTTTCATTCATTCTTCAGTTAATTTACTTTGTCTGCTATCTTACAAAATTGAAAATGTGTCAAATGATCAATTGATCCATTAATGGCCATTGTCCAGATCCTCAAGGTGGAGAGCTCTATTTAACCCTTATTTACGCACAGCTGCTTTATAAAAATTATTCTATTCTAAGTAATGACATTAGACATTTGCCATTTGGTGTTGACCTCAGTGTCAATTTGTTGATCTATATTACCAACAAATACATCATACCTTAAAGATATATATGTATTTATTAAAGACATTTTTTTTATGTTTAACGTTCTTTTTATAGATACAAGTATTTAAGTAAATGCTCTGTTTATAATAAACAGTATTAAATAACATTTACCGGCCTGAATGTCCGAGAAATTTTCATAGAAAATATTCGTTCTTTGACAGGAATGACGGTTCCGTATAGGATGCAGGTTCGATTCCTGTCAAAGAACGAATATTTTCTATGAAAATTTCTCGGACATTCAGTTATTCAAATGTTATTTAATACTGTTTATTATAAACAGAGCATTTACTTAAATACTTGTATCTATAAAAAGAACGTTAAACATAAAAAAAAATGTCTTTAATAAATAAATTGTCGGACTTTGTCCATTTCGTAATATATATATATGTATGTATTTTAGGAAATGGATATGTGTGTGTGTGTGTGTGTGTGTAAGGATAAATTGTCAACTAAATTTTAACAGATATATTTACCAAAATGACACAAAAATATCTGGAAATACTAAACAGTAAATTTATACAATAAAATTGCCATTGGCTTCAATCATGGCCTCCAGATGACTTTGCAATTTCCTGCAACTCTTTTGAACAGTATCCTTGTTTAAGTTGGTGAATTCTGCCATAATCCTTGCCCTCAGTTCATCTTTGGTGTTACAAGGAGTTTTGTTGATCTCTCATTCAATTGCTCCCCACACATAATAATCAGTCAATGGGCAGATGTAAGGGATGATGTCGCAGAAATTGCCTGATTGCCATGACTGGTTTTTCCTGATTGTGTGGCATGGTGCAGAGCCCTGTTCCCAGATATAGGGTCTTCCAGCAGCCACCCTTTTAACCTCCTCAACACTGTAGACTTCAGTGTTGAGTCTGAGGTCCTGTGGGAAGATGAATGATGGCATAACATCGCCATCCCTAGTGAACACCCTAATGATGTTGATTAGATATATCATCCAATACTTTCTGAACCCTCTATACTGTACTCAGATTGACACCCAAACACTCTGAAATATATGTATTGAAGCTTCCAGTATGAATGCCAAGCAGTACAGCATGCCATTTCCAAATTTTTGGAGGAATGAATTGCATCATAGGGCTCTTTTTCTCCAACTGATCTTACTATACTGTGCAGTTGACAAAATAAAAAACAAACAACGCGCATGTGTGAAATTAAAATATAAAATGGCGACAATTTACCCATTGTACCCTATATATATATATATATATATATATATATAATTGTGTATTTGGGCAGGAATCTCTCTTTTATACAAGTTTCGTTAAAAATGACAGACAAGGTATTGTGGTTAAATTTAAAAACACACACACACATATATTATATATATATATATATATATATATATATATATATATATACATTATATATATATATCAATCCATCTCTTCTTCCCCAGCTATGGGTTAAATAGCAGTGCAGACTGCACTCTCTAGCCATGATTGGCACCATCCTTGAAGAAGGACAACTGAATTCAAAACAGAGATACCTTAAGAGAGATCACTATTGTGTTTTAACCAAAATGCTTAACTAAATAACAGCTCATTGAAGAGTTGTATCAAAGATCTATGTTATGGATTATGCAACAAATAAATATATATATATATAAAATGTATTTTCATTGTTACAGACCTTTAGTACAAAATTTATTTAATATGGATAGTTGAAGACTATTCTATGAATTCATGATATTATTATTATTATTATTATTATCATATGATATCATTATCATTTCTTTAGTGCTACCAGTTCAGACCTTTACTGCCAAGACTTACTTTGTTATATTCAATATCATTCTTCCTGTATTCCTTTGATAAGAAGAGTGTTCCACTCCAAAAACTTTTTTCTAAGACTCATTACTCCCACATGGATATTTCCCTAAACACTACAATGTTAACCTCTTTAATTATTATTGATCCACCATATCCTCATAATCTTCACTTACTTCCTATTTTAATATTCATATCAAAGATCCCATACATTAACCCAGGGGTTTTCAAACTGTGGTTTGTGGACCACAGAAGGTCTGCAAGGACAAGATAGGGGGACTGTGAACAGCAAAGACTTTTTTATGGGTGACATGCAACTTATAAGCGCTTATAAGTAACTTATAGGCCGATCATGAAATAAATTGATTCAATAAACTATTTCATAGATTTGATATACTAATATAATTTGTATCTTAAATTGATAAAGATAATGGATTCTATTCATGCAGAGAAGGAACCAAAGGATTTGAATTTTGGATCTATTTTGTGATTTCCGGCTTTCTCATTGGCTGTTAGGTGTCACATGTACAAATCTTCAAACGGGAGACATTTTGCGAGTAGAAGTGCAAAGCTGTTGGACGAGTAAGCAAGTAAGCTCTGAATTTTTTATTGGTATATTGTTTTCATAGCAATTTACAGTAAGCATTCCATGTTGTCTACAGCCACTGAAAGTATTTCGAGTTCTTTTTAGCAATACGCGCACAGTTAATGATTAACCCTCTACTTTGAATGACTCTTGTGCCTTGTATTGGGTGAACTTTAGTAATAAAAAAGAAAAAGTTTTACCTTTCATATTGAAACACCAATTCTTGTACAATCACCAAAGTTAAGCAAGATGAACTGGGTCAGTACCAAGATGGGTGACAGCTTAGGAATACCAGGTGCTGTAAGATTGGATGTGCAGGTAGTGTACTAAATAACAGTTTGGAATTGGAAATTGGAGAACTAAGTTACAATTCCAGTCAGGTCTGTTATGTTCACTTATATGCAAATAACATTGGGATAGGTATGAACCCAACTTTTCTCCCCCCCCCACAGCTATGGGTTAATTAATAGACCTTGTATCAGTAAATCATTGTTATCTTGAAAAAATTCTTACAATCTAAAAACCTGCAAAACTGTAAAAAAGAAACAAAATTCAAAAAGTAGAAGGAAATGAAAAAAAAACATTTGACCATACTATCCAAAACTAGCTTAATAGATTTTAAATGTGGTAAATTGAATTAAAGTCCCTTGAATTAAAGTTTCATTGTTTAAAATGTTTTCAAATTTAACGTAGAGAAGAACCTTACCAACAACAACTGAAAACTTTCAGAATTAGGATCATCAAAAATGCTGAATGTAGATAATAAAAATACTTTTGAGGCACAATTACAGTTTTTACTCCAGAATGAATGTATCTCCATAAATAACTCTAAATGTGGACCACTGATGTGTGCCTGTAGCCATATAGGTAAGACACTGTCCATGTTAGAGAGGATATCAGCTACAATTTTGATTCTATTTGGAGGTTATTTTCAAATCTATGCTACTTACTTGTTGGTTGTAGAATGTAACAACAATATGAGTAATACAATAAAAAGTAAAAACAACAAAAGTCAGAAAAAAATCACTACTGAAAATTATAAAACAAGACATAAAAAAAAAACACAGCCATTTATTTTATTCCAACAACTATTTGAAACTCAAGTGTAAATCACTAAGAAGTTTCTACATTTGCTTCCAAATAAGGGTATTTTTTTAGTGCACTATCGAATGTGACACAAAGTTGATGTTTAAAATGGTTTTAACAGCAATACTGTGAAAAAATTGCCCAAATCCCCTTGGCACTTCCCCTTTTTAGGGATGCCTCAGCTGCTGGGCAATAAACCCAGCCCCCTTTCAAAGGAGAGGTACTGCCTGTGGAAAAGGCCCTGGGGGCTTAGACTTAATATTGTTTTTAAAACTTCCCCAGTAAATGCCAAAAAAATGTAGATATATTTTCTTTTATCTTACAAATCATAAAGAAACAGTAATCTGTAAAATATCAATGTCGTGGCTATTGTTCATTGGTTTCATATTTATTCCCTATTTTCAGGTCTAAAATTGATAAGAGTTAAAGTAATAACTTCTGAAATTTTTGCTGTTATATTTTTTTCTTCAGAGTGTAGATGATCATGATTCTCCGGAATTTTCTCTTTTATTGTCTGAATTACTCTATATTCTTGGGAAAGAAAGTATTAGATTGATTGATGCAAAAATAATGACGTAATAATGTCGTTTTTTGACGTTAAAAAATACGTCAAAAAATGACATTATTACGTCATTATTTTTGCACCAACCTAATAATTTCCTTTTGCCATCTCCTTGGTTTGGAATTCAGACTTATCCTTAGATTTGTTGCACTCCATTTTAACCCAAAGCTGGTTGCGAAGGCAGATAAGAGGTAGATTCATGTTTTTCTCAAGGTTATAAGTGAATACATCAGCCGAGAGTTTGAACCTGGCTTGCCAACTTCACTTTTCACATCAATATCTGCACATTAATTAAAGTTTTTTTTCAATTGATTGCGAATCCAATGGCCCATCAGGATTGTAGGGGCACCACATGTTCTGCATCAACAGTAGAAGTTGTGTTTCTTAGGCAAGATAGATGGAGCCCAACTCTCTCCAGGCTGGTTTTGAATTCAGAGTTACCTCCTTCTAGATCGGTTGCCACTCAAGGCTATACAACCCTGTCTGTCCCACTATTTTACCCATCAAAAAAGAGGATTCATACCTTTCCCAAGGGTATTAGGATGTAAGTGAATGTAATGGATCCAAATGGAATTTGAACTCGGCTCTCTGATTCCTCAATTCAAGCCACTATCCATTACATAACCATGCCTTCCTTTTTTTTAAAACCGAAATTACAAAAATGAATGATTCCATTGAATGATGGTCATCAAGCTTAGTTTGTTTTAATCAACATCTTCATAGCCAATTCCAATAAAGAAAAAAAATACCCATTTATCCTTCTTCTCGGTGACATGTCCATTTGGAACATAGGCAGTCATGGCTCTAAGCAAATTCCTGTCCTTTGTGGCTCTTAGTAATGTTTGTCAGTTTGTTATCTCTCTTCATCCCTGTTCTGCCAATCATTTACACAAGCTCATTAGGTAGGTTATTCACTGCTGTCCTCTTTCTCCTACCTTCAATATGTCCTGTGAGAGTCAAATTCTCCAAGCCCTCTTTCCTTATTAGGTGTACTATTAAATTCAAATTATTTCTTCCTGATTCTAAATATAAGTGTCCTTTTTGTTTCCATTTTCCTTAAAACTTCCTTGTTACTCACATGCTTAGTCTATAGAATTCTCAGCATCCTTCTGTAAAATCACATCTCTGTTGCCTCAAGTCGCTTCTTCATCTGTGAAATTGTCCAGTATTCACTGCCATATAGGAGGAGGACCACTATTACTTAACAGTTCAGCAATCTTTTCTTTGTTCCTAGCAAAATTTTCTCCATTTCTTAATACTTTGTTTAGCTTTTGAAAGGCATCTTTCATTATTTGAATGTATGTGAGGGAGTGATAGAGGAAAGAATGAAGGGAAGGATAGGGGATAGATCAAGGCATCTGGAGACGTCGATTGACATTACATTTGAATAGTTGGAGATTATAGCTCTCAGGGAAACAGTAATAGGGAAGGGTGTTCCACAGGCGAGAGGTGCGAGGTATGAAGCTATCGGAGTAGAAGAGGTGACTACATTTAAAAGTTTCTACAGTGAAAGGGTGAGAGAGGGATACCAGCCTCGTAGGGCGCTTAAATTCATGAAGTCTGGGAACCAGTGAAAGCAGCTCATCGGAGCAATTACCATGAAAGTATTTGTAAAAAAGACAGAGAGAGGCGACGGAGACGACTACATTTAAAAGTTTCTACAGTGAAAGGGTGAGAGTGGGATATCAGCCTCGTAGGGCGCTTAAATTCATGAAGTCTGGGAACCAGTGAAAGCAGCTCATCGGAGCAATTACCATGAAAGTATTTGTAAAAACAGAGAGAGGCGACGTAGACGACTACATTTAAAAGTTTCTACAGTGAAAGGGTGAGAGTGGGATATCAGCCTCGTAGGGCGCTTAAATTCATGAAGTCTGGGAACCAGTGAAAGAAGCTCATCGGAGCAATTACCATGAAAGTATTTGTAAAAAAGACAGAGAGAGGCAACGTAGACGACTACATTTAAAAGTTTCTACAGTGAAAGGGTGAGAGTGGGATATCAGCCTCGTATGGCGCTTAAATTCATGAAGTCTGGGAACCAGTGAAAGCAGCTCATCGGAGCAATTACCATGAAAGTATTTGTAGAAAAGACAGAGAGAGGTGACAGCGCGTCTGTGAGAGAGCAACTGTAAACGAGATGCCAGATCAGGGCCAATTATATTACATATCCGCCTCTGGATCTTGTCAAGAACTCTGAGGTAAACAGAAGGTGCACCAGACCATATATGGCAGCAATACTCCATGCAAGGGCGAATGGTCGTTTTGTATATTTGAAGTATCGATTCAGGGGAGAAAAATTTCCTGGCACGGCACAGAGAGCCAACTTTCCTCACGGTGGACGAAGCAATTGACTCAATGTATTTGTTCCATCTCAAGTCAGCAGTCAACGTGAGACCGAGCAGATGCAGAGAGTTGCTCTCAAGAAGTTGACTATCAGACATTCTAATGGGGGACAGGGAAGAATCTCTATGGTGATTAATAGAGAGTAGTTTAGTTTTTGAGGCATTAAAGTTGACCAGCCAATTCT
>OZ010578.1:73282861-73302861 GCA_963932145.1 Acanthosepion lycidas
GGGGTTCTTGATAGGCTCCAGAGGCGGATATGCAATGTAAGTTGGCCCTGCCCTGGCGTCTCGTCTGCAGTCACTTTCTCACAGTTGCCTCCCTCTGTCTGTTCTACAAATACTTTCATGGAAATTGCTCCGAGGAGCTGCATTCGCTGGTTCCCAGATGTCATGAGTTCCAGCACCTTACGAAGATGGCATCCTGCTCTCACCCCTTCACTGTCGAAACTGCTAAATGTAGCTGTCTATATACACACATATATATATATATACACAAAGAAATATAGTCTTAAGGTGTGCTATATTTATGGGATAAAGTGCTCAATATCAGAGATAGAGCATGTGTAAATATGACAGTGAACATTGAAGTCAACACTTAGAGGTGACACAATCGTCAGGCCACGAATGATGTTTATTTTTTCTCAGCTATTTATATATACGGGTCAGTGGTGCATTGTGGGCAGTCTATTTTGGCAGTTATTTTGCCAGAAAGTGTTAATTTGTTTATTTATTTTTTGCGGTTAAATTATTTTGCTTGTCTTTTTTATTTTTATTTTTATTTCTTATCTTATATATTTATTTTTTATTTATTTTTATTTTAATCAGTGTTTTATTAACGTAGTAAAATTTTGTTTATATCGCTCATTTAATAGTTTTGTTTTGGTTTGAGAAGATAAAGCTATTTATTCAATTTTGGGGTAGATTGTTGTAGTTTATTCTATTATTTTGGCAGGAATAGTTTTTTATTTGTTTATTACTTCATGTATTTATTTGGATTGATTATCTTTATTTGTTTTTTCTAACGGTTAATTTATTGGGATAGGTTTGTTAGTTTATTTACTTATTTATTTGGATTAATTTAGATTAATTTATTTTACTTGTTTTTTATTATTTATTTATTATACTGTATATTTTTATTTACTCTTTTCGGCTTTCGATTTATAAGTAACGTAGTACTTTTTTGATCGTTATATAACAGTTATAGCCATGTTTTTTGTCCAATTTATGGTTTGATTTTTATAGTTTAACTAATACTTTGGTCATAATGGTTTTTTAATTTGTTTATTATTTACTTTATTTGTGTTCATTGGTTTTGTTTTTTATTTATTTATTCTATTTTGTCTATTCTAACGGGTGTGATTTGGTAATTTGTTTTGGTTAATTTATTTTACTTATTTTATTGTCATTTTGTTTAATTTTATTTTATTTTTTCAGTTTTCGATTTTTAAGTAACGTAGTAAAAATTTTTTTCATGTCTGCATTTTGAGATGAGCTTGGATTGTTTATTTAATAATTTATTTTGGTCTGGGAAGGTAATGATAGCTATTTTTTCCTCCAAGAAAAGTTTGCAAGTTTTGGATTGGTTGTTGTAGGCTGATGACCTTTCCCTTATTTTCCAAGATATTTTTGGTGTGATGTGCATTTTGTTTTTAATTTCCCAGATATACTTAGAAAGCATTGTACTGTTCGCATATTTACTATTTGTGAAAGATGTTTTATGTGCATAATTTTATTTGTTTCCAGGATCCTTTAGTTACTCTTATGTATACTTTTTCTTCATTATCTGGTGATTTTATCGTGGCTTGGTATATTACATTGTTTTGTAAGCAATTACAAGGGACATTCGTTCTTTATTCTGCAGTTACACATGGGTTCAATTTGTTTATGTGATTTGTTGATAGTTTTCCTGTTGTGCTTTTTTTTATTATTTGTGCCATGTTCTTGGTGCAACTGTAGCTGATTTTTATTGTGTTTTTGTTAAATATTTTGTGTAGGGTGCTTGATTCCGGGAAGTGTTTGTGTAAGAGTTTGAAGAATATTTTTCCTACGTTTGTTTTTAAGTTTTTGGTGTACGATGGGTTGAACCATATGATATTTCTTTTCCTGTTGGTCTTTTTTGTATTCTGTGGTGAGTATGTGAGTGTTGCTGGGAATCCACTATCTTGCTGTAGTAGCTGTTTCGTAGTCTTTCTTAGCTTTGTTAAATATGGATTCATTGGAGGAATTGTTAGAAGGCCTGCAGTTAATAGATTTTGGTATCTGTTTGATTATACAAGGTGGGTGATTAGAAGATGTGTGTATATAGAGTGGTTTATCATTGGGTTTTCTGTATGGTTTATATGTACCTTTTCTAAGGTTGAAGGTAACATCTAGAAAATCTACTTCGTTCAGGTTAGTTTTTATATCTATGTCGAATCCGTTATTTTTGAAAATCTTTATTATTGCTTTTCTAGTTTTGTCTGTGTTTTCTTTGTTACAGTTTCTTAAGATTATGAGACCATCATCCCTGTAGTGTCCTGTGTCATTTCTATCTATTATTTTGCTTAGTCTATGTAGTAAATATATATCTATGATTTCACAGGTCTCTGCACCGTCGAAGCTTCCCATTGTAGTGACAAAGATCCCATCTTTCTTTATCCATGCTTCTTCACTGTGAAATAGTAATGATTTATGGGAGTGTTTAATGATGCTGATTTCATTTGGTTTTATTATTATATGTTCCTGAGTTGATGGCCTTATCTAGCATGGGTTCTGTTATGGATGGGTAAAATTCTTTTATGTCTAATTGTAGAAATTGGCAATTTTGTTTATTATTTATGCTGTAGAACCAGTCAATAGTTGCTTTTGTGTTTTTCCACTAGTTTGCTCCTAACTTCTTCCTAAGTTCAGAATTAATTCTTTCTAGTAGCGTTTTACTTATTTTACTTAGTTCACTTTTGGCTGGGTTTACCAGTCTGCATGCAGGGTTGGTTTTGAAATTTTCTTTGTGGTCTTTTAATGTGATAAAGGCTTGCGCCTTGCTGATGCAACTTATTTGGTCATCTAGGTCTAATTTATTGATATCCTGTTCTATTGTTTTTGGTGCCTTTCTGTATATTTTGGTTATGTTCTTGAGTAATTTATTGTGTGTGGGAGGGCTTAGTTTGCATAAATTTCTAGTTTTGTCAGCTGCGATAAATACATTTGCTGAATTGTTTATTTTAGTTATATCTTTTAGTTTTTTTTTAAATGCATCTTGTTTATTATGGAATTTTATGTTTCTAACTAGATCAGTTAAGTCTTTCTCGAAATCGTCTAATTCTTTTTGTTGCGGCAGGGGGGGATTTTTTGGTTTTGAAGCCATATTTTTCCTTGAGTGTATTGTTATTGTGAAGGTCCTGGTTTAAAATGAAGTGGGCTTTCCATCTCATTCTTTTTATGAAACTTTCTGTTTTTTTCAATTAATTTTAGCTTATATATGGAAGGGGATGGGTATGTTTTTTGGGCTAAATTTTTCTATGTCCATACTGTGTTATGAATGTAGTGAAAGTGCTCTAGTGTTTATCAGGAGCTGAATATATATATATATATATATATATATATATATATGAAGAAATATAGTCTTAAGGTGTGCTATATTTATGGGATAAAGTGCTCAATATCAGAGATAGAGTGTGTGTAAATATAAAAGTGAACATTGAAGTCAACACTTAGAGGCGACAGTCTGTTTCATGCTAGACACAATCATCAGGCTATGATGATTTAACCCAAATAAATAAACAAACAAATAAACGACTTCCAACAAAACAGTTGCATAATATCGGGGTTCTTACAGTGCCATATCATGCATGGAAGTGTTCCCCCACAAGCATCTCTGGTTGGCAACCCCGAGGCCACACTGTTTCAGTCTGCATCAGTTCCCTTCCTGCATGTTACATTAGATGACCAACCACTACTACTATCCTAGCCCTTTCCTTACCAATATAACACATGACTATAAACAACTAAAGATATAAATCTAAACCAATTCAAAAAAAAAAAACAAAACATGTAAACCCCTTAACCTTTCTTTCTCCAATATTTATGGTATTCACTTCTGCAGTGTAGAATTGTTCCTCCTTGAAAAGTCTCAGGACATCCTGACTCTCTTGTGACGCAGCCCCGATTTCATTAACCACATAGACGTTAGGCTAAAAAGCGCCCCAAAGTAAAATCTTAAATTCTAGTCGAAAATTAGTTAGATATAAAAGAAAAATAAATAAATAAATAAAAACAGAAATTTAATCCGATGCTTTCGACTTGCGAGCGAATATGTTCCATGATCAGCCATATCCTCCTCTTCTCTTCACAAATTCTTTTCCTCTTTACCTACTCTTCCACTCACGAGCCAAGGGCCCGTGAACTTTGAAGTGACCCGACGCGAGAATGATCTGGTTCCAAAATTTCGCAGCTATCAGGCATTTGACCATAAGTGAATTCCAGGCACCATCAGGATCTCCTGCTGCGATTCATGTGATCAGAACATACTAAGCGTGTATTGAACTTTTGGCCATCGCACAAACACTGCGTGATTTGCGCCCCATCCTCCTGCGTACCCGGTCAATGACGAAAGGAACCCACGTGACTGTCTTTGGGGACAGCAGAATCTAAAAAAGGATTTTCAGTTACCCTCTGACCAGCAGCAGCAGTTGAACGTTGCTGGGCAAAATCGTCAGACTGCCCACTGAGATGAAGAAGACAGCAAAGTCTGTCGACTAGGGAGGAAAGGACTGCTATGAAACTGAATCAACCCAACGAAACACCTGTACGAGATACTGTGGACCATCAAACAATTGTGAAAGAAAAGAAATCCAGGAAAAGTGCTGACCGGTCAAAATGTTGTTTTAGCATCAGAACTCTCGCTTCAGCAAATCAGAACTTTGTGTGAAAATATCAACTCGACTGAAAGATAAGTTGATTCTCTTGGTTTGATCTGTTTTTATATATGTATGTATTCGCTCGCACCCTCTGTTCTTTAATGAACCCTTCCCCTTTGTTAAATGAATGTTCTTTTTTTTCTTTCTTTATCTGTTTATATATTTATAAACAAATGTTATATTTTGAAATCCATCGTCTTGTGTCTGTTCTTCGTTGACTCCCTTGTGTTGCTTTCATTTCTGAGTGAAGACCGAGAAAAGATCCTTTTTAAAACCTGTGATTCATCTATATGCTACAAGTTCGTAACACTCTGCGAAACTAATCTTAACTCTTCAATCCCCACCACTGATTTCTTGATTCTTGGCTACCTTCTTTTCATTAGAAAGGGACTCTAAAGTCCACATGCATAGTCTGGGAGTTTATGTCTATGAACATCTCCTGCTGGCTAGGGAACTCTCTCTTGAATCTCCAGATCATTCATACATGTGTCTCTCTCTATTTAACTCAGTCAGCTATCTTTCTCCATCATTCCCTTTCTTCTCAAGACTGTTGCATGCTAGATAGTATTTAAGATATTGTAGATAAGGCCATCTCCCTACACCCATTTCTAAACATATTCAAGTTCGGTGACATTAATACCATCATACCAGATGACTTAAACATCATCAATGACCTCACTGGCATCCAAAACATAACTTTGCAATCACTCAATCTCTCACACAAATGGTTGAATTCCCCATGTGTTTCTCCAGTAACATTGACATACACGCTTCTCTTCTTGATCACTTTTTTTACATCTTTCACTGATTCTTGTCATACTATGATGGTCTTCCCTCTTGGCAACTCTGATCATACAGTAGTGTATGTACACATCTCCTTCAACTCCTTGACTAGCCAAGAACCTCCTACTATTATCAAGCAGATCGGGACTCATTCTGTAATATCATATGTGATGTCCTTTGGAATTAAATTTTTAATCATCCTGTTCAATAAATGCACTTCAGAGGTCTCCTCCTGGGGGAAAGCCAGCATCGATGATTTCATTCCAACAAGAAAATGCGAAGGAAATTATATATTATATATATATATATATATATATATATATATATATATATATATATATATACACACTATTTACATTATTTGGACTATTGCCCTCATCTTTATCACCATATTTATTACAACGTTTCAGCCATTGTACTGTCCGGACTTCTTCAGGTGGTTGGAATGTCAAACTGGACCCTTTATTTCACTTACTGAGGTAGACTGTTCTAGTTCCCCATGCCATGTTTAATGGATGTCAGATGTCAGTTATCTCCTGTTAATTCCCCTCTCCAAGTTCTTCACTGCCTTAGCCGGGTATTGAACTCACACTCTTTGGGTCCTGTCACTGGATCTAACTTTATCCACTGTGCCATGTGTCCTTGAGGACATCTGTTTATGAATTTCTGGGTATTATAAACCTAATGTCTTCAGCAACAATTTTTTACCAGTGCTCATATTGCAATTTTTGCTGTTATCGTTACATGTTTTTACCAGAGCTCATATTGCAATTTTTGTTATTATCGCTTTTCTCTGGCACTCCTTATTTCTAGTTCCCATATTGTATTCATTTCTATGCTTGGTCGGCTCAGGAGATTTTTGTATGTGGCAAGAAATGGCTTGTAAATTTTAATACCTCCAGAACTATTTTTGCCTTTCATCAGCATGGCTGTTGCTAAACCCCAGGAGAGCAGAGCAACTCATTACACCTTCTTGATCTCATGTTTTCTACTGATATGAAATGAAAAGATTATATTGAATGAATTGCTATGTCTACTGCTAGGAAAGTTGGTTCACCATGTTGTGCCAGAAAATCTTTCTTACCAGAATCCATTTTGCACATTTATAAATCTACCATTTATTGATCTGCTACATCTGGTCTGCTGTTCCTGTTACATATCTTGTAATTCTTAAAATCCAAAGAATTTGTAATGTTATTGGTCCTGACATCTTGACTTTGGTCACTTTCTCACCACCATGATGTGGTTTCCTTCTGTCTTTATTATAAATATTTACATGGTAATTGTTCTAATGAGCTCTCCTCCTTGCTGCAACTGCATGCATTTAATCCTGCTACAAGATTGGCTATGAGGTCCCATCAATTTACTGTTGAATTAGCTCGATGTAAGCATAAGTACTGTTCCAATAATTTATTTCCTATATTTCTTTTAATCATTTCACCTCAAGCAAGGCAATAAAACTACTTAATGCAGGGTGAAAGAATATAAGAAAAAATAAAACATTATTAAAGAGCAAGAACGATTGAAGAACAGGAATTAATATAGAAGAGAAAAATTGATATTGCATTTAAATTTTAGAAGAGCGAACTTGACTGGAAAGCTAGAAGCCGGAAGAGAGTTCTACAAGAGAAAAGTACGAAAAAGAAACTGCTAACATAGAATTTTATATCTAACCATTTCAACTGTAAAATGATGAGACCTTGCCACCAATCTAGTACTGTGCTTACTTTCATAAAGTCCAGGTACCATAGAAGGAAGTTCATCAAAACATTTACCATGAAATTATTTATAGAGAAGGCAAAGGGAAGGTATCTTATAGCAGTGAGAAATCTTTAGTTTCTGGCTATTCTGCAATCTTCAAGCATTTAAATACATCAATCTCCATCTTCTGTCTTCCTGAAACCTGTTCTTTTATTGTCCTTTCTCTTCACTAAAGTCTATCTATTTTCTTTCATTCTCAGTAATGCCTTGCATCTTAGTGGCATTATTGCCTTGCTTCGGGCGAAATGATTAAAAGAACATGTTCTTAATAATCTGCATTTTTTTCTGTTTACATTAACAACACCAGCTTCTCCAAATATTTTCTTTCTAGTCAATTTATTTTTGTTGCTTAATTCTCTCTAGTTATTTTTTCAAATCTGAGCTTTCAATATTCTTAAAATCAGTTTTTCCTGTTAAATTGCAGATGTCTTCAGTTTATTTTTTTTATCTTTCTCTGTTCAATTTTCCCAAAATGTCCGATGTTGCATTCTCATCACTCGACTTTACAATACCTTGTTTCACTTCTGAGTTTACATCTTTCTTATGACTCATGCCAATATTTATATATCTGACTAAAACATCACTTGCTATTATATATATATATATATATATATATATATATATACAGTATGTTTAAAAATACCCTTGCATTATAAAATCTCAAACCATCAAATAAGTTACAGTAGAATCGGGCCAGAGACAGGACAAGTACAGTGCAGGTTCATGCTCAGATTGTTATCATAAAGTACAATACAAATGCAGAAGAATGTGCACCTATGTTTCATAGTCTATGCAAAGGTCTTTGACAAAGTACATCACAAGGATCTGCTGGGACTGCTCAGCAACCGTGATATATTCGGGAAAGATATCAGAATAATCAAGAACCTATACTGGTTGCAAACAGCATGCATGTGCACAAACAATGAGTTCAGTGAATATACAAAAATAGAAAGGGGCATAAGGCGAGGATGCATCTTCTCATCTGAACTGTTCAACCTAGCAAGGCAATTCTGAGAGAATTAGAAACCCAACCGGGATTTAGCATAAACTACAAGAAGACAGAATGCATGGTCATCCATAAAAGGATGAGCCCAAAATGCAATTTGCAGGTAAGGAACACTACAATCAAGCAGACTCATCAGTTTAAATATCTGGAAAGCGTTTTGACAGAGGACGGTAAGTGTGACACTGAGATCCATAGATGTATTGGGATGGCCAAGAATGCATTCCAAAAGCTGGGTAGAGTATTGCAAAACAGGAGAATTTCTTTGGTAACAAAGAAAAGAATACTGGGCATTTGTCCTTCTTTACAGCAGCGAATTTTGGACGATTTCCTCGAAAATGAAGAAGAGACTCAAAGTGACGGAGATGTGGTTCTACAGAAGGATGCTAAGGATGTCATGGACTGAGTGTGTGAGCAACAATGAAGTCTTAGAGAGGTTGCAAACAAGGAGTTTTATACTTAACATCAGGAAAATGCAGCTGAAGTTTTTGCGACACATAATGAGAAAGGAGGACCTGGAGAATCTGATACTCATGGGTCGAATAGAGGGAAAGAGAGACCCAGAAAAATAACACATGACATACCTAGCAGGCTTGAGTAAGTGGATGACAGAATGTGATCTGGGGTGGTGGAGAAGCAGAGGGAAAGAATTTGTTGAGAGCTGCAAGGGGTAGATATAGGCTTATATTTAACATCAGGAAGAGGCAGCTGAAGTTTCTGGGACACATAATGAGGAAGGAGGGCCTGGAGAATCTGATACTCATGGGTGAAATAGAAGGAAAGAGAGACCAAGGAAAATAACACATGACATACCTAGCAGGCTTGAGCAAGTGGATGACAGAACGGGGTCTCGAGGAAATGGCCAAGGGAAGGAAAGAGGGAGAAGTGGAGAGCCACGATTGCCTATGTCCTGAAAGAACATGTCATATTTCTTTCTCAGAAAGAAACATTTCTAATAAAAACATCTCATATGTCATATTCATATCATGTCATATCAAAGAACATGTCATATTTCTTTCTCAGAAAGAAACATTTCTAATAAAAGAGATATAGCCTTAACTTCCCATCATATATACATCATATAAATATAGCATCAAAATTTTATCAGTATCATTTAGTTAACAACAATTTTATTGTGAAAATATTGTCTTTCATAACAATAAAATCTGTCATCACACTTTGTTTTAAAATACATTTTATTTTTAAAATGAAAGCATGAAATAAAACTTAATTACAACTCATGAAGTTGTCATTTTTTTTTTTTTTCATTATTTATTATCTCCCTTTAAATTCTTTTTATTGTTGGTATGTAAGTAGGAATTCAAATGTCAATAGATTCATTTACTTTGCTGAGGGTTGGTGGAGGGAGCAAATCTCAAACACCTACCAGTCAAAACAGGACCATAAAAATCCTTGGAACTTGAGAAATACTTTGAATAACTGACCTCATTGTTATTATTATAAAACCCTACCTAAGTTAAAATTAGTATCATTTGAAATCTTTTATCACAGGAGTGAACATTGCAAATTCATTCAGGGTGTTCCAATTAAATGGTTTTATTATTTTGAAACTTTATATATTTCAGATCACATGATCTTCAGAAAATGTAACATTTTTTTTTTTTTTTTTAGAAATGTAAAGTTTTTTGTTTTTTTTTCACAATAGAAACTTGACCTATCTATTCACAGCATGAAATAAAGTTAAATATGTCAGTTGGGGGCAGATGTGTCACCTTCCATTAAGTTTGTAGGCTGAATCTTGTAAGTCATATGTATTTTTTTTTTGTTTTTGTTATTTTTTTTCGTTTTTGTTATTTTTTTTTTGCTTTTGTTATTTTTTTTTGTTTTTGTTATTTTTTTGTTTTTGTTAGTTTTTTTTGTTTTTGTTAGTTTTTTTTTAAATTTCAACATTTCTGGGAATATTTCAGATTTAAACTAATGTCTTGTTTAGCAAGTTTGATTTGTTTTGGTTTTACTGTTTAAGAATGAACACAGACATATTTTCATTTTATGCATTAATCAGCTTAGGCATGCTAGCTTTCCCACATCTATCAGTGCAGACAGTGAAATCAGAAAACTCCATTCAAATTCCTTCCCTGTCTGTTGCATTTACCTTCACACAAATACCTTTTGGAAAGTTGTAAATTTATGTTGATTACCTCCACTTTTTCTGCCAGCACATTCACAAAGTGGCATTGTATTCAGGACTATAAAAGAAACAGACATGAACCGTTTCTGTTTTTCCATTCTAGGATGTAGTAGCAAAAACAGGACTTATGCTTGCGAGAAAAGATTCTTTTCTGGCAAGCTTTCTTCTTAATTTCAGCCAGCCACATGGTGCATCACTCACATACACACACACACATTTTCTAACAGCAAAGCCTATAATGTTTTCTTCAGCTAACTGTGTATACACACACACACACACATATATAATCTCTTCTTGAATTATGTTATTTTTCATATAAAAATATACATGTAAAATCCATTAACAGGTTGAATTAATTTCTTTTGATAATGCTGAATTCATTAACTTTGAAAGTTCTCAACCTCTTCCTGTTACACACTCTTCTCGCTACAAATTGATGACCAGCAGCAACCTTGTTCAATACAAATTGTAGCACTATTCACTACAGATTAAATAGTAGGGTAGACTGTACTTTCAGCCTTGAGAAGCAAACAATCTACATAAAAAAAATCCAAACTGAATTCCGAACCATGGAGAAGGCAATGGAAAACCACTCCACTATCTTTAACAAGAAGTCATGGTAATTCACAACTTATAAAGAAAAGGAATCTGTGGAAAGTCATGATCGCCTACATGCTGAAAGGACATAACATTAAAAAAGATAAATTGGATGAGAAGCACTAGGATAGTTAGATTAAGACAATTATTTAATTATAAGATAACCCCCCCTCCAGGCTAAACAGTAAGGTAGACTGGGCACTCTAGCATTGGGTGCAACCAGTTTAAGAGAATCCCAGACTGGAGAAGATAATGAGAAAGTATTAGGTTGGTGCAAAAATAATGTCGTTTTCTCACATATGTGAGAAAACGGCATTATTTTTGCACCAACCTAATACATCATTATTTTTATCAAGAATGCATGACATTTAACAGATAATAAAGAAAAGGAATCAGTGGAGAGCCATGATCATCTACACACTGAATGTACATAGCATTGACAAAAAGATAAATATCACATAACAGTGTTTAAGAACAAACAGACAAATTTACATTTTATATATCAGCTAGCTTATTGATTGATTTGTCTTATAGCTTATCAACCCTTTACAGGTTATTTAAAACCAGAAAATATTTTTAGATTGTAAGATTTTTTTTTTTTTTGTGATAATGATTTAGTGATGCAAGTCTTACTAATTAACCTATATCTGGGGGAAAAGGTGGATTCATACCTTTCCCAAGAGTATTTGCATGCAAGTGAATATAATGATCCCAACTGGAATTGGAACATCAATTAATAATCCTGAGCCATTATCAATTACACTGCCCACACATCCAATCTTACACCATCTGGTGTTCCCAGGTGGCCACCCATCTAGGTACTGACCAAGCTCAACATTGCTCAACTTCAGTGAGCATAAACTAGCTTAATAACTGTTAAAATAATTTTTTTAAAAATCAAGATCAATAAGAATTTTTGTTTAAAATCAAAATCTCTGCTTCAGATCAAAATGTTGCTTCTAGCACTTCTACCTAGGATTAGTACCTGTGCACCTTGTGAAAACATACTTTATATATCAACTGCCATGAATGTACTGGTAGTGCAACAGCTATCAGTGCAGACAGTGAAATTGGTGAATTGAATTGAAATTCATGCCGAGTGTGTTGTATTTACTTTTACACAAGTACCTTTGGGAAAGGTACTGATTAAATATGGGTTAAATGATAGAGAAGACTGAGCTGGAAGTGTAGCTATTAAAGGTTTATGAGTTCTTTTCCACAAAACAATAAGAATTGAGAAAATAAGGAAGAAAGATATGAAAGAGGAAATAATGAAAAAAATGGAAAAAAAAGAAAAGATGAAAGGAAAAATGGAGGTCAAAGTATTATCCCTTTGATTTTTTGAAGTGGGTGAACTTTTATTTTCCAATAAAGCAAAGAATTTAACCAATACCTTAGACAGGTATTAATGTATATGTTACTTTACATTTCTGTCATATGTTCATTAATAAATAAAGCTAACAAAATAGGATAAGCTGTAGGAAAAATCATTTTTCACTGAAAAAAAAATTAGAAACAATTTCTAGTGTGTTGGCTTATACGTACTTTGTATGCCATATATACTCATGTATAAACCGACTTAATGTATAGCATGACCCCTGAAATTTTTTGCACAAATTTTAAGCGTCCAAAAAAAATTTACCTGTGTATAGTGTAAGTAGTCACTGAAAATGTATGATTTTTAACCTTTTCAAACAATATTATCTGTGCATAGTGCAATACCCTATTTTTTGCATAAAAAGTTGATCATAATACCACATATACTCATGTATAAACCGACTTAATGTATAGTGTGACCCCTGAAATTTTTTGCACAAATTTTAAGCGTCCAAAAAAATTTTACCTGTGTATAGTGTAAGTAGTCACTGAAAATGTATGATTTTTAACCTTTTCAAACAATATTACCTGTGCATAGTGCAACACCCTATTTTTTGCATAAAAAGTTGATCATAAAAATATCTACTGTAATTGAGTTTATACATTATTAACAATGAAGAATATAATTCTCTCATGACAGATCTCAAAATTACAGTTGATGGGATTAAATTTCATGTTTAAATCCCTGTAGATGGTGGACAATACTGAAAATATGGATTAGGATTATGAGAATTTCAGAATTAACAAGTTATGTTTGAATCCATGTTGCATTTTTAGCAAACAATTCCATCTGGTTATTAAAGTGATAACACGTAATGCTAACATCAACTAATTTACCTGCAAAATTAAATTGGTATTGCACAAGGAAAGTCTGACATTTCATATATAGTAAACTGATAAACACATTGGTCATAGCTAGACTTGATACCCTGAGGTGTAGCCCTAACAAAGAATTACAACAAAAAAATGTGTGAATTAAATAAGACCACAGGTTTATATGAAGAAACCATTTATTTACCACAACTAAGCCCTAAAAAACAAAACAGAAAACAATGTCTACAAAATGATATAAGATTGAATGGACTTACAGACATACTGTTTTTTTTTTTTAGTAATTACCAACTAAACTAATGCAGTGTCATAGTCTAATGTCTTATACAAGTTGTGTATCCTTTATCCAAAATTCCAAAATCTAAAATTACTACCCACAAATGAAACATTTCAGAAAGCACTGTGAAAGGTTCCTAGATGATGTGCAGCTGTTGTAAGTGAACTCATCTGCCCTGGGTGGGGGTTAGCACCACTTTTTTGTTAGTGATCATCACAGCAACACCTTCGTTCGTCGATTAATTACTAAATGTTTTGTGCTCAGTAAAGATATTAAAAATGTCAAAAAATCTTACACTTATATATTTTTTGTAAGTAGTGATCATATTTTTTTATACTCGTACAGAAAGTACAAAACCTTATTTTTACGTGAAATCTTAATCTGACCACATATCATTTAACCATTTGTATCTGTATGTACACAAAGTTTATTAAATTTTATATAAAACTACTTTCACGGTATATGTTATTTATATAAAAGTACCTTCAAAGTATATGTATAAGTTGTGTTATGAAATGTAAAAGGATATCATGTTTATGTTTGGGTTCCATTCCCAAGCTGCCCCATTTTATAGATGCTATATACAAATTAAATAACCAAAAAAATGTGAAAACCAAAGCACTTCTGGTCCCAAGAATTTTGAATATAGGATTGTCAACCTGTACTAAACTAAGTAATAAATGTTAGTGTTGGAAAGATGCTTCTAATCTATTCACACATGTTATCCTTTCGCGACCATGTCTCAAACTGGGGTTTTGTTAAAGTTGGTTGACCTGTTTTGGTGGCAAAGCACAAAGTGATGTTAATGTGTCATGTATTTATGCACAATTAACACTTTCATTGCTGTGTATTGACTTATGTTTACAAAACTGAAATTGTCTGTTGTTAACATTATATTATTTAAAATGTCAAAAAGTCCAGCATTTATATGTTTTTTGTAAGTAGTGATCATATTATTTTGTAGAAATAAAAAATTACAATATATAACATTTCACCCCAAGCAAGGCAATAAAACCATCAGGAGTTACTGACTGTGAGAGAATATGAGTAATTATATTAGAAATAATGTATTTATGAGCACACATGGAAGTATGAACATACATGTGCCTGTCGTATATTGGATGTATGCTACTCTTGGACGGATTGATAGACATGTGAGGGAATGTTGGCATGTGCACATCACTAATGCAAATATTAAAAAAAAATGGACATAAAACATTTATATAAAAATCCCTTAAAAAGTGGACATGAACCACAAAACTGCGTAGTCGGAATAAGAATTAAAAAATAATTCAAATATGGATATTAATTTACAGAACTACAGAATGTAAATTTTTCAATTTTAAAAAATTATTTATGCTCTATTATATTCTAAATACTGAGCACTTTTAAAAATTCTGATTTTTTAATTTAATCCTTATATATATATATATATATATATATATATATATATATCACTTTAAATGTTATTTTTTATCACACATACATAATAGCTGGCCACTCATATTTGAGGATCTACTAGGTCGGCTAGCCAACACCTATTGCAGAGGCTCACTCAGGCACATTTGTATTTGCTCAACACCCACAGAGCCCACCTGTGGTTTATAATGCAACTATGCTGAGCAGACCTTAGTTACAGTTTCTGGGAGAGAGCGTATTGTCTACTGTGATCAACAATCTGAACAAGGCCAGCACACTCAAACCCTCAGTCACGATGACGTGTGACTCCATGCTAGCACAGCTATCGATGGCCACCAAGTGTTCTGTCTACCCAGTTTCACTCACAAGGCTTGGGTCAACTCGTGGGTATGATTTTTCAGGCACTTTCCAAAGGTGCCGCACGCTGGGATTGCACCCCCCTCACCACCACCACCACCTCCAGACCAATAACATCATGAAGTCTCCTTCCTGACAAATCAGCCGTAAGATTCAAACCCAGGTCTCAAGGTCAGAAGTTGAACGTTCTAACTACTTGGTCATGTGCCCAACACACATACATACATACATACACATAGATGTTTTTTACCACTGGTCCCAAGTATTTGTGTTGTAACCTAACTAGTGCTTAGTTCTACTTTCAAACCAGGGTATATGGTATTATGTCACAATAGATACTGCACTCAAATTTCACACCAGAACATTAAAGGAAGCCAGGTACACCAGAGGATTGACATGTAGTCAATCATAGCCGCATGAATTCACAACAGTATTGCAATGTTAGACAGATCGATCTATAAACAACAACCCCAGACAATCTTGGCCAGTTTCTCACACACCATAGATGGATAATATAGTGTCCTCCTGTTGGCCTAAAGTCATATGACAATGGGAACCATACAAGACAGACTGGCCAAGAGTAAGTGACAAAATATTAAAGTGAAGGAAATTTTAAGTATTGAAGTTTTAAGTCTTGTATTATAATTTAACTGTTATTCCCACTTCATATAGTAGCATACAATATATTAGTTTTTTTTATTATAGTGGGTGTTTTAAAGTGTTGTTTAGCTCAGCATTTTTCTAACTTATTTTTAAATGCAACCCGCAGCAAGAAATACATTTTGCATTATGACCCATTATGCCTACATGTAGATGAATCAACGACAAACTCTATTCATTAGGTTCTTTTATTTAACATCAACAACTTATATGTATATTTTTTATGATCCACATATATTAGAATAGCATGTATCTATTAGGTTGGTGCAAAAATAATGTCGTTTTCTCACATAAAGTTGAACGTCAAAAAACGACATTATTTTTGCACCAACCTAATATTTGTATTATCTATTTGTATGAATATAAAATTATTACTTTAAAAAAACAAAAAACAAAAAAAAAAGTAACCCTTTCTTAAATTTTGCTGAAACAACAGCCAACTCACTGAAGACTTTAGATGAACATGACACATCATCTTAGTACCCTACAGAATGTGCTGGCATCTAACTTCAACATCAACTTGTGAAATTCACTTTTAGACCCAACTTCAGATGTAACTGAATTATCCAACAATCTTAAGTGCTTTCACCAGCCGCACACTGCGCACCTTTTTAGCTAAGTTTTGGCATGAAGTCTCTTTGTAAGAGAGAATTGACATAACTTAGTCCACAACAAGATACATAAACTCAATAACAGACTATATGTAATTATTTTTTAAAAAAATTAAAATATAATATGAGCTTACCTCAGTGAAAAATTAGCAATGATTTATGAGTACTGTGCAACATTTACAGTTGTTTATAGTCTGCACTTTGCTCTCACTTGCGTGTTTTTTTTTTTTTTGTGACCCATTTCATTTATCTAGCGACCCACTGAAAGGACAGGACCCACTGTTTGAAAAATCCTGCTTTAGATTAGTTTGTTTTGCAAAGTACCCAACTGAATCCAAAATGGCAGTCACCATGAGAAATTACTGTTAGTGTCTTTATAGTCACTTGCATTTTTTTTACTTATTTTTCAAAAAAAATGGTCAGTACAACCATGAAACAATGTAATAATTCAGCAGTGAAAGTGTTAATTTGATTTTCAACCTAACTCAAATTTCCCAGACAGTAAAGACTGAATTGTTGTAGAACTAAGCAACTGTACCTTATCCTGAAGCAGCAGTAGTCACAGCCTCAAGAAACCATTTAAAAAATGTACTACATTGAACTAACGGGTGGGTACAGGATCTGGCCAATACAAACGGGGTGTGTCACTTGAGAAAAGGAGGGAGAGAGATCAAATTTTTTTTTCCTTTCTGTTCAAGTTCACCAAAACATACTAATAGAGAGAGGAATAATTAAACTACACATTTTGGGGTCAGTCGTCATGGTGACAGCACTTACTTACACCCAGCATAGTAAAATTGGTACTACAAATGTAAGCAGTGAAGTATCAGATAGAAATATTAAGTTTCATCCTAAGCTCGCAGTTTATTTTGGGGTTTTTTATTTAATACATAAATAATAAATAAATATTTATATAAATGAATAAATATGTATATATTTAATAAATAAATAAATATTGTCTCCCCCCACCTCTCTCTCTCTCTTTTTCAATCATTTCACCCCAAATAAGGCAATAAAGCAATTAAAATACAAGGGGTTACTGAATGTTAAGGAATATGAGTAAAAAGAAAACATTATTAAGAAGAGAGAACAATAAAAGAACAGAAAGTAAGAAGACAGAAGATAATGATTGACATTGCATTTAAATTTTTGAAGATCAGCACTAACTTAGAAGCAAGAAGCTGGAAAAAAATTCCACAATTGAGAAGTGTGATAGAAGAAACTGTTAGCATAGAACTTACAGTTACATTTAGTGATTTCAACCATGAACTGATGTGACCTTGCCACCAATGTAGCAGTGCACTTAAATTTATAAAATCAAGGTACCATAGAGGAAAATTCATCAGAACAATTACCATGAAAGCATTTATAGAAAAGGCAGAGGGAAGCTGCATTATGGCAATGGGAAAGTGACTGAAAGTGAGATGATCATGTCAGGGCCAGAAATATTACCGATTCTTTGAATTTTATCAAGAATTTGTAAATATATAGCAGGAGTACCAGACCAGATATGGCAGCAATATATTAGGTTGGTGCAAAAATAATGACGTAATAATGTCGTTTTTTGACATTATACGTCAAAAAACGACATTATTACGTCATTATTTTTGCACCAACCTAATACTTGTAACCAGGACATCATCTCTATTTCTAACAAGTATTTAAATATGCAATAATCTATCTAATAAATGCAAATGTCAGTGTGTAACTGTGTGACAATTTTCAAACTTTACTCCTAGAGGCTGCAGCCCAACAGATACCATTATGGAATCAGATAGACTCCATGAACAAATGAAAAACATTCTGGGTCAGATCCGGACACACAATCCTGAAATTTTAGATACCCAAGTTTTCATTACTGTGATTGCCTTTGGTGATTTTTTACATGATTTTTTGCATCAATTTTTTTTGTACAATAATAATTTTTAAAATTTGGAAATAAATTTGGGAATAATCAAAATTGATTGTGAAATCTAGCAAAAGTCACTCATGAAATAAAAATAATTATTTGTATATAAAGTAAGGACCTACATAAATCAAACTGTCTTTAAATTAAGTGGCAGCAAAGGAGTTATCATTGAACTTTTAAAGGGTAAGTTTAAATATTAATAAAACACCTAAATGCAGTGATCAATTTTGAGTTCTTCTGTAGTTTATTGTTACCTATCACATCTACTTGTTCCTACCTATTGTGATGAAGGCACAATCAAGAGCCCTCTGCAGGAGCTAGCTTAAATGCTGCCTGATATGAATATATTGGAGAATGACTCTCTGACTCATACTACTTAATCAGTCCAAAGATTTTTCCTCCCTGCCCTATTGGTAAACCTTTATGGTTTGAGAACTATTAAGCATATTAATTTAAAACCTCACCCAAAGTGAGCATGTGGCTAGGGGATTAGAATGCTAGTGTTCTAATCATGAGATCCGGGTTCAAATAATAGTTTCATTTGTCAAGGTGGTGACTCCTTGATAATATTGACCTTGAGGAGAGGATACCAGCATTTTTCACAATTGGGAAGTGCTTGGAAAGTCTATTACTGGTTGACTCAAGCCTTGTAAGTGAAACTGAACAGACAAAACTATTTGGAAGCCATTGATGGTTGTGTTATAACAAAGTGAGTTGTTATCATGACCATGAGTTTCATCCAAGAGTTTTGTCCAGCTATACATTTGGGAGTCAGTTGTCATGGTGACACCACTGATTTGTATTCTACACAGTCAAACTGGTACAAAGAATGTTGAAAGCAGTGAAGGTTTTCATTTCTCCAGGTCAACTACTGATTTACTAATGATGATTTCAAAAATAGTCTATCATGCGCTAGATAAAAATGGTGAAGCCTGGGCCATAGCATTGGGCATCTTGAAAGCCTTTGACAGGATCTGGCATTCAGGTCTTCTCCACAAGACGAAAAGTTACAGTGTCTCCAGAAACTTTTTGGAACTGATCTAGTCTTTCCTACCATATTATGAAATGAAAGTTATTCCTAATGGCTACTCATCTAGATCCTTTTGTACTAATGCAGATGTCACCCAGGGCTCCATCCTTTGAACCAAAAAGTTTTTAATTTTCATGAATGACCATCCGGATGACATCAGTTCTCAACTTGGTATCTACGCTGACGACACAATCATTTACTCCTGCCTCGATAGTAAGGCTGATCAGTCTGACAAGATCAAAATAACAGCCAATGTTCAAAATGACCTCAAGTCCATTGTTAAATGGGGCAAAAGATGGCTTGTGAATTTTAACACCTCCCAAGCTAAACTTCTCTCCATTAATCATCTAAGAAACCCCTCGCTGACTTCCATCAGCATGGCTGATGCTAACCTCCAGGAAAGCGATTTGTTGCACATTCTCTGCTGATAGGAAGTGGAAAGACTGTATTGAATCCATTGCTAGGTCAGCTGCTAAGAAAGTCAGTTCACTATGTTGGGTGGGACAATTTTTCTCTCCAGAATCTATCTATAAGCCTACTATTCATCCATGCTTAGAATATTGCTGCTA